>OZ021729.1:0-600000 GCA_963978545.1 Linyphia triangularis
CAAAGCCATGGATCGAGCCTCTTGACGGCATAACAAAATGTGTAATTAGCAAAACACTAAGAAATAGTGGGACTGCGGTAGGGAATAATTGAAAAAGGCACCAAAACAACAGACTATGCCACTTAATTAAATAAATACACAGCCAATGATACAAAGCACTCAATGAGTTGTACATCAAATTACAGTTAACAAACATTAAAAGGCAGACCAACAGAGGAATGTCTCTGTACCTCATTCACCAAAGGGGCAAAAGACTGAAATCTGTCATTAATGAAAATAAAATGTCTTTGAAAACAAGTGCGAAATGTTTCATCAAAGAGATTAAAAACATCATTCACGACCGAACGACCCAACAGAGAAATAAATATGAAAGATTGAATAACCCAACAGAGAAATAAATATGAAAGATTGAATAACCCAACCCAACATTTCAAATAGCAGACTAAATACTTATGGGTTATAGCAGATTCATTAGACCGACACTAACAAAAAGGAGGTGTTCGAAATATCCACTGTCAACCGGGCTGCTAACATTTATTATGAATATGTGATGTGTGGGACAATATTTAACACAGGGTCAGTACCGAAAAATACAGTACAGAAATGAAAACCCCTAACATCAATTGTATGCAACGCCTCGAGAAATTCCTCGCAGACCTTGTGATGAGAAAATTTTAATTATCTACAAGCAAGTGCAATTATTAATTCACCAAATATAAATTCCTACGTGTATTAACTCTAAAAGTAATTTTCCTCAAACAAATTTTGAATTATATAATTATTAACACTGGAAAATTACAATGCAGATTTACAGCCTAAAAGAAGAATGAATATATGCAAGGTATTGAATATGCTTATACAAATATATTTCCTTTTCCAATCGACAGCCACCAAAATTTTATCGATTCAATGTCGATGCATTCTATTTGCCAAGTTTCAGACCGATTGGATGACGGCAAGGGGGTTAATTAGGCCTTCTCAAATTTTTTCGCCATCGAAATACACGGCCATCCACCTACCCACAAAATCGAATAAAAAAATTCTTTACCAACAAACTATGGAACTTATGCACAGCTTAATTAGGAGAGGGATTAAATCGAATGGCAACACTAGTGATATACTGGTGACTAATCACAATCCATCTTTAAAAACGAATTTCACATTCCATTGGTCAATAACAATGCGGACTGTTGTAAACCGGCCGTAGTTTTTGGCCTATCTCTCTCAATGCTGGATAAAATATATTGTAAGTTTACTATTACTAAAAATTACTGTAAGATAAAATATACTTGGATAAATATACTGTAAGTTTTGAAGCATTGACGCAAAGTTTTAAAATAAAAATATTTTATGTATAATAAAGGATGGAGGACTAAAAAATATGTTTTGCGATGTTTTTGACATGTTTATTTTTACAAAATCATGTATTTTGGAACGATGCTCGAGTTTCAGTCAAGGTTGGCCAATTTTCCAAATTCCTGTTTCCGATATTGGTCAATACCTGGGCTAAAGTTTAACTTCCAAAAAGCTGTAAAAAAAGAACCAGAATGACCTGAAATTTGTCCTGAATGTATGATATGAGAAGTGAGAAATGTTATTGAATAATAAAAAGAAATATTTCAAATTATTTTTTCTAATGCCATAAAAATTCCCCTTTGATCGCGTATATTTAGGTCAAATTGAAAGTTATTCTGACTAGTGGTTTTTACAGCATTTTTGAAAGTTATTCTGACTAGTGGTTTTTACAGCATTTTTGAAAGTTGAACTTCAATTACAATCATCCCATATTACAAAGTTAAAATTTATTTCACCTATATAAAAAGTTTTTAAATTAAATTATTATACTTTGCGTCATTATACCGATTTGAAGCATCTCAATGAACCAATAATAACCAAAAAAACTTGGATAGAAGAAAATGTAAAAATATTTTTTTTTGTATTTTACACTATAAAAGTTAAAGGGAAGTTTCCCTTTGAAAAGCCTCTCAAATGGTCCCTCTTTACACAAAAAAACAATCTAACGATCTTAACGCGTAGTATAGCCGTCGTGTATTTATCGTGTCAGAAAATATCTAATACAACTAACCCATGTTTCAATATTAAACTATAAAATTTGCTAATTTTACGCAACAAACGCATTGGCGTGATATTCACGTTTGTTTTATTTGAAAATACTAGGCAATATGGCGATAGAAAATGCCATACCATTGATAGACACTAAATTGATACCAATATTTCATCATTATAGAATTGTATCGAGATAGGAAACACAAGCACAGCACTAGACTACGTTAAATTTATAAAAATTTGGTTGTTTTAACCACTAAATTTGCTAGAACTGCAGTAATCACATAACATACAGCAACAAAATAGCAAGAAAAAGAAGTTGTAGTGCTTACAGATACAAAAGGTATTACAGGTGAAGTTGCATGGATACTTGGATGTATTCAAACTCAATACACAAAATAATTTTAATTAATTTAAAGTAAAACACTTTGCATTCTAAATTACAATACTTGATTGGAATAAAATCATTCAAAATATAAATTTAAAAGCATGACATTCATTTTCAAACAGGTCAGAACTGTGGTAATAAAAAATGAATTAACTAAAATACAATTAAGTTTTCATGGATAATATGAGCAACTTCAAACAAGTGATGATATAAGATTATTACTATAGTTCTTTAAAAAAAAAAAAAGACTGCTTGATAGCAAGCATTAGATTTCATAATTTGTCGTTGGACAAACCCGTTGCTTTGCACGACCGCTGCAAAGCAATGGCGCTGCGAGCGTAGTTAGGCTGTTGCGTTGCCCGACCGCTGCAAAGCAATGGCGCTGCGAGCGTAGTTAAGCGAGTTTGAATAAGCAGGGATCAATTAGCATAAAACTAAATGGATTGAGTGATTTGAAAGAAATTTTAAATCAACAATAAAATATTAATTTAAATAAGGCAAAATATTGATTTTTCTAAAGGTTCGTTCAAATTCAACAATCAGGGATGCCGGAAAATCATTTACTAACCGTCACCACTATAAATTGAAATCCCGCACAAACAAGACTTCGCGAAAACCTGGGTGGTTGGGCGGGGGCTTGTGGGACGGTAAATATTTTCTACATCACACTACAATAAAAATCCGTGTGGTAGGCGAAGAACATAAGGTAAGCGTTCCAATTAAACTAGGTAAATTAATTAATTCTAAGTAAACAATTCAATAACAAACCGTAAAAAAAAATTAACTCAGTGATGTAAGTGCCAAAATGTTATTTTGGAGCACTGTCGGAGCAGTAAAAATACGATTTTGGAGCAGTACATTATTACAAATTATATATTTCAAATTAATTTAAAGTAAAAAAAGGTGTAACTTGTTCATTATATAAATACATTTGCATTCTAAATTTACATTAATTAATTTGATTGCATTACTCAAATAATAAATTAAAAAGCATGGCATTTATTAACCTCTTTGCCAACAATTAAAATATTAGGAAGTTTTCAATGATGACATGATATCATAAGGTTTGGGGCACAGCATGGTTGGTTAAAATACGATTTTACATTAGTTCTCGAACGGCACTGCACATCAGGAGTAATTATAGTTAAGCAACAACAATTACTATAGTCCTTTAAAAAAAAAAAGAAAAAATAACTGCATGATAGCAAGCATTAAATTTAAAAATTTGTCGTGGGACAAACCTGTTGCGTCGCCCGACCACTGCAAAGCAATGGCGCTGCGAGCGTAGTTAGGCTGTTGCGTTGCCCGACCGCTGCAAAGCAATGGCGCTGCGAGCGTAGTTAGGCGAGTTTGAATAAGCAGGGATCAATTAGCATAAAACTAAATGGATTGAGTGATTTGAAAGAAATTTGCTTTGCTAAAGTCTGGCCTTTAAATCAACAATAAAATATTAATTTAAGTAATGCAAAATATTGATTTTTCTAAAGGTTCGTTCAAATTCAACGACCGGGGATGCCAGAAAATCATTTAGTAATCGTCACCACTAAAAATTGAAATCCCGTACAAACATAACTTATTACTCGACCAGGGTGGATGGGTGGGGGCTTGTGGGATGGTAAAAAAAAATTTCCAAACGGATGACACAGCGTCTGTATGGTAGGCGTTGCAATTAACCTGTTAATAAGTAAACAATTCACTAACAAATCGTTAAAAAAAAGCGCGTCAACCGTGGACTACAACATTAGAAAAATTCAAAAACGGAATAGAAAAAACCGCTTCTTCAATAGTGGGAGAGAGAAAATAAGACGACACAAAATAAGCAACTTAAAAATGGAACAGAAAGCATGTATATCCAATCTTTTCTTAGGTCAAACAAGGTACATGATTATGTCACGAAAGGACCAACATCCCTCAGCAACACTATTAAAACACGGAAACTTGTACATAACATACGGACTGACAAACAACCTATGGCACCCGGAAATAAAAATCACAATCCATACATCACAGCATGTATCTGCAATTCCAAGTTAGAAACATACAAGAAGAAGGAGATGACCCACTCACAAGGACAGACGGTTGGTTGTTTTCAAATTATCTGGTGCCGTCAGCAACACGAGGGCTATAATGCGCCGAAACATTCGTCATTAGACAAGCCAACACACATTTACAAACACCCATGAATAACACGGGACTCGAACCCGCAACCTCGCGATCTAGAAGCTAGCACGCTAATCACTATAACGTTCAAGGACAGACGGAACGAGGAAAACAACATTGCTGGAAATGTAGTACAAAAACTATTCTAACAATGTATTCAAGAGAATATAAACAAGAAATCTCAATGTATAACAAAGACATCAAAAACAAGAACCGTGTACACACGTACTAGAGGTATTTGTCCATTTTTGAAATATTAAAAATACAAATGCTCAATTCCTAGAACACTATATAAAGAAGTTCACCTTTTTTTTATTTAAGTAACAAAAATTCCCAGTGACTGGTCTCCTCTAACAGTCAATGAAATAAAACACAAGAAATATCTATACACAAACCCCGATACAATTGTTCAATTCCTAGAACAGTGAATAAAAGTAAGAAATTACATTTTCAACTAAAAAAAAAAAAGAATTCTAACTTTATAGAAACACGCACAACTGCATGACTATTCGAGAACAAACAAATGAGAATTCTGCACCCCTTTAACTGAAGACCACAAAAAGTTTCCCAATAGGTGATTTGACACCATCAACAATTAATTACCAAATGCAAATAACGAAATAATAATAATACAAGCATTCTTTTTAAAATCAAGCCCAGAGGGTTTTTTTGCAGTGTTCAGTTCAGTTACTATAATTTGCAAAACAAGACTACACACTTTCCAAGTTATAATAATTATAAAAACATAAGCAAAATTATTAGCGATTAAAGTAATAGATTCGATTACTGTGAAACGGGGTGATTCGGAACCCTTTGAAAGTAAAAATCTGGTTTAATTAACGAACTAATTTTTGACTTTGAAACTTGCCCGACACCTTCTCAGATGATCATACCCAAAAATGTTGGGGAAAACATTGCTGTGTGAATAGAAATGTGTTACTGAAGTGAATGGAAACACAAAAGATTATCATAAACAAATGCTATAATAAAAATCCGCCATAACTTGGAGCAGTTTTTAGGCAAACAATTCTTGGCGCAGAATCCATTCCGTACTTGGGACACTTCAACCGAATTAGTGTTCAACTGTTAATTGAAGTACTTGTGCAGTGGGGTAACAACCCAACACGGGTAGTGAATTTCCTCAAACAAGATCAAAAGAAATGAACACATTACAGTTCCACAACCTCACTTCAAACTCATTCGCGATGATAACACTTGATACATGCGAAGACATATTGATATATTGTTTGGTTACGTGTGAAAAGTGTGAAGTTTTGTTCAGGGAGAGAGAAGATGAATGTTGTTCAGGGAGAGAATTTATAGTTCCAAATGCAACACAGATTACAACAAAGCAGATTATTATCAACAGAGTAGTTTCGAGAAGACAAGACAAGACAAGTTTTATGTACGCAACACAGCTTGTGCAGTCAAACCCCGTTGACGTGAAATCCCGTTTGATGCGAAGCGAGAGCAGTTTCCTGTGAAACTGGGTGTTGATTGAAAGCAAGCAAACGGCGACTTACGTGCCAACGGGGTTTGGTACACAATTGGGCGATAGAAAAAATATTAAATACATACACAAAATGTTAAAGGCAACTCACCCATGGTTACAAGAATGTATAATTAATTGCAGTTACACATAAAATGTAAGTTTATCAAAGAAAAGAATTACAAACATAAGATGATAACAAGACAAGAGCTAACTGCTCTTTTGCATCAGAACACGATACAGCGCACAAGCGTCGTGTACAGAACAGAGTAAACAGATAGACAACAGATAACAGATATTAAACCAATTCCTAACTGTGACTAGTTATTCAATGTGTAGCCTTTTTTTAGATTGAGTGGGCCGAGCCTGCAGGTAGTGCTATAGCAGGACGACCCGTGGCAAGGGCGGAATAAATTCCAGACCACGAGCCTTGGTTCAAAAATTAGTTTAATATCGATGTTACCAAATAGGCAACGTATCAGATATTAAGCTGATAAGAACAGATACTACACTTTGATCTTAGCCGATAGGCCGAGAAGCGATACCGTTTTAAGGGTTAAAAGGTCAAAAAATTTTAGCAGGACACCCCGCCCCAATTTCAGACTCGACCCCACAGCAAAACGACAAAGTCCGAGCCCCGCGTCGACCAAAATGGACTTGACCGCAAGAGGGCACGCAACCCAGTTGCCCTAAACCATCAACCGCTAAAGATATACGAGGCACGAGGATCCTTTCACAAGGCTTTTCCTAAAAAATTGACGCGTTTTCCATAATTTCCGCAATACGGGCAAATTCCTCCAACGCGACAAAAATGCATAAATTAGTGCTCGTGAGAAGCTATAAAAAAAAGCATTCCAACATTAATAAGAGCCAAAGGCCAATTAAGAAGTAAAAGAAAAGAAAAAAGTTTGACGTTAAAAAAAAAAAAGTCGGAAAAAAAGGTCGGGAGAAGAAAAGAAAAAAAATCCCGACAGCAACACGGTTGTTGCAAAACTGAACTCTACACCCATGGTACGTGAACAAAAACACCCAACACGGGCATGTAGAGGCAATTTAATCAGAACCTGAAAAGAGGTCATAAGGTAACATAAGGCGCACAGCATGGTCGTACACCACCCGGAAGGGTTAAAAATCAACAGCGTTGAAGCAGGCCGCCTGAGGGAACGCTGTGCCACACATCTCAAAGCACGAGGGAACGCTGTGCCACACATCTCAAAGCATGAGGGAACGCTGTGCCACACATCTCAAAGCATGAGGGAACGCTGTGCCACACATCTCAAAGCATGAGGGAACGCTGTGCCACACATCTCAAAGCATGAGGGAACGCTGTGCCACACATATCAAAGCGTGAGGGAACGCTGTGCCACACATCTCAAAGCGTGAGGGAACGCTGTGCCACACATCTCAAAGCATGAGGGAACGCTGTGCCACACATCTCAAAGCGTGAGGGAACGCTGTGCCACACATCTCAAAGCATGAGGGAACGCTGTGCCACACATCTCAAAGCATGAGGGAACGCTGTGCCACACATCTCAAAGCATGAGGGAACGCTGTGCCACACATCTCAAAGCGTGAGGGAACGCTGTGCCACACATCTCAAAGCATGAGGGAACGCTGTGCCACACATCTCAAAGCGTGAGGGAACGCTGTGCCACACATCTCAAAGCGTGACAAAACCAGTCGTCTAAGTCCCCTCCCCCCCCAAAAAAAAAAAACAATTGTGGTGCAACAACCCGAAACAGTGGGGTACAAGTCAAGCAATAGGAATGACATATCATTGCCCACCAAGAGTCAGTATTACAAGAAAGAATCAATCTTACAATAAGAAGCTAGTCAAAAATCGGTATTACAAGTAACAAGAGGGAATGCAGAGTGTTTGGTGGGCAGTGTGGTTGGAAACGGCCCAAAAGCACTTGCCAACTAGTCCGCCAACCCCCAATTAAGCAAATGCATTATCTTTTGTTTCGACATGAGGAAGAGTATACTTTTTGCAGGAAAAACTGGTTCAGATCATATGTGGATCCTCGAAACAAGGACCAAGAGAAATTTTACACTTTCCATTCTTTTATAATAATGAGCAAAATCCAAAATGTTGTATAGCAATGGTAATAGGTCAATAAAATCAAAGCAATGGTTAAAACTACAACAAAGCAATTGCTTGCAAAAAAAATAAAAAATTTAGAAAAATGACATTTCAAAAAACCTAACGTGGAATTGTTCAAAGCCATGGATCGAGCCTCTTGACGGCATAACAAAATGTGTAATTAGCAAAACACTAAGAAATAGTGGGACTGCGGTAGGGAATAATTGAAAAAGGCACCAAAACAACAGACTATGCCACTTAATTAAATAAATACACAGCCAATGATACAAAGCACTCAATGAGTTGTACATCAAATTACAGTTAACAAACATTAAAAGGCAGACCAACAGAGGAATGTCTCTGTACCTCATTCACCAAAGGGGCAAAAGACTGAAATCTGTCATTAATGAAAATAAAATGTCTTTGAAAACAAGTGCGAAATGTTTCATCAAAAGAGATTAAAAACATCATTCACGACCGAACGACCCAACAGAGAAATAAATATGAAAGATTGAATAACCCAACAGAGAAATAAATATGAAAGATTGAATAACCCAACCCAACATTTCAAATAGCAGACTAAATACTTATGGGTTATAGCAGATTCATTAGACCGACACTAACAAAAAGGAGGTGTTCGAAATATCCACTGTCAACCGGGCTGCTAACATTTATTATGAATATGTGATGTGTGGGACAATATTTAACACAGGGTCAGTACCGAAAAATACAGTACAGAAATGAAAACCCCTAACATCAATTGTATGCAACGCCTCGAGAAATTCCTCGCAGACCTTGTGATGAGAAAATTTTAATTATCTACAAGCAAGTGCAATTATTAATTCACCAAATATAAATTCCTACGTGTATTAACTCTAAAAGTAATTTTCCTCAAACAAATTTTGAATTATATAATTATTAACACTGGAAAATTACAATGCAGATTTACAGCCTAAAAGAAGAATGAATATATGCAAGGTATTGAATATGCTTATACAAATATATTTCCTTTTCCAATCGACAGCCACCAAAATTTTATCGATTCAATGTCGATGCATTCTATTTGCCAAGTTTCAGACCGATTGGATGACGGCAAGGGGGTTAATTAGGCCTTCTCAAATTTTTTCGCCATCGAAATACACGGCCATCCACCTACCCACAAAATCGAATAAAAAAATTCTTTACCAACAAACTATGGAACTTATGCACAGCTTAATTAGGAGAGGGATTAAATCGAATGGCAACACTAGTGATATACTGGTGACTAATCACAATCCATCTTTAAAAACGAATTTCACATTCCATTGGTCAATAACAATGCGGACTGTTGTAAACCGGCCGTAGTTTTTGGCCTATCTCTCTCAATGCTGGATAAAATATATTGTAAGTTTACTATTACTAAAAATTACTGTAAGATAAAATATACTTGGATAAATATACTGTAAGTTTTGAAGCATTGACGCAAAGTTTTAAAATAAAAATATTTTATGTATAATAAAGGATGGAGGACTAAAAAATATGTTTTGCGATGTTTTTGACATGTTTATTTTTACAAAATCATGTATTTTGGAACGATGCTCGAGTTTCAGTCAAGGTTGGCCAATTTTCCAAATTCCTGTTTCCGATATTGGTCAATACCTGGGCTAAAGTTTAACTTCCAAAAAGCTGTAAAAAAAGAACCAGAATGACCTGAAATTTGTCCTGAATGTATGATATGAGAAGTGAGAAATGTTATTGAATAATAAAAAGAAATATTTCAAATTATTTTTTCTAATGCCATAAAAATTCCCCTTTGATCGCGTATATTTAGGTCAAATTGAAAGTTATTCTGACTAGTGGTTTTTACAGCATTTTTGAAAGTTATTCTGACTAGTGGTTTTTACAGCATTTTTGAAAGTTGAACTTCAATTACAATCATCCCATATTACAAAGTTAAAATTTATTTCACCTATATAAAAAGTTTTTAAATTAAATTATTATACTTTGCGTCATTATACCGATTTGAAGCATCTCAATGAACCAATTAATAACCAAAAAAACTTGGATAGAAGAAAATGTAAAAATATTTTTTTTTGTATTTTACACTATAAAAGTTAAAGGGAAGTTTCCCTTTGAAAAGCCTCTCAAATGGTCCCTCTTTACACAAAAAAACAATCTAACGATCTTAACGCGTAGTATAGCCGTCGTGTATTTATCGTGTCAGAAAATATCTAATACAACTAACCCATGTTTCAATATTAAACTATAAAATTTGCTAATTTTACGCAACAAACGCATTGGCGTGATATTCACGTTTGTTTTATTTGAAAATACTAGGCAATATGGCGATAGAAAATGCCATACCATTGATAGACACTAAATTGATACCAATATTTCATCATTATAGAATTGTATCGAGATAGGAAACACAAGCACAGCACTAGACTACGTTAAATTTATAAAAATTTGGTTGTTTTAACCACTAAATTTGCTAGAACTGCAGTAATCACATAACATACAGCAACAAAATAGCAAGAAAAAGAAGTTGTAGTGCTTACAGATACAAAAGGTATTACAGGTGAAGTTGCATGGATACTTGGATGTATTCAAACTCAATACACAAAATAATTTTAATTAATTTAAAGTAAAACACTTTGCATTCTAAATTACAATACTTGATTGGAATAAAATCATTCAAAATATAAATTTAAAAGCATGACATTCATTTTCAAACAGGTCAGAACTGTGGTAATAAAAAATGAATTAACTAAAATACAATTAAGTTTTCATGGATAATATGAGCAACTTCAAACAAGTGATGATATAAGATTATTACTATAGTTCTTTAAAAAAAAAAAAAGACTGCTTGATAGCAAGCATTAGATTTCATAATTTGTCGTTGGACAAACCCGTTGCTTTGCACGACCGCTGCAAAGCAATGGCGCTGCGAGCGTAGTTAGGCTGTTGCGTTGCCCGACCGCTGCAAAGCAATGGCGCTGCGAGCGTAGTTAAGCGAGTTTGAATAAGCAGGGATCAATTAGCATAAAACTAAATGGATTGAGTGATTTGAAAGAAATTTTAAATCAACAATAAAATATTAATTTAAATAAGGCAAAATATTGATTTTTCTAAAGGTTCGTTCAAATTCAACAATCAGGGATGCCGGAAAATCATTTACTAACCGTCACCACTATAAATTGAAATCCCGCACAAACAAGACTTCGCGAAAACCTGGGTGGTTGGGCGGGGGCTTGTGGGACGGTAAATATTTTCTACATCACACTACAATAAAAATCCGTGTGGTAGGCGAAGAACATAAGGTAAGCGTTCCAATTAAACTAGGTAAATTAATTAATTCTAAGTAAACAATTCAATAACAAACCGTAAAAAAAAATTAACTCAGTGATGTAAGTGCCAAAATGTTATTTTGGAGCACTGTCGGAGCAGTAAAAATACGATTTTGGAGCAGTACATTATTACAAATTATATATTTCAAATTAATTTAAAGTAAAAAAAGGTGTAACTTGTTCATTATATAAATACATTTGCATTCTAAATTTACATTAATTAATTTGATTGCATTACTCAAATAATAAATTAAAAAGCATGGCATTTATTAACCTCTTTGCCAACAATTAAAATATTAGGAAGTTTTCAATGATGACATGATATCATAAGGTTTGGGGCACAGCATGGTTGGTTAAAATACGATTTTACATTAGTTCTCGAACGGCACTGCACATCAGGAGTAATTATAGTTAAGCAACAACAATTACTATAGTCCTTTAAAAAAAAAAAGAAAAAATAACTG
The DNA here is from genome assembly GCA_963978545.1 of Linyphia triangularis. Taxonomy (NCBI): domain Eukaryota; kingdom Metazoa; phylum Arthropoda; class Arachnida; order Araneae; family Linyphiidae; genus Linyphia; species Linyphia triangularis. The sequence goes on from OZ021729.1 coordinate 11,978, forward strand.
CATGATAGCAAGCATTAAATTTAAAAATTTGTCGTGGGACAAACCTGTTGCGTCGCCCGACCACTGCAAAGCAATGGCGCTGCGAGCGTAGTTAGGCTGTTGCGTTGCCCGACCGCTGCAAAGCAATGGCGCTGCGAGCGTAGTTAGGCGAGTTTGAATAAGCAGGGATCAATTAGCATAAAACTAAATGGATTGAGTGATTTGAAAGAAATTTGCTTTGCTAAAGTCTGGCCTTTAAATCAACAATAAAATATTAATTTAAGTAATGCAAAATATTGATTTTTCTAAAGGTTCGTTCAAATTCAACGACCGGGGATGCCAGAAAATCATTTAGTAATCGTCACCACTAAAAATTGAAATCCCGTACAAACATAACTTATTACTCGACCAGGGTGGATGGGTGGGGGCTTGTGGGATGGTAAAAAAAAATTTCCAAACGGATGACACAGCGTCTGTATGGTAGGCGTTGCAATTAACCTGTTAATAAGTAAACAATTCACTAACAAATCGTTAAAAAAAAGCGCGTCAACCGTGGACTACAACATTAGAAAAATTCAAAAACGGAATAGAAAAAACCGCTTCTTCAATAGTGGGAGAGAGAAAATAAGACGACACAAAATAAGCAACTTAAAAATGGAACAGAAAGCATGTATATCCAATCTTTTCTTAGGTCAAACAAGGTACATGATTATGTCACGAAAGGACCAACATCCCTCAGCAACACTATTAAAACACGGAAACTTGTACATAACATACGGACTGACAAACAACCTATGGCACCCGGAAATAAAAATCACAATCCATACATCACAGCATGTATCTGCAATTCCAAGTTAGAAACATACAAGAAGAAGGAGATGACCCACTCACAAGGACAGACGGTTGGTTGTTTTCAAATTATCTGGTGCCGTCAGCAACACGAGGGCTATAATGCGCCGAAACATTCGTCATTAGACAAGCCAACACACATTTACAAACACCCATGAATAACACGGGACTCGAACCCGCAACCTCGCGATCTAGAAGCTAGCACGCTAATCACTATAACGTTCAAGGACAGACGGAACGAGGAAAACAACATTGCTGGAAATGTAGTACAAAAACTATTCTAACAATGTATTCAAGAGAATATAAACAAGAAATCTCAATGTATAACAAAGACATCAAAAACAAGAACCGTGTACACACGTACTAGAGGTATTTGTCCATTTTTGAAATATTAAAAATACAAATGCTCAATTCCTAGAACACTATATAAAGAAGTTCACCTTTTTTTTATTTAAGTAACAAAAATTCCCAGTGACTGGTCTCCTCTAACAGTCAATGAAATAAAACACAAGAAATATCTATACACAAACCCCGATACAATTGTTCAATTCCTAGAACAGTGAATAAAAGTAAGAAATTACATTTTCAACTAAAAAAAAAAAAGAATTCTAACTTTATAGAAACACGCACAACTGCATGACTATTCGAGAACAAACAAATGAGAATTCTGCACCCCTTTAACTGAAGACCACAAAAAGTTTCCCAATAGGTGATTTGACACCATCAACAATTAATTACCAAATGCAAATAACGAAATAATAATAATACAAGCATTCTTTTTAAAATCAAGCCCAGAGGGTTTTTTTGCAGTGTTCAGTTCAGTTACTATAATTTGCAAAACAAGACTACACACTTTCCAAGTTATAATAATTATAAAAACATAAGCAAAATTATTAGCGATTAAAGTAATAGATTCGATTACTGTGAAACGGGGTGATTCGGAACCCTTTGAAAGTAAAAATCTGGTTTAATTAACGAACTAATTTTTGACTTTGAAACTTGCCCGACACCTTCTCAGATGATCATACCCAAAAATGTTGGGGAAAACATTGCTGTGTGAATAGAAATGTGTTACTGAAGTGAATGGAAACACAAAAGATTATCATAAACAAATGCTATAATAAAAATCCGCCATAACTTGGAGCAGTTTTTAGGCAAACAATTCTTGGCGCAGAATCCATTCCGTACTTGGGACACTTCAACCGAATTAGTGTTCAACTGTTAATTGAAGTACTTGTGCAGTGGGGTAACAACCCAACACGGGTAGTGAATTTCCTCAAACAAGATCAAAAGAAATGAACACATTACAGTTCCACAACCTCACTTCAAACTCATTCGCGATGATAACACTTGATACATGCGAAGACATATTGATATATTGTTTGGTTACGTGTGAAAAGTGTGAAGTTTTGTTCAGGGAGAGAGAAGATGAATGTTGTTCAGGGAGAGAATTTATAGTTCCAAATGCAACACAGATTACAACAAAGCAGATTATTATCAACAGAGTAGTTTCGAGAAGACAAGACAAGACAAGTTTTATGTACGCAACACAGCTTGTGCAGTCAAACCCCGTTGACGTGAAATCCCGTTTGATGCGAAGCGAGAGCAGTTTCCTGTGAAACTGGGTGTTGATTGAAAGCAAGCAAACGGCGACTTACGTGCCAACGGGGTTTGGTACACAATTGGGCGATAGAAAAAATATTAAATACATACACAAAATGTTAAAGGCAACTCACCCATGGTTACAAGAATGTATAATTAATTGCAGTTACACATAAAATGTAAGTTTATCAAAGAAAAGAATTACAAACATAAGATGATAACAAGACAAGAGCTAACTGCTCTTTTGCATCAGAACACGATACAGCGCACAAGCGTCGTGTACAGAACAGAGTAAACAGATAGACAACAGATAACAGATATTAAACCAATTCCTAACTGTGACTAGTTATTCAATGTGTAGCCTTTTTTTAGATTGAGTGGGCCGAGCCTGCAGGTAGTGCTATAGCAGGACGACCCGTGGCAAGGGCGGAATAAATTCCAGACCACGAGCCTTGGTTCAAAAATTAGTTTAATATCGATGTTACCAAATAGGCAACGTATCAGATATTAAGCTGATAAGAACAGATACTACACTTTGATCTTAGCCGATAGGCCGAGAAGCGATACCGTTTTAAGGGTTAAAAGGTCAAAAAATTTTAGCAGGACACCCCGCCCCAATTTCAGACTCGACCCCACAGCAAAACGACAAAGTCCGAGCCCCGCGTCGACCAAAATGGACTTGACCGCAAGAGGGCACGCAACCCAGTTGCCCTAAACCATCAACCGCTAAAGATATACGAGGCACGAGGATCCTTTCACAAGGCTTTTCCTAAAAAATTGACGCGTTTTCCATAATTTCCGCAATACGGGCAAATTCCTCCAACGCGACAAAAATGCATAAATTAGTGCTCGTGAGAAGCTATAAAAAAAAGCATTCCAACATTAATAAGAGCCAAAGGCCAATTAAGAAGTAAAAGAAAAGAAAAAAGTTTGACGTTAAAAAAAAAAAAGTCGGAAAAAAAGGTCGGGAGAAGAAAAGAAAAAAAATCCCGACAGCAACACGGTTGTTGCAAAACTGAACTCTACACCCATGGTACGTGAACAAAAACACCCAACACGGGCATGTAGAGGCAATTTAATCAGAACCTGAAAAGAGGTCATAAGGTAACATAAGGCGCACAGCATGGTCGTACACCACCCGGAAGGGTTAAAAATCAACAGCGTTGAAGCAGGCCGCCTGAGGGAACGCTGTGCCACACATCTCAAAGCACGAGGGAACGCTGTGCCACACATCTCAAAGCATGAGGGAACGCTGTGCCACACATCTCAAAGCATGAGGGAACGCTGTGCCACACATCTCAAAGCATGAGGGAACGCTGTGCCACACATCTCAAAGCATGAGGGAACGCTGTGCCACACATATCAAAGCGTGAGGGAACGCTGTGCCACACATCTCAAAGCGTGAGGGAACGCTGTGCCACACATCTCAAAGCATGAGGGAACGCTGTGCCACACATCTCAAAGCGTGAGGGAACGCTGTGCCACACATCTCAAAGCATGAGGGAACGCTGTGCCACACATCTCAAAGCATGAGGGAACGCTGTGCCACACATCTCAAAGCATGAGGGAACGCTGTGCCACACATCTCAAAGCGTGAGGGAACGCTGTGCCACACATCTCAAAGCATGAGGGAACGCTGTGCCACACATCTCAAAGCGTGAGGGAACGCTGTGCCACACATCTCAAAGCGTGACAAAACCAGTCGTCTAAGTCCCCTCCCCCCCCAAAAAAAAAAAACAATTGTGGTGCAACAACCCGAAACAGTGGGGTACAAGTCAAGCAATAGGAATGACATATCATTGCCCACCAAGAGTCAGTATTACAAGAAAGAATCAATCTTACAATAAGAAGCTAGTCAAAAATCGGTATTACAAGTAACAAGAGGGAATGCAGAGTGTTTGGTGGGCAGTGTGGTTGGAAACGGCCCAAAAGCACTTGCCAACTAGTCCGCCAACCCCCAATTAAGCAAATGCATTATCTTTTGTTTCGACATGAGGAAGAGTATACTTTTTGCAGGAAAAACTGGTTCAGATCATATGTGGATCCTCGAAACAAGGACCAAGAGAAATTTTACACTTTCCATTCTTTTATAATAATGAGCAAAATCCAAAATGTTGTATAGCAATGGTAATAGGTCAATAAAATCAAAGCAATGGTTAAAACTACAACAAAGCAATTGCTTGCAAAAAAAATAAAAAATTTAGAAAAATGACATTTCAAAAAACCTAACGTGGAATTGTTCAAAGCCATGGATCGAGCCTCTTGACGGCATAACAAAATGTGTAATTAGCAAAACACTAAGAAATAGTGGGACTGCGGTAGGGAATAATTGAAAAAGGCACCAAAACAACAGACTATGCCACTTAATTAAATAAATACACAGCCAATGATACAAAGCACTCAATGAGTTGTACATCAAATTACAGTTAACAAACATTAAAAGGCAGACCAACAGAGGAATGTCTCTGTACCTCATTCACCAAAGGGGCAAAAGACTGAAATCTGTCATTAATGAAAATAAAATGTCTTTGAAAACAAGTGCGAAATGTTTCATCAAAAGAGATTAAAAACATCATTCACGACCGAACGACCCAACAGAGAAATAAATATGAAAGATTGAATAACCCAACAGAGAAATAAATATGAAAGATTGAATAACCCAACCCAACATTTCAAATAGCAGACTAAATACTTATGGGTTATAGCAGATTCATTAGACCGACACTAACAAAAAGGAGGTGTTCGAAATATCCACTGTCAACCGGGCTGCTAACATTTATTATGAATATGTGATGTGTGGGACAATATTTAACACAGGGTCAGTACCGAAAAATACAGTACAGAAATGAAAACCCCTAACATCAATTGTATGCAACGCCTCGAGAAATTCCTCGCAGACCTTGTGATGAGAAAATTTTAATTATCTACAAGCAAGTGCAATTATTAATTCACCAAATATAAATTCCTACGTGTATTAACTCTAAAAGTAATTTTCCTCAAACAAATTTTGAATTATATAATTATTAACACTGGAAAATTACAATGCAGATTTACAGCCTAAAAGAAGAATGAATATATGCAAGGTATTGAATATGCTTATACAAATATATTTCCTTTTCCAATCGACAGCCACCAAAATTTTATCGATTCAATGTCGATGCATTCTATTTGCCAAGTTTCAGACCGATTGGATGACGGCAAGGGGGTTAATTAGGCCTTCTCAAATTTTTTCGCCATCGAAATACACGGCCATCCACCTACCCACAAAATCGAATAAAAAAATTCTTTACCAACAAACTATGGAACTTATGCACAGCTTAATTAGGAGAGGGATTAAATCGAATGGCAACACTAGTGATATACTGGTGACTAATCACAATCCATCTTTAAAAACGAATTTCACATTCCATTGGTCAATAACAATGCGGACTGTTGTAAACCGGCCGTAGTTTTTGGCCTATCTCTCTCAATGCTGGATAAAATATATTGTAAGTTTACTATTACTAAAAATTACTGTAAGATAAAATATACTTGGATAAATATACTGTAAGTTTTGAAGCATTGACGCAAAGTTTTAAAATAAAAATATTTTATGTATAATAAAGGATGGAGGACTAAAAAATATGTTTTGCGATGTTTTTGACATGTTTATTTTTACAAAATCATGTATTTTGGAACGATGCTCGAGTTTCAGTCAAGGTTGGCCAATTTTCCAAATTCCTGTTTCCGATATTGGTCAATACCTGGGCTAAAGTTTAACTTCCAAAAAGCTGTAAAAAAAGAACCAGAATGACCTGAAATTTGTCCTGAATGTATGATATGAGAAGTGAGAAATGTTATTGAATAATAAAAAGAAATATTTCAAATTATTTTTTCTAATGCCATAAAAATTCCCCTTTGATCGCGTATATTTAGGTCAAATTGAAAGTTATTCTGACTAGTGGTTTTTACAGCATTTTTGAAAGTTATTCTGACTAGTGGTTTTTACAGCATTTTTGAAAGTTGAACTTCAATTACAATCATCCCATATTACAAAGTTAAAATTTATTTCACCTATATAAAAAGTTTTTAAATTAAATTATTATACTTTGCGTCATTATACCGATTTGAAGCATCTCAATGAACCAATTAATAACCAAAAAAACTTGGATAGAAGAAAATGTAAAAATATTTTTTTTTGTATTTTACACTATAAAAGTTAAAGGGAAGTTTCCCTTTGAAAAGCCTCTCAAATGGTCCCTCTTTACACAAAAAAACAATCTAACGATCTTAACGCGTAGTATAGCCGTCGTGTATTTATCGTGTCAGAAAATATCTAATACAACTAACCCATGTTTCAATATTAAACTATAAAATTTGCTAATTTTACGCAACAAACGCATTGGCGTGATATTCACGTTTGTTTTATTTGAAAATACTAGGCAATATGGCGATAGAAAATGCCATACCATTGATAGACACTAAATTGATACCAATATTTCATCATTATAGAATTGTATCGAGATAGGAAACACAAGCACAGCACTAGACTACGTTAAATTTATAAAAATTTGGTTGTTTTAACCACTAAATTTGCTAGAACTGCAGTAATCACATAACATACAGCAACAAAATAGCAAGAAAAAGAAGTTGTAGTGCTTACAGATACAAAAGGTATTACAGGTGAAGTTGCATGGATACTTGGATGTATTCAAACTCAATACACAAAATAATTTTAATTAATTTAAAGTAAAACACTTTGCATTCTAAATTACAATACTTGATTGGAATAAAATCATTCAAAATATAAATTTAAAAGCATGACATTCATTTTCAAACAGGTCAGAACTGTGGTAATAAAAAATGAATTAACTAAAATACAATTAAGTTTTCATGGATAATATGAGCAACTTCAAACAAGTGATGATATAAGATTATTACTATAGTTCTTTAAAAAAAAAAAAAGACTGCTTGATAGCAAGCATTAGATTTCATAATTTGTCGTTGGACAAACCCGTTGCTTTGCACGACCGCTGCAAAGCAATGGCGCTGCGAGCGTAGTTAGGCTGTTGCGTTGCCCGACCGCTGCAAAGCAATGGCGCTGCGAGCGTAGTTAAGCGAGTTTGAATAAGCAGGGATCAATTAGCATAAAACTAAATGGATTGAGTGATTTGAAAGAAATTTTAAATCAACAATAAAATATTAATTTAAATAAGGCAAAATATTGATTTTTCTAAAGGTTCGTTCAAATTCAACAATCAGGGATGCCGGAAAATCATTTACTAACCGTCACCACTATAAATTGAAATCCCGCACAAACAAGACTTCGCGAAAACCTGGGTGGTTGGGCGGGGGCTTGTGGGACGGTAAATATTTTCTACATCACACTACAATAAAAATCCGTGTGGTAGGCGAAGAACATAAGGTAAGCGTTCCAATTAAACTAGGTAAATTAATTAATTCTAAGTAAACAATTCAATAACAAACCGTAAAAAAAAATTAACTCAGTGATGTAAGTGCCAAAATGTTATTTTGGAGCACTGTCGGAGCAGTAAAAATACGATTTTGGAGCAGTACATTATTACAAATTATATATTTCAAATTAATTTAAAGTAAAAAAAGGTGTAACTTGTTCATTATATAAATACATTTGCATTCTAAATTTACATTAATTAATTTGATTGCATTACTCAAATAATAAATTAAAAAGCATGGCATTTATTAACCTCTTTGCCAACAATTAAAATATTAGGAAGTTTTCAATGATGACATGATATCATAAGGTTTGGGGCACAGCATGGTTGGTTAAAATACGATTTTACATTAGTTCTCGAACGGCACTGCACATCAGGAGTAATTATAGTTAAGCAACAACAATTACTATAGTCCTTTAAAAAAAAAAAGAAAAAATAACTGCATGATAGCAAGCATTAAATTTAAAAATTTGTCGTGGGACAAACCTGTTGCGTCGCCCGACCACTGCAAAGCAATGGCGCTGCGAGCGTAGTTAGGCTGTTGCGTTGCCCGACCGCTGCAAAGCAATGGCGCTGCGAGCGTAGTTAGGCGAGTTTGAATAAGCAGGGATCAATTAGCATAAAACTAAATGGATTGAGTGATTTGAAAGAAATTTGCTTTGCTAAAGTCTGGCCTTTAAATCAACAATAAAATATTAATTTAAGTAATGCAAAATATTGATTTTTCTAAAGGTTCGTTCAAATTCAACGACCGGGGATGCCAGAAAATCATTTAGTAATCGTCACCACTAAAAATTGAAATCCCGTACAAACATAACTTATTACTCGACCAGGGTGGATGGGTGGGGGCTTGTGGGATGGTAAAAAAAAATTTCCAAACGGATGACACAGCGTCTGTATGGTAGGCGTTGCAATTAACCTGTTAATAAGTAAACAATTCACTAACAAATCGTTAAAAAAAAGCGCGTCAACCGTGGACTACAACATTAGAAAAATTCAAAAACGGAATAGAAAAAACCGCTTCTTCAATAGTGGGAGAGAGAAAATAAGACGACACAAAATAAGCAACTTAAAAATGGAACAGAAAGCATGTATATCCAATCTTTTCTTAGGTCAAACAAGGTACATGATTATGTCACGAAAGGACCAACATCCCTCAGCAACACTATTAAAACACGGAAACTTGTACATAACATACGGACTGACAAACAACCTATGGCACCCGGAAATAAAAATCACAATCCATACATCACAGCATGTATCTGCAATTCCAAGTTAGAAACATACAAGAAGAAGGAGATGACCCACTCACAAGGACAGACGGTTGGTTGTTTTCAAATTATCTGGTGCCGTCAGCAACACGAGGGCTATAATGCGCCGAAACATTCGTCATTAGACAAGCCAACACACATTTACAAACACCCATGAATAACACGGGACTCGAACCCGCAACCTCGCGATCTAGAAGCTAGCACGCTAATCACTATAACGTTCAAGGACAGACGGAACGAGGAAAACAACATTGCTGGAAATGTAGTACAAAAACTATTCTAACAATGTATTCAAGAGAATATAAACAAGAAATCTCAATGTATAACAAAGACATCAAAAACAAGAACCGTGTACACACGTACTAGAGGTATTTGTCCATTTTTGAAATATTAAAAATACAAATGCTCAATTCCTAGAACACTATATAAAGAAGTTCACCTTTTTTTTATTTAAGTAACAAAAATTCCCAGTGACTGGTCTCCTCTAACAGTCAATGAAATAAAACACAAGAAATATCTATACACAAACCCCGATACAATTGTTCAATTCCTAGAACAGTGAATAAAAGTAAGAAATTACATTTTCAACTAAAAAAAAAAAAGAATTCTAACTTTATAGAAACACGCACAACTGCATGACTATTCGAGAACAAACAAATGAGAATTCTGCACCCCTTTAACTGAAGACCACAAAAAGTTTCCCAATAGGTGATTTGACACCATCAACAATTAATTACCAAATGCAAATAACGAAATAATAATAATACAAGCATTCTTTTTAAAATCAAGCCCAGAGGGTTTTTTTGCAGTGTTCAGTTCAGTTACTATAATTTGCAAAACAAGACTACACACTTTCCAAGTTATAATAATTATAAAAACATAAGCAAAATTATTAGCGATTAAAGTAATAGATTCGATTACTGTGAAACGGGGTGATTCGGAACCCTTTGAAAGTAAAAATCTGGTTTAATTAACGAACTAATTTTTGACTTTGAAACTTGCCCGACACCTTCTCAGATGATCATACCCAAAAATGTTGGGGAAAACATTGCTGTGTGAATAGAAATGTGTTACTGAAGTGAATGGAAACACAAAAGATTATCATAAACAAATGCTATAATAAAAATCCGCCATAACTTGGAGCAGTTTTTAGGCAAACAATTCTTGGCGCAGAATCCATTCCGTACTTGGGACACTTCAACCGAATTAGTGTTCAACTGTTAATTGAAGTACTTGTGCAGTGGGGTAACAACCCAACACGGGTAGTGAATTTCCTCAAACAAGATCAAAAGAAATGAACACATTACAGTTCCACAACCTCACTTCAAACTCATTCGCGATGATAACACTTGATACATGCGAAGACATATTGATATATTGTTTGGTTACGTGTGAAAAGTGTGAAGTTTTGTTCAGGGAGAGAGAAGATGAATGTTGTTCAGGGAGAGAATTTATAGTTCCAAATGCAACACAGATTACAACAAAGCAGATTATTATCAACAGAGTAGTTTCGAGAAGACAAGACAAGACAAGTTTTATGTACGCAACACAGCTTGTGCAGTCAAACCCCGTTGACGTGAAATCCCGTTTGATGCGAAGCGAGAGCAGTTTCCTGTGAAACTGGGTGTTGATTGAAAGCAAGCAAACGGCGACTTACGTGCCAACGGGGTTTGGTACACAATTGGGCGATAGAAAAAATATTAAATACATACACAAAATGTTAAAGGCAACTCACCCATGGCTACAAGACTGTCCTACGGTTGGTGTGTGCACTTTCTTCTGGGTCTCTAAAGGGGAAGACATATCAGAGTTAGGGCACAGGTCATGCATGGAAATCACACACACAAAAACAAGGCGTTCCCACCGCCGCCGTGCTCCCGCGGGGGGCACAAGCGGCACGTCGCGCGCGCGCGGGAAGCGCGTGCGTGCGAAGGAGCCGCTTTGGTCCCCCGTGGGAGTAAACCACAAAAAAAAAAAATCACTTTTTTTCATTGCTCCTTTCCCAGCAGTTTCTTCCAATGTGCGCATACTACAGAGGTGTTGTCTGGCGGTTCTAGCAGGCATCAGATGTATTATGGGGTTCTGTGCCGCCAGGTTCAGAGGAGTGGGGGTTGTTGTGCCCCGCTATATCACATCCTAAATTGAATGGATAGTGTGAGGGAACATGTTTCTCTCATAATGCCAGGGTAACCAGATGTTTCCAATTGATTAACCCAGCATTTGTCCCGTTAAGGCTAATCACTTTGTCTGGCTAAACACCCTTCTCTACACAAAAGTTCATTAGCATTATTGACCCAAAATTCCCGGTGTATTCATCAAAGTGATTAGCTCTAACTTATAGTGGACTTGTAAGACCTTACCAGCTACAGCTCAACGTGCAACACCTGTCCCCTCATTACTACACAAAATTGTAAATCACTTAGAAGCAGCAAACTGGATGCCATCACCTTAGTTGTTTCCCACAACAATGAGGACGGAAGCTGTTGCCTTTAGTAGACCTCCTACACAAGGCAAAGAGGAATACTCAGGAACATCACCCCCGTTGATCTCGAATGTAGGGGGACAAAAGCTGGTACAACCAGTGCTTCCCACAAATGAAACAAAACAAGAACAGGTGCTCTACGCTGGCTGGGATATTCCATATAAAGTTAAGTGCACACTACAAAAGGACTCTGTAAACAATAATGTGCCACTATCAAGGTTCCCATCGAAACCACCAAATGAAAATCAACGACTTTTAAGGACCCATGTAATATCTCGAGGACTCATGCACTTTTTTACTTTACACTTTTCGTCTACTTTAGTCATTGCACTTTAAAGGCACAAATGCCAAGTATAGTATTGGCATGCTTCTACTAAAAAAAAAAAAAAACACCACTCATTTGTCACCAATTCCTTCAACTCTCAAAATATAAATGGTGCAATTGTGTATTCATTAAAGATCGGCAATATATCGATACGATATTTTTTTTTACATATCGATACAAGTCACCAATATATAGATTTTCAAACAATTTTAGTTTTTTATTGTTATTTTGTAGTTACATGTGTTTTTCGATATTCTTTATTCCCTTTTTAAAAACTTCAAAACTTAATTTTGGACTTGACTGAAAGGCAGTTAAAATGGCAAACAAAACAAAAAGAAACCATAATGTAAAGGAAAGATAAGATCATTTATTAGTAGTCATTAACATAGAGCAACTGTTGCCAGCGAGCGGTGTTTGAAATTTGCATCCAATTTTAAAAACATATCTATCGGCAAATTACGCCATAAACTACTTTTTAATATTTATTCTTTATGATATCCTAAGTTATTTTATTTATTCTGATTGATAAAATAATTTAGTTATAAAAAAAAATTTATAATTTATTTATTGAAACAATTTTTATAATTTATTTATAAAAACAATTTTGGCATGAATTCATACAGTAGTAATTTTCCCCAAAAAACTAACGTTTCTGGCGAAATTGAAAATTAAATAACATAATAAAAGATCTTGTATCGATATATATCAATATTTTTTTAGGCAACGATATAGTATCAATATTTATAACCTCTAGTGTTCATACACAGTACAGTGGGAAAGTAAAACTTGTTCGAATTCAATTCCACCAAACACAAATTAAACGACATACAAGTTCATGCATATTTAATACAAATATACCAGAAAATTAAAGTGCAGATCATCTAAGTACCACAGGGAAAAGGAAAATCAAGAGTTGATTTTTAATAAATATTATATTTAGGCATACATCAGCAAAAATATGGAGTCGAGTAAAAGTGTTTTTAATTACTTTTAAGGCGTGGAAAACAAGTTTGCAAATATAAAGCAGGTCAAAACAGACACCACCAACTCTGTCCAAATCCGATTACTTCATTTCAAACAGTACTCAGTGAAGGTTTTGCAAGAAAAGAACCAATCAGTGGCAAAACAGACAAAACATAAAAAAGGAAAACAAATGTAGCATTACATTGAACTACAAAAATAACTGAAAAAGAACAGATTTCTATACTAAAAAGAGTACAGATTACTGATGGAATCACAATTGTTTTTTTTTATGGAGGAAATTGATTATTTCGAGAAAACCGCAACCAATTAATAATCATTTTTTTTTCCAAAACATACGTTCACCCAGTTGCGTGCCAAGAACATTTTGAAAATTAAAAAAAAATAAAAAAATAACGAAATCAAAAAATAGCTAAAAAAAACTTGAGAATTACACTAAGGGGTTAAACTAACAAGTAAATTTTCAAATTAAAATAAACAATTTTACATACAATAGCTTAAATTACAATTTTAAATAAATATTAACTAAAAAAAATGGTACGCTGGGACAAATTTCTTGTACAAATTTGTAATAAAATTCTAGTCATTCTTCACACATTCAAAATAAAAGGTGCAACAGATCTTCAGATAAGACATTAATCATGGACAAAGAGGATATCGCATCAGCAAAAGCAAATGACACCACAACACAAGCAAATCTCGATCTTATAAAAATAGCTTTAAATGTATATCATATAGCCACCATGCCAGGGCAAATCTTGGCAATTACATTAAAGCAACAATCGACAAAAGCACTAAATATATCATTGGCATCTGACATGCAGGCCATTATATCAGCATAATACCTTACAAAATTTCCCATTACATTTGCATTTATTTGGCCAATACAGCCACAGATATGCATATCTTCAGAATATTGGCTATAGTATTATATTAACGCAACATTCAACAAAAAAGAGCATCACAACAAGTAAATCTTGGCAATATAACTCACTGTAGCAGCTTAAATCTGATGAAAAACAGCCATTAATTCAGCATAACACACAGGAAACAAACACCAACATAAATAATATGATAGTCTGCAGGAAAAGTGACAATTACATTGGAGGTTTGGGGAAGTCTGAACATACAACTTCATGTTCATACAAAGGTTTTATTTGTTTGCAAGCAAAACCAACAAAACTGTAATTCAGTAAGCAGTGGTTTGGTCTAAAAGTATGCAGCTTCCTTCATGATTTCTTTGTTGGGTGGTGAAAACATGAAGTGAAGAGGAATATATTCTCATTAAAACATTTCCTTGATTGAAAATAAAAATATTTAGGTAAATCCGTAGAAATACTGACAACTTTTACTCATGGCTGAACTTCTCAGAGAAGAAATCTGCATAAAAGCACTTCAACACAACAAAAACAGCTATAAAGGCCTCTATAACAGGTGAAACTAAAGACAAGAGTAGCCAAAATAAACTAAATTGGTTTCTTATTATGAAAAATATGTAATCAAAATATTGATTACAAAAGGTAACAAGTGAAAAGAAACAAGGTCTTCTCCATTCTATTGCATCAGGTCAAAGACCATTAACGATTATACATTTTGATTACATGGGTCTGTTTATAACAAGTTATAATAGACAAAAGAATTACTTTTTAATATCATGACCAAATTTGCATCCCTCCATCCTGCAAGACATCATTTGTGATTATCCAGAAAAGCCTTGGTGTAAGGTGTCTTGCCTGGGTCTATAAGAATTGGAAGTAAATTAAAAAATCAGGTTGAAAAAGTTTCTTTCCAAGCAAAGCATATATTTTAACAGTAGTAAAAATACGTTATGTACATTGTAAACACTTATATCCCAAAAAGAGGAAGACATATCCTCATGCATAATGAGTTTCAAATCAAGTACAGGGCTGCCACAGCTTAATATCATTGGAAATAGCTATTTTAGTAGCCTTGGGTGTAAAAAGTATCCTCCAATAGTAAAACTAATAGCATGACAATTCTGAAAAGCTATATTGGAAATGGGGGACCGAATCCCACAATATGACAACACAGAGTCACAAGTGGGACAATATCTGTGTGCATGATTAACAGTAATAACAAAAAAGACAACAGGTAAACACGATTAACCAAAAGATTCAAAAGCACTTGGACGCAAACTAGTTAAACAATTTGAAAGGTAATGCATGAGGAAGTTGCAAAGATCAAATGCAGACACATAAAACAAGGGAGGGCTATACAAAACACACAATAGGCCACTAATAAAGCAACGAAAGTCAACCCACAGGCAATGCAAGGTCCTAACTAACAAAGTGGCTGTGGGAGGATGAAGCATTAGCGCAGGAGGAAGAGAAAGACATACGCCACAGGCTAATCGCATAAAAACATGTTCAATCAGAAGAAAAAAAGAGGGAAGCATGTGACATCATTGAAAGGCATTTCATGTCTTTAAATGGTGAAGTAAAAAAAGCACAGCCTTGGACCGAACCCCTTGACACGGTCATTAACCGAGTAAATAGCAGATCTCGCTAAAATAGTGAGGTAGCAGTGGGGATTAGTCCAGATCCAGTAAATGAAATGCAAATCTCACAACAATCTGGAGAAGCTTATCCTAGATATTCAAAACAAGGTTATTGGGGACATGAAAATCCACAAGACTTCTCACTAAAGAAAACAAACATTGCTAAAATAAGGCCGTATCTTTAGAGAGAATAAGCCAAAAGCAACCCTAATTCAAAAATTATTCAATTTAAACTGGAGATGGCTGAATATAAAAGGCTCAGCAACAAAATGCAATGACCTCAAGTTAAGGTGTTCCTGGGTGAATAAGATCCTTGATTGGTATCAAGTTGCAGCAAGCTATTAGGCCCCATTCTCAAACAAGAGGGAAACCTTACCACTGCTGGAATCCAATGGAAATCTAGATTTAACAGAACAAATTAGCAATAGCAATCACAATTTTTACTTCACAATTTAGAAAAATGGAAATTTCGAATATGTAGCAATAGAAATCAAGATTTTTCAGAACAAATTAGCAATAGCAATCATGCTTTCTACTTTGCAATTTTGAAAGTTGGCAGTAGCATCAGAGAAATTAGCCAAAACAAAGGTTTCGATGGCCCGACCTTCATGAAGAATAAGTTGGCTCCCACTGCATTCAGGGCAGTGATATGCAGGATAAAGGCATGGCCTCTTTGCTGGTAGGTGTATGTCTAACTTCCCTTTTAAAAAAATGGATGTTGACACAGGGTTTGGCTTATAACTCAAAAGATTATAAGCAAGTGGAAAAGAGAAGTATAAGCCAATTTTAAGATGTTAGTAGTATGCTACACAAGTTATAATATACTCCTAGGACAATACCATCCACCTGAAAGGAATAACCAATTTGAAAGATACCAAGCACCTAGAGAGGTATCAACACATTCGTCACACAGCACGATTCCGTCGAGTTTCTCATGAGCCCCAAATCCGACTGTCGATGCGCTGTAACACGAACAAGCGATGAGTAAAAAATTTAAAATCTACATAAGCAACAGGCATGAAACGGGACAACTTAAAAATAAAATGCATTTTTATTTTAAAGTATATCAGCCAGGAAAATTGAGACGTATAGTTACTTTTTTATTATCCACACAATATGTTTATGGGACGGCATATAAATAAAATTGAAAGTGAGGAGAGTAGTGATGAAGAAGTAGCGAGTTTCAGAAGAAAAGTTATAAATACAAATTTTGGAGATCAAATTCTGGTACACAGGAACCGTATGCAAGTGAGGACCTTGATGATATGTTGGAAGAACTTGCTCTAAATGAAACACTGAACTCTGTTGATAATTCATTGGACAATATCCAGTGGAGCGAATTCACAAACAAGCAAGTAAATTTCGTTCACAGGAAAAAGTGCGTCTTCGGATGAATTTGCTGCATGATATTAGCGCAAATGAAGTTCTTTCTCTATTCTTATATTAATAGATATGCAGATCAAAAATTAAATAAACATGAACTGATAATGCTCAAAAGAACCAGATGGAAACCCACCAACTCTGAAGAAATTACAAAATTTATAGGACTGATGATTTAGATGGGTCTAGTACAGACAACGTTTATTAGATGTTGGTCAATGGACCCAATATACAATGTTCTATTTCCGGGCAGAAAGATGTCCCGTAATCGTTTTGAATTAACTAACAAACTTAAATTTTTCGAATAACGAAATGATAGAAGAGAAAAGCAGACTTGGAAAAGTTTTACCACTCCTAAACAAGTTGACAGACAATTATCAGAAAATATTTTCATCAGATGAAGATATTATAGTCGACGAGACAATGGTTCCCTGGAGAGAACGACTAATAACAAAATCACATAAGTATGGAATAAAAATTTTCAAACTTTGCATGGTCTGCAAAAGTATATTTTGGACAAGATAACAGAGGAAGAAGGCAAGTTAGCATAGCCGAAAACATTTGCATCTAACTTGCAGATAAATTGCTAAATGAAGGATGAACTTAGTTTGTCGAAAAACTTATACACCAGCTTTGAATTAATAGTCCAATTTTTTTAAATTCAAGACACGTGTCATTGGAACTGTACGATACAATAAAAATTTATGCCACGTTTTATAGTGACAGACACATTGAAAAAAAGTGAAATGATAGCACGAGAACATGACGGTATTGTGGTGCGAAAATGGATGTTCAAGAAGTTAGGATATTATCAACAAAACATGCACCTATTGAGATTTCAAGCTCGGAATCTACTCGCCGCAGTCTTCCTCCAAAACAGAAACATCGGGCAATAATAGCATATAATAATGGAAAACTGGCATTGACAGAAGTGACCACATGTAGAAAAATATCAAGTGGTACTGGAAATTAGGACTACATTTGCTTTTAGGAACAAGTGTAGTAAATGCTCACTTAGTGTACAAGAGAGCCACAAATAATAAAAATATATAAAATTTAGGGAACTACTTGTTTCAAAATTGTTGCTCTCGGAAAATATTGTGCCCAATAATAGAAATAAAACAAAAAGGAACTTGTTCCACCATTCAGGTTTCGTACCAATTGGCATTGAAACCCTATAAGAAAGATGTGCCTTCTATGTTACTAGAACAAGAAGCAAACCACTAAACCCCAAGAAGCAAGGAAGAATGTAGTAAAAACAAAATTGGACCAATTGTTCAAAATCATCTCAAATATGTTTCAAGTGTTTTAACGAACACAATGCGACATAGTTTAATGTAATGTTATCCTAGATATAAATTAATAAAAGTATACTATAATGTGTATATTTTTTATGTTTTATATCCTTTATTTATATTTCAGGGCATATTCCATTAAATTGCTTTTAAAAATGTAACTGAAAATCGTATCAATTTCAAAAAGAAGAGTGTTACCCATATCTGGATGATGGGGCCTCCACAGAAGTACACCTGTCACCCAGATATGGGTGATGTGGTGACGAACTTGTTAAATAGCATCAAGGTTAATCCTATTTATAAACATTGCATTGGATCAAAGTAATGATGACATTGGAAGATGATTTAAATTGCAGGCATCTAATATAAAAACTTCAGTTAGCTAGTTGAAAACTAGTAAATCATTTTACTGAGAATATACACAGCAGTAATTAACAAACCCAAATTTGGTGCAAGAACTACAAACACTTATTTATTGCTCTGGAAATTGTCCGCAATGTTGCCAGCTTAATTTCAGGAGTGAAATCTTCTGGAAAATCCAATGACTGTCACAGGAAGGTAATGGGTAGTGAATAGTTCTGGAAAACATATGTAAATTTAGTATTGAACAGCATTTATACACAAATTCAAGAACAAATATTTAATAAATTTAGCATAAATATTGACTGGCTTTAAGAATATTAGAGCAATAAAAAAAATATAAAAAAATCCCCAAGGTTTTCATAAATTTTTAATTCAATTAACATTGTCTTACTTTAATTTCGATTCAGAAAATAAATAAAAATGTACACTACAATCCAAGTAAAACACATAACTAAGGGTGTGAAACAATACATAACTTTCAATTACACTATAATATGAGTCTTCGCATTCAAATTTCCTTATTAAATTTTCATAATTCCCCGTCATTTAATAAAAAATGGCCAATTTAGCAATAATTTTTACATCAAACAAAAACAAAAATTTAAAATATGAAGTAATTCAATATACTTTACATTGTCCTTTCTTGTGTGTGAAATGGAAGCAAATCAATCGTTGATGGGCGATGCTCAAAGGCCAGCCACAACACAAATTATGCAATAACAAGCTAAGTCAAATGAACATATTTAAGTTAAGGGGTCAATGCATTAAATTGACATTTTTGGTCTAGCATAGGTACATACCCACACCTCTTGCCAAAATTATCAATAAAACATAAAATAACTAAAAACATTTTAAAGTTACCAGGAAAATATATTTTGCACTAACACTCGGATAGTATCACAGCTAAAAGGGCACAACCCACTAGTAAAATGAACACAAAATAATAATCCTCCTTTCAACAAGATGAAATACTAAATAAACAAACTAAGCAATGACAGCTGGAGCTCAACATTGTTATTTGGATCTTTCAAGATGAAAGTTACCGGTCCATTCACATTACTGTAGCTGGTGGACACAGAGCTAGACCTAATAACATACAACAAGTAACATTTAAAACAAAATTTTTACAGTATGATAACAAAATTTTAAAGCATTCATCAGAGAACTTGATACCAGTTTGATGAAATGATCTATAAAAATCTATCAAGATTACTATTCATAAATTAAACAAAATTACATTAATATAAAGTGTACTTTTTTACTTTTCCAAAATTGTAGAAATCTTTTTCTCAAAGGCAAAAAAAAAAAGCACAAGTGACAATTATGAGTGCATTCATATCAAATAGCAATTACTTTATAACTAATGTGTCCATTAAAAAATACAGTAACCTATTTTGCAATAATTTTAGTTTTTAAGCTGTAAAACATTAATTTCTTCACTTTATGAATACCTAACAGTTAAAGAAAAGAAAATACAAGACCAGGGTTCCCACTCATATCACAGAATGAAAATCACCGATTTTTAAGGACCTAAAAAATGTTTTTAGGAACCTTTAAAAATTTGTTTTCAGGCATCACATCTATATATAAATTTTAAGTATATTTTACCAAAAAGGTTACAAATTGGTGCATTTAAAATACAAATATGTCAGACAATTCCGATACAATGTGGATAAGTGGCGATCACACAGGGATAGCAAGTCCGAGTCATATTTTTCAAAATTGTGCAGTTGGGTACACATCTGCAAAAATTAAGGACTTTTAAGGACCTCCAAGCATTTTCAAGGACTTTTAAGCACCTCTAAGCATTTTCAAGGCCTTGAAAACAAGTTCAAAAATATTAAGCACTTTTAATGACCGTGGGAACCCTGATATCAAAAGGGATATATGCACTGTTTTCCAAACAATATTTTTAACCATAAAAACGCTAGCATTCTTTAAAATTAAAGGCCCACTAAATAGCCTAACTGATAACATCAACAATTAAAAAAATTTCATTAAGGAAGGTTATTTATATTTGAATGAAAGTCCTATATAAGGTGCTTTGAAGTAACTGTCGCTAAACAACTGTTTTTTTCCGGGACTGAGAATTCTTTATACGGTGCAGGTTTAGCTTGGCTAATAGTTCTGGAAAAAAATATGCATATGTTAAGATAATGAAGCAAACAGAATTCATATACTATTTTGAAAAAAGTTTAAAGTGTTATTTTTTATATAGGGTTTATATAGCTTTTGAAAAGTAAAATAAAGACCAGTTTTTAATGACCTTTTAAAGTTTGTTCAATTAGTAAAAGTGGTGCTTGCATAAGGAATTATTTAAAAAACAACAAGTTCATGGTGGTGAGCAAAGGTAGGAGAGAACAACTCGTTACACAGCAAAACAGTCTGGGTCCAAAGAGCGGCCAAAATTGCAGGAACATTGAGTCAGACATCAAAATGGGAAGCAAGGCTTGAGCAAAAACACAGTCAACGATGAGCCACACACTCCTGGAAGTGTGCAGAAGGTCCTCCCGATAAGCAGCAAAGCAAATCCTCAATACACAGTGATGAGAGGGTCCATAACCAACAATTAAGACACTAAAAATGAAACTTGCAACAGCAATTAAGAAAAAAAATTGAAGTAAAAAGGCAAATTTAAAAAATTTATATTGCATTAAGGATAACTCGACTTGAAATTATGAAAGAACTCGCAAAAGGGAGTAATCAGTCAAGAGCACAACACAAAATAAAGAACCAAGCGTGTAAAAATAGGGGGAGGGGGGACATCAAAGAGAGATCCAAGAAAAAATGCCACTAACACTTAAAAAGAAAAAAGGGCAATCAAAGACTGTGGAAACCAGGTACAGAGGCTCATTAGCAAGAGAATGACAAGAGAAAGCTTAACACTGATTAAAATTAAGCAAGCTACATCAGAAATATTGATTGTAAATAGAAGGTAAATTGTGACGTCAGAACAAAGTTGAGTACGCCATTATTTTTCCGAAATTAACAGTTCTAATATGAAAATCGAATGAGTAACACTCATTTAGAGCACAGCCTTGCACACAGCCCACTAATTAAAAAACAAAGGGAGTGCAGGAGCAGCAAAAACAAAGGGGGGAACACCATAAGTTACCCAAACACAGTCAAAAGAAGCACACACACACACAAAAATTAAGAGGAAAGACTGTGTAGTAAAGACACCTAACCTCATAAGGAAGAGAAAGACACATGAAGCAGTCACTTAACATGAAAACAATGCAAGTAACAAGTGCAAACAGAGGTAAGACTGTGACATCATTGAAAAGCACCTCATGCCATTTAAATAGAGCAATTAAAATTCTAATTGAGAAAAACTTCAGTGCACAGTCTTGTATCCAGCCACTTGATAAGAAAACTAAATGAGTAATAAGCGAAACAAGTAAGAACAGTGGGGTAATGTCAAAGAGAACAACAAAAAAATTTACCATGCGACTTAAGCCAATCAAATAATACAAATGAGACAGAGTAAGGAAACTGAATGAATTGGACTTAAAAACACTGTCAACAAAGCATAAAAATAAAAAGGCAACCGCCTTTAAACTATTAAAGAATAAGATTAAAAGGCATTAGCTACACAGGTTGCAAATAACATTAAAAACAAAACAATTAAAAAGACAAGTCCACTGTGAACAGATACAATTAAAGAAACTTACCTCATGATGAAGAAGTAGCAGGGCCCCAAATCCTATTCAACTTAGTGTGACGTACACAACATAGCGACGCTGATGGACATGTACACAAGTAAATAGATAATGAAACACTTCAACGGTGCAACTTACCGAGACGAACCACAAATATAAACCTATCTAGAACCTTGCCAGGTTCATATAAGCCCTGGAGACAAAGATGTTCTTTTGGAAGAAATCTTAAGGTATCTTGCTTGTGCTTATTGATCTTGACATTCAAAATTATTCAGTTTTAGCTTCAGGAGTGAAATTTTCTGAGAAATCCATTGACTTTGCACTGGAAGGTCATGGGTAGTGAATAGTTTTGAAAGTCCTTTGTAAGGCGGTTTGAAGTAACTGTCCCTTAAGACCTGTTTTTCACTCGCTGAGAAATCTTTAGACTTTGCAGGTTTAGCTTGGCAAATAGTTCTGGAAAAACATATACATGTGTTAAGATAATGAAGCAAACAGCAAACAGAGTTCAAATACTTTTTTTTTTTTTAAGTTTAAATATTTAGTTAGTAATACTTCAAATATAAGGTTCATTCAGGTATTGAAAAGTAAGAATAAGAACTTTTAAAGTTTGTTAAATTAATATCAATAAAAAAAAACTCATAATTGATAAATTAAACTAACACATAATTCTAAAGTAAGTTGAACACATAATTCTAACAATTATTTTAAAATGTTAAGTTAAATACGTAATTTTGAATAGAGGTTAACTATTACAAATATTGCATTAAATATGTGACAAATTTAGCTCCAAATAGTTAACAAAGTTATAGTTAATTGTATAGGAGTTGAAAATGGAAAAGCATACCATATAACCCATAAATACAGAGTTTTAAATATAAGTCCTTTATATGTATTGCCAATTTTTACATGCAACTCCACTTCTGGAGCTCTAATAGTTTTTAGTGTTTGGCCTCCTAGAACAAAAGATCCATTTTGACCTATATACTAACTTCTCTTTTCACACCAAAAATTGATTGAATACATTGTCATCTACAATGAGTCAACGAAAGCTGTTAAGTCTGACGTAAGGCAATATAAAAAAAATTTGGCGGCGGAGTTTAAACAATGATCAGTTTACAAATAGCATTGCTACACAATGCAAAGTTTAATGGACTAGACTTCACTCAATAATGAATTTATGCATTCACATTCAATTACCT
Source organism: Linyphia triangularis (assembly GCA_963978545.1). Classification (NCBI taxonomy): domain Eukaryota; kingdom Metazoa; phylum Arthropoda; class Arachnida; order Araneae; family Linyphiidae; genus Linyphia; species Linyphia triangularis. The sequence continues at coordinate 35,337 of OZ021729.1, forward strand.
TTATTTATTCTGATTAAAATAAGTTTGGCAACAGGAACAATGAGCGATTAAGTGGGATTTATTAGTATTCCAAAATGTTAGTAAAAATGATCCTTTCGCAATAGTCCTCAAAACTTGAAACAGACAACTCGCAATAACTCAGTCTCATAAGTTGAATATTCGTTTATCTCAAAGTTTCCATTAGGTCCCAAGAATATGCCTTGAATAGAAAATAACTTCCGACTGACTTCCGATAACTCAAACATCGCATAACTCGAAGAATTTTACCAGTCTCTTGAACTTCCAAGTTATTGAGAGTTGACTGTAGAATGCATTGCTATTGAACCTATCTGCCAAGTTTCAGCCCACTTGAATGACATAGGCCTATGCAGACTCGCTCCCCATCGAATCACAAGATCGAAGTAAAAATAGGTCATAATCAAACAAGTTAAAGATAAAATCGTTTACAAAATTATTAGACTTCGGATCCAATGAAAGCAGGATTGGTTCGCAAGAAAACAAATATTTAAATAATTTTAGGCATTATTAGTATCAACAAATCATAAATAATATTTAATTCAAGACAGGGGTCTATGCAGAAGGAAATTTGGGTCCTTTTAAGGACCCTTCACAAAATTTTGTGTCCGACAAACTGACCTTTCACAAAATTCCCAGTCAAAAAAATTAAACCTTCATAATATTTCCAGTTTGAAAACAGACCAATTACAAAATTACAAAGTTTATTTTATGCCAAAAGGAGAAAACGGCTCGTTTGCCCACATGTGGATTTTAAGGAAGTGACGTCGTGGAAGCCAAACCATATGCTCAAAATATATATAATTGGAAAATTTTCACAAAATTAATATTTTTTCACAAAAATAGGACCCTGTAAAAAAAATCTAGATAGACCCCTGCAAGAAGCATGTAGCAATGAAGAGTACTCTGTGTAATATGTTACATTACAGCTAAGAGCATAGTGCTTTCTGGAGATTTAACTGGTTTTGTTTTCAGAAAATTTAAAATTTGAATTTTAATCCAATGAAATTATAGAAGTAAAAAGTGAATGCTGAAAAATATATTTGTTGGATTACATAAGAAAACACTAAAATTACTTTTTTCCCGCCAAATGTGCAAATTCCTAATATCAAATTATAGTCTCTTAAAGCTACAAAAAATTGCCAGGTCCTTAAGGTGTAAGCCTATAAAATATAAAAGCTATTTTATAATAATTCAAGTTTAAAATTGAAATCCATGAAATAATTTCAAACAAACTAAACATTTGAAGAAGAAAAAAATCAATTACAATCTAACAAGAAAATTTAAATAGAGTTAAAAATAAAAAATTCCACGAAATAAAAAAAACCCGCAAGATTAAGATATGCAAGAGAGTTGCGAAATTAAATATTTAATAAAACATTCAGCAGTAGTTCTAGAATATACTATACATCAATTAATGACTCATCGAACTCAAATGCTCCGCCCACAATAAAACCGTAAAAGACAATCAAGCGATACATACATACAAATTCATTTCTGTTTTCCCATTAAGAGGAAACGGGTAAACACTGCGGAAAAATTAAATCTTATTGTACAAGAAAAAACATGTTGATAGAAAGGACAAACATAAAAATAGAAAGCACTAAAAATGACCACAAACTGACTTTTAACAACGACAACAATTTATATGAAATGAAATAAGCAAAAAATACAAGTCCATACCTTTAGCCACTCTAAAAGTCGGCAGAAAAAGTCAATACAGAATCCGACTTTTTCAGTACAAATAAACATTCCAACGTTGCAATTCAACATCTTTTTATAATCTCGATGAGGTTCGGACCTGCTCCGCTTCAAAGATAATCCTTTCACTATATATACTAGGGTGAACCTACCAGTAATTGACCAGTTAGTGCAAGTTTCTACACATTTAATTTTTTTTCTTAAAAAATTATTAACGGAATGTTATGAAAATTTCCCTAAATATCAATTGATTAATGTAGCTCAATAATAAATTAACATGGTGTTCCAGTCCTTTTTACAATTTAAAATATCATCAGAATTTCTTTCCAAAAGCAATTTTGCCAGTAATTGACCACAGCTATGCTAGTAATTGACCACAGCCATGCTAGTAATTGACCACTTCCATTTCCAGAATAAAACCAAAAGTTAATTGTTAAATTCTGTTATAAAATGCTCTAATATTCATAAATTAACTATTAAATGAACTAAAAAAAGAAAGTAAAAATAAATATAATCAATTTTAATCCATGAAAATACAGGAACATCAGTGTAAAATATAGTATGATGGTTTTATAAACTTTAGTTATCAAAGTTAGTTTTACTGGTAGGTAATTATGCGTATTTTATTCAAAAAATTAAAACAAGAAAATCAAAATAATATAGAAAAGATTATCTAATTCTATACTTTCAATTCTGAATAAATTTAGATGAAAAGAATCGAATGTAGAGGATATTATTTCTTGAATAGTTTCAAAATCATCCGTTTTTCTAATGGAAATCATTTTCTTGCATTGGCATTTATCCAATTACATAGAAGAGTTTCTTCTGAGGGTGTAAGAATTGTTGAGGGCCCATTTTTCTAAATTCTGGGCTTTTCGCTCTTAGCTTATTAATCAACGTAGAATGAGGAATGTTGTATTTTCTGGCAGTTTCTCTTATTTTCCCAATATTTTCTCTTGAAAAAGCGTAGATTTCAAGACCTCTTCGGTGTACTTGAGAAAGGATTTCTTCCCTTCCATGAGTGTTTAATTTTAATGATTTCAGAATTCTTATAGCCTAGGTATATGCTTAAACCTATAAAAAAAACTTCCTTAATGATTTATTTAACTCAATTTCTTATCAATATTTAAGTTAATTTTCTACTTTAATTTTTTCCTGTTCATATTAAAAAATATTACTAAATATATATCTTATTCATTTAAGGTGTGAAAAGTAATTTTGATATTTACAAGGGTGTTAGTGATCTGTAAATTTTCCGGCTTATCTTTGACCAATTCTTTTCTATCAACAGACCATTTGATCGGATTTTTTGAATTTTTCAAGAAATAAAACAATTTATAAAATTCTGACAGACATTTTATGTACCAGAGTGTTAGTTTAAATAAAAATTGTAAGTAACCTACATAATATTTGTGTAGGGTAAAGTGGAAGTATACTTAAAATTGACTTTTGACCATTTCTTGACTTTTTAAAAAAAAATTATGTTAAGAAAGTAAGCCTAGTATATTTAAAAATGATCTAATGTACACATGCAATAAGAAAATCCATCTTAGAGTTTAAAAATGACTTACTTTTGTATTCTAAAGTTGAAAAACTAATACTTAACACCCTTATCGACACCAATTAACTACAATGGTCAATTACTGAAAAAATCAATTTTTCGGGACAAATAGTAAGTGAAGATTGCAATAAAAGCATAAACCTTTGTTATCACTTTGTTTTTTCCCAGAAAATATGCAAGTAAATAAAAATTTAGTAGTTGACCATTTTGGTCAATTACTAAAAATATAACACTTAGCCTGATCAGTAATTGACCATCTGTTTTCCATAATTTGTTTATTAGTTTAAAGAAAAACTACTTGTATATTAATATAAAGCAAACATAAATGATCTACATACATTATTTGTATTAAACCATTTAGGAATTATTCATGTTGATGCTAAAAAATCAAAGAGAAGCTAAACCACCCTTCACTAATAGTGTCAGTCACTCATATGAGACCCTGTGACATACCTTTGTGTTTGTTAATTTTTATCATCCAATTGGAAGCTTGTTTACCCCTATAACTTTTGGCATGGGCTTTCATTAGTTATTGGATATATTTTAACCAATAAAAATTAGAATACCATCACAACAATTCTTGTTTACTTCCTTTTTGTGTCATTTTGGTCAACTACTGGCATGTGGTCAATTACTGGCGTATCACCCTATATAGCTTTAAAGAAAATTAATAGCAAACTCATAGTGACTCATTCTTGCAATTCACTTATCCTTAGATTTTCACTTGGTGAAGCTTTTTCAAGTTTAAAACATCAGTAAAAAAAGTTGAAGTTACAACTGTTTGGAAGTACAGAAGACTTAATTGCTCTGTATGCGAAATAATTGGGTTTTTAATAAATTTTTACTCACCTCTAACGTACTACATACTTAATAACCAAACAAATTTTGGTTGTTTTCAGATTATCAGGCGCCGTCAGCAACACAACGGCTATAATGCGCCGAAACATTCGTCATTAGACAAGCCAATATACATTTACAAACACCCATGCCTAACACCGGACTCGAACCCGCAACCTCGCGATTCAAAACAAGTTTCGACAACGTACTAAGCAACACTGTGCTGTCCTTTAATTTCGAAATGCTGAGGAATAAATAATCAATCCATGCACTTAGATTTGGTATTTACCCAAATGAGCTAGAGAACAGAAATATTTTAATAAAATAAACACATTGCATCACTTCAGATATAAGAAAACATCATTGAAATCTCACCAACTTTGAATTCCTAATCAGCTCGGCAACGGACTTCTGAATTTCTCAAAAATGACTTCCGATCATAAACAAAATCGAATTCGATTAATATTTTTTTAGTTGCTGGAAAGGTTGTTGGTGTAATCTGGTTAAAGTCATTGAATATCAGGACATATTAAAACATTTAATCCCACACAACACTACATTTAAACATTGAAAAGAAGCTTACGAAGAAAGAACATTGCAGGCCTTTTTGCATTGGTAACAGAGGTCAGATCCCTTCGTTTCGGATTTCGAATTACTTCGTGCGGTGATTGGCTAAGTTAACTTTTGGAAGTACTTTCATTTGTTAAGGATTTTGATTGACACCTTTTGGTTTCAGTTTGCATATGAGAGTTTCACTTCACAAAAATGGTTGACGCATAAAGAAAGGTGAAGGTCACCACAATTGTAACGGTCTCAACAAGTACCATCTTTTCAAAAATACTTTCACTTTGGGTTTTTTATTTTTTAAAGGCTTCCGATGACTTATTTTTCAGAGAATTTGGCTTTCAGAAAAGAACCATGATACTTATAGACTGGCTTGATTTGAAAACGAAATTCTGACCAATCAATAATTATTAATTTATTATTTTAAGAAACTAAAGCAAAATGTATCATCACAATATGTAACAAGCACAACTTTTAATTAGTTAATAATTATAAGTGGGACACATATTTATGAAATAGAGAAAAATCAACTAATAAAAACAAGGTTTTTAGAGCAAATAATTTAGATGCATTGAACATTTTTATTAGCAAAGTAACTTATTCGGTGATTTTGAGCTTGGATCAAATTTTTATGATGTTGATCACTGCGAAGAAAACTATAGATTCCGTTTCATAAACTAACGTTAATTAGACATCCGCAGATTAGTAAACAAATACACAAACAAAATCTAAGGGTTCCAGTTTCCAGTGGCCCAGCAGATAAAGGCATTGAGCTCGTAAGCGGCAGATCATGTGAACGGTCCTGGTTCCACCAAACACTGATGTGTATGATAATGGGGGCTTTTGCATATTGATTGTGTTGTTGGAAGGAGAGGTAAGCGCGATAAGGTTTCGACCTCTTAATCTTATCGTACTTCATAATTACGAGGTGTATTTACATTGCCACTCATAGGGATATGATACTGGCATCAAATGCATTATTCTTAAAACGGATTTTCACGCTACCAGTCGGGATTCCAGTTCAGATCGCCATTTCTGTGACGTTAGCGGACAGTGGGACGAAACATCCAAAAGTCACAACATTGGCCTAAATCAAAAAAAAAAAAAAGGAAAAAAAAATTATGATGAAAAAAAAAATACACTTGTGTTATACCTTCTGTAGGTGCTTGATGTAGATAGTGAATGATGCAAAAATACAAAATTTTGTTTCATAGGGACAGCTGAAAAGATGATTATCGTACGAAATTAGTCATGGTTGGCTGTTTTCTACGCTCAACGACGTATATTTATGTACAATGACGGGTAATCAGGCCGGGACCTACAGCTTAACGTGGATTCCGAACCACAACGAACACCCATACCTAACCCGAGATTTGAATCCGGCACCTATGGCATGAGAGGCCAGACCACTAGCCACACAACCATCAGGTGGGCCAAAATTAGTCATGATTCAGAGGCTTTGTCAAATTGGGTAGGTAATTTCAGATTATTCATTGCTACTAAAAATACAATCACTTATAAAATGTGTTTTTGCTTGCGTTTTTTTTTTTTTTTTTTTTCAATTTACCTATAAAAACACATTTTTAAACAAGTTTTTGTAAGCGTTTAGAGTTTTTTTTATAAATGCATTTTTTTAATAAAGACAGCAATTGAAAAAATACGCCTGTGGTCGGTATCTGATCTCGAAACACTGAATTACATTCTAATCCGGACAAGGACGTTTTGTAACTTTTAATTACGCATTAATAGCATGTTCTAGAGGAAGCTATATTTCTATATTTAACACGTTGATTGCCATATGAGTTGCATTCAACTCAAGCCACTGGTTCAATCTCTTCTCCAATCAACGCGTCGACGATTGCTGTGGTTGGGTGGTTCGATAATTTTGGCGCAAGGGCAACATGTGGTTCATACTGCGCCAAAGAAATTAGTGAGCATCAATTCAAAATTTAAGAAACAAAGTACTGGAAAAATTAATATAAAAGTGAAAATATTTTAGTGGGTGGAAGGATTCCGCACAAAATGACTCGCGGTCTGTCAGATCGCATACAGCAGTTTAAGGTTAAATCAAATTGGCTCTTAAGACCGCAATCGTGCCAAAATTCCGTGGCAACCAACGTGTTAATGTTTTTTGGTTTTTTCTTACAAAAAAGGTCAATAAACTGAATCGCAAAGAAAACAAACTTTTAAGTACTTTGAAATATACGTATAATACTTAGCACCAACATAAAGATTCTACTGTAAGCTTATCATTGTACTAACAAATAATTTAACGAATTCCTCATTATATGAATATAAAAAAAAAACTACATTCAATCTCAGTACCAACAACAGAGATAATAGGAAACATTTTTGTCATTTTTTCATCAATATTCGCCTTTAAAGCTGAATTTTCATAACTACACTAAGCGAGGTTGCGGGTTCGAGTCCCGCGTAGGCATGGGTGTTTGTAAATGTATGTTGGCTTGTCTAATGACGAAAGTTTCGGCGCATTATAGCCCTCGTGTTGCTGACGGCGCCAGATAATCTGAATACAACCAACACTAAACAAATTGAACGACTTTTATTCAAGTTGCCAATCTCAAAATTACCAAACAATAATAATATTAACGTCAAAACGGATTGGATGCGCAAGGCAATCAATTTAAAGATTCGAATTTACTTATAATGGTTTAATTATTAAATATATTTATATTTATGTACAATGACGGGTAATCAAGCCGGGACCTACAGTTTAACGAGGATTCCGAACCCAGGATTCGAACCAGGCCCCTTTGGCATGTGAGGCCAGAAAGCTAACCCCAGAGCCATCAAGTTGGCGCTTAATTTTCGGTTCCTATTCGAAACACAAATAGTTCCCTCTTAAAGACTTTTCGGAATTCTGAATCATGTTTCTGCGTAGTACAGCCATCATGCAAATATAACACCAAGGTGTATATTATAAGGTTGGTTGGTTGTATTCAGATTATCTGGAACCGTAAGCAACACGAGGGCTATAATGCGCCGAAACATTCGTCATTAGACAAGCCAACATACATTTACAAACACCCATGCCAACACGGGACTCGAACCCGCAACCTCGCGGTCCAGAAGCTAGCACGCTAACCACTATACCGTTTGGTCGGCGTATATTATAAGGTAAAACTAAGTTTAAATTTTTCAAAACTATTAAAATTATGTTATATTCAAGTTATGTGCATTGTCTTTAATCCAAAGAAATTTTTAGTAGCTGTGCTTTTAAAATGTTTGGGTCTTTTGATGATGGCAAAAAGCTGCAAGCGAATAAAAGTCCGAAACATCTTTATCTAGTTAATCATTCATCTTTATAAAATTTAAAAACTCCTAGCGAATAGCCCTACAATCAAATGCGTGCTTGTCACAATCGCCGTCATATCTACTTGTTTTTAAAAGCAAAAAATGTATGTAGAGCGACATCGCCGGGAATCTAATCCCTTATAGTTTTCTTAGTAAGCTGTAATTTATGATACCAAAATCCGAGAAGATTATACCTTTTTGAAAAATATCCTTTATGTAAAATCAGAAAAGTTTCTATATAGTTATATATTATTTTAATTTGATTATTGTTATTGCTGGAATATCGTTAAAACCAAATATCTAGGAACGCGGCAGTGTTCCGTAACCAAGTCCGATGTCAAAGCGGCCGACCAAACGGTATAGTGGTTAGCGTGCTAGCTTCTAGACCGCGCGGTTGCGGGTTAAAGTCCCGTGTTAGGCATGGGTGTTTGTAAAATGTATGTTGGCTTGTCTAATGACGAATGTTTCGGCGCATTATAGCCCTCGTGTTGCTGACGGCGCCAGATAATCTGAAAACAACCAACCAACCGATGTCAAAGCGGCAGACATGCAAGTGTTGTGTTGACAGAGCTTAGGCCCGTTTTCAACCCCTTACAGCTCAGCTTCTTGTTGCGATGTTCCACACGACTACTCTTTGAATTTTTATGATCAAGAGTGACGTTATTGCGTATTAACCCTTTGCACTCTAGACCTTTTTCACGCGGAGGGACCAGCAACTCGAGACATTTTTGGTTCGATTGGCGTTTATGGATTTGCTTCATAGAAACTAAACAGTCATTGGCCTTGCATCAAATTTCCGCATCAAACCAAGTGGTCCTCTCGTGCTTCGGCATCCAATCGTGTGGCGCCTGAGAGACGCCGCTCGAGTGCAAGAGGGTTAAATATGTTGTGCGGAGATTACTCAGAGTAACATTAGTATCTGTCGTATTTGGCGATGGTTAGAACCGAATTTATGTGAATAAAATACAATTAAGCAGTTTGGAAAATAAGTATTTTGACTAAATATGTGAGTAATTGAAAACCCTTGGCAAATTTTTAAGGCATGGTCATTTAAGGAGAAAGATTAATGGAAAGCATGGCTCAACTGCAGTTAAGTTAGCAAACTCTACAAAAATAATTGATATCTTCCCAAAAAAACAACTACACGTTGTAAAAAAAAAAATAGTCACCAGAAAAAGTTATGAAATCGCACAGCGTTTAGTTTTTTTGGAGTACTTGTACACGATGAACAAAATTATGATTATTAGGGGGGATAACCATAGGCATTCAAAATCTAAATTACAAATATTTTGTTGTTAGTTAATTTGACACTTGCGGTATCTTCAATAAACGATTAATTTCTTATTTTTGGAGAAAATATCGGGCTTGGCATGGTTAAAAGAGAAAAAGAAAAAAAAGTGTTTTTTTTTTTAAAGAATAATTTAAAATATTTTTATTTATTTATAACTACACATTTTAAATAATTTGGTGTTGTAAATAACTTCTAGTTTTGTCCAAAAGTTTTCCATTTCAAAGATTTTTTTTTTTTCAAAAGGAATTGATTGAAAATATAATAGTTATAGAATGATGGCGAATGCACGAAAATGAAATAAAAAGTGCCATTTTCAAAATTCGCTTATATTTGTTGTCCTAGGGGTAAAATAAGAAAAAAAAGCATAAATTAATATTTATATTTAAATTGAAGCACAGTTTAACATAAAGGAGACTTTTTTAAACATTTCTAGCATAAAATTTAAAAAAAATCTAAATATTTTAAGATATAAAGGTTTTTAAATGTGGCTTGTATGAAAAATGCCTGTCCCTCCTAAGTTTTATGTATTTTAACTCTTGCTTTTTCTACCTATTTTAACTTTTTAAAATAAATAACTTTGCTTATTTTAAATATGAACTATTACTATATTATATAAATGATAAAAACCAAGAATTTTTTTCTTTATCAAATCACTACAAATATTTTGTCTCCCACTTTGTGTCAAGTCTGTTACCATGTGAATAATTTTACCCACAGAAAGCAACACATATGCAAAGATGTAATTAAACTACTTAAGCCACTTTTTTTAGCCAATTTGTTTTCATCAGTCAAGAAGCATTGCAGTAGTGTTGAGAATAGGATTTCTTCAATGATATTTTTATTCTTTATCAAGTCTGTTACCATAATTTGTAATATTAATATTTTTTCCACTTTTGTAGTTCAATGCTGTTTACTAAATAGTTTTAGAAGGTGTTAGTACTTTTTTTTTAATTTAAAAATTTTAGAGATCAGCTTTTTTTCTCATGTTTTAATACCAATGTCAAATCTGTTACCATGTCAATACGTTACCATGTCAATACGTTACCATGTAACGGAATTGACAAAAAGTAACAGACTTGACATTAAATTGTTAATTGCAGCTAACAAAAGGTATTTTATACCTAGAATGTTATTCTAATGTTAATTGATTTATATTTAATAGAGTTAATGTCTAATTAATTGTTAATTAGTTATGTTACATCTAGTATATTATTCTAGAGATAATTGCTGTATACATAGTTAATAGTGTTAATGTTTAGTATTAACAGCTAATTCAGGATATGTAAAGTTATTTTGTTGATAACTAAAATTATCTTGTGCCTGGTATGGTAAAAAGTTTTGTAGTGAAAATTCTGATGTCTTAATATCTTATACTCACTAGATTCCGTCCTTTTCATGTCCTTCTACCATGTGCCAAAAATAGGAATACATGTGCATGTATCAAACATTCTAACTATAAATTAAAAGTGCAAAAGTTGATTAGTGTAAAGGCATTGCCAATAAATGATCTTAAGTCCCTATATGCATCTACCGTGTTCAGTGTCAAATCTATGGATTGCATGTATAATAATTGCATCAATTGTAGTAATAAAAAAGTGGAAATTAATGTACCTTACAAAACCAAGAGCATTAACTGGTATGTATGGGGAAAAAAGGAAATAAACAAAAGAGAAAAAATTGTTGGGGGAATAAAGAAAGAAATATTAGTCAAAACTATATCAAAAGAGAAAAAAGAAGGATCCCAGTTGGATAATTAATTGAAAAGTTTTAAGAAGATTTATTGCGATTTAAAAGGCATGTCTTTAACATCAATCAGCAATTTCAAGCTTATAGGACCTGCAAAGAAAACATGGGACCAAACAAAGCTCTCTTGCACATTGACTTCTAGGAAAATTATACCTGTAAATTGAACGAAGAAGTACAAACATATCACTATGGTGCATTAAGAGCCAAAGCACACACAGCTGTAATGTACATTGGGGAAAAAGTGAAGCCGATTTCTTTTTGCACAATTTCACCCAGTTATGACCACAGTCCAGCAGCAATATGGGCCCACCTAGAACCATATTGGACTTATTGAAATTTTTGGGTTCCTCCGTTTCAGTCCTCCATTTTTTTCCGAATAGTTCATCAACACAATATCGTCAGAAAAAAAACTTCTATCTCTTCACCCACTTACTCTTTATGCATGGGTTTCAAAGGGGCACATGGTCCTATTAATTTTGAAGCTGACCATGGAAAAGTTGAGTTGATGGTGGCATTGGAACAGATATCAAATGAACCGAAGATAGCTTATGGTCATGATATATTTGATGCACGTAATCTGTACGAAAAAATTCAGGGAAAAACGAATGTCAAGGTGTTTTTCATCGAGGACAAACATATTCAATACGTCCAAGAAAATTTACCTCATCTTGTTCTAGCTCTTCCCCGTACATTTCATGTGTATCAAATTGTCACAAATGAAAAGGAAAAATTCCTTTCAGAAACGCGAGTTGTTTTTGAAACCCAAATTTTTTCTGTGAGTATTTTCCGATTAAAGAGTTTGAATTCAATATAGATAAACAAAAAAAAGCATCGGAAAAGAATATATTCTACTTTTTCGGAAAGCGAACTCTCCATTGATAACCCAACTCCAGAAACAAGTTCCTTGGAGCTGGTTGCTTTGCATAAAATGATTGAGGGTTTTGTAGTGTATTGGGGGAGCAGAAAAAAGGCAAAGTACACATATGCTGCAGTGATTCAAGAAAAAATAGATGAGGATGGTGAAATCAAAATAATGTGCTTAAAAGAAAATGATAAATACAGAAAAGTGTATCACATTGATGATAAAGACATTTCATATGTTAACTTTGAACAAGTTGTGGGGAATCGAATATTCTATGAGTTTGTGGGACCTTTAGACACGTACGAAAAATGAAAATGTATATGTTTATTTATAAAAAAATACCTAATATAGTTTTCAAAAGGTAAAGTCGTGGTTCTTTTGATTTAATTGTTTGATATCATAGAATATTTTACTAGGTAAGCATTTGTTTTATAATTAAATCAATGTAATTTATATTTGTATATTTAATGATAAAAAATCTCTATGTGTTAAGTAGATGAAAATGAACATTAAAATGAAAAATATATGTATATAAACTTGAAAAATATTATTAAAAACTATAGTAACAGACATGACATTTGGTTAAGGGTTCTAGTCAAATCCGTTACTTTCAAATGTCAAGTCTGTTACTGCACAGTTTTGTATGGTATTTATAGATTAATATTCTTTTTTTTCTTCTTTAAATTGTTGTTTCTCTTTTAAATAAGAAAGACAAATAAAATTTTCATAAAATTAAATAATTTAAATAAATATATATTTTTGTTATTGAGAAAAGTTCTTTGAAAAAATCCAATGTAATTAAATTCTATGGTAATTTTTGCCTCTAATTTTAATGAAGTAAAACTAACTAAGTTCATATTTTTAACTTCAGGGACATAAGTCCCTTCAAAGAAAGTTAATTTTAAAAGGTTAAAAAAAATATTAACTGTATGAATTTTCATGAATTGAGTATGGTAACAGACTTGACAATTTGCCTTGCAACTTAAGTTAAGACTGCATTTACATACTAAATCATACAATAAAGTGCACAACTAATTACTTTTTCCTATCCTTCAGACCTATACCCTAACACCAGTAATCATTTTTAAATGAAATAGTAATTCATTATTTTTTTTTTAATTAAAAACATGAAATGTAAGCGTTTGGTGAAAATGGTCCTAATGCTGATGCATTGAAGGGAGTTTTAGTAATTCTTACTGCAAAAGCAATTATGGCAAATGTTGAAAGAATTTTTTTTTCTGGAGTTGTACAATTATTTCAAAACAGACGGGGTTTAGAAAAAGCCACAAAACTTAATTTTTACTTTCAATTACCCTTATGTATACACAGAGTAAAGAAAGAATAGCATTCGGTCAAAAAAAAAATCACTTTTTTTTTGCATTTCTCCCCATTTTGGAACATCCTGATTTCAAAAAAATGATCTAGAAAAATGTTTGCGTCTGTGGTCAGCATAACTCCCGAACAAATTGACCTACGATGTTCAAATTTGGTATGAGAGTTAGTGGCGGCCATGGGACCCATCATTAAGGTTTTTGTCAAAATAGCAGAAGCACGTAAGGTAGCTGACTTTGAAAAAATCATGTTTTTCAGTAATTGCTGAAAAACAGCTCTAATGATAAACATCCCCACCTCTGAAATCCCAGCAAAAACGCTTTAACGGCGTAAAAAGTGGAAAAACGAATGCCTTCAACACAGAGTTTTCTTCACTTAAGCATACTTCATTATTGATCTTTTTTTCTTATCTAGCCAGTTTTACTTATAATAAAGGATAATATAAAGAATATCGTGAAGTATATCGCCAAAATTAACATTTTGACAGATTTTTTTTTTTTTAAACCGATACAAGAACTATCGCCAAACTGGCCATTTTTTTTAAATGAACTATGAAAAAATAATAACGGTAAATGACACGATTCCCCATCAGTATTTATAGCATAATTGAAAGTTGTGCGATGTTCCACACCCCTAGTTTTATTCAAAATGATAAATCCAAACTCTTAAATCTGATATTTTTTTTTCACCCGGGAATAAAGAAATAAGAATCTAGTTTTCTTTCTATTACTTTTTAAGGAAATAATTCACTAAATGAAATATACATTCTTGTTATACCACGTCTAAGTGATGGTTTTGTAAATGAAAAATTATACGAATACTATGGATAGAATAAGTTATAAGCTATTTTATAATAAATCTTGTTTTTAAAGACTATTGTACAGTAAATTTTTATATTAAGCTAATAGATATCTTATTATTTTATAATTAAAAATTATCAATTAAACTTAAATTATAAGCTGCATTTTAAATTTGTTTTTTAAAAACAGGTTTTGTGCTTTAACAACTTGTTTCAATTTGAACAATATGGCACCATTACTGATGAATATAAGAGCAATATTTCGTGCATTATGTAGTAAACAATTGCCATTATATTATACTGTATACATTGAATTTAAAAAATAGTATCTCTAAATAAAATATTAAAATTTAATGTTTTGAATGTTTACGTAAGTGGCAACAAAGCTTAGTTTAAATTATAATAATAATTAATAAATATAATAATAAAAAGAACTTGGTTTAAACAAAAAAAAATCCTGGTTTAAACAACAACAAAGAACCGGTTTTGGGTTTTTTTTTTGGTTTTTTTCCATCCCTGGAAAATATCCAAGTGATTATTGATCTTTCGATTTCAAACCAACACAAACTAGAGGGGTGGAACTTTCAATTACAATATGTAACGACGTTTAAATTTCAAATAGATTTGTGGTTACCATTTTTGTTTATAGGCAATGCTCAAATGAAGAAGACTTAAGGTTAGAAAATCACTTTAAAAACAACTAATTACTTTAAAATATTAATTTAAGCTAGTCCAACTCAAAAGGCAAGAAAAGTGCATACAAAGAGGATTAATTGTTTTCTCGAGAGCGAAAAATTAAAGTCTCTTAGAGTTGATATCCTGGTTTTATAAAAAAGTATTTTCAACTGTTTAGAGGAAGAATGTTAATGGGTCATTCTTCACAGAACACACTATTTCAGCAGCAGGGGGGTGGGGGGATTTTTTTTTTAAATCAATAGATGCATAGAAATGTGGTTTTTTTCCAATATAATTTATCAATTACAATCCAATTATGACATTGACAGAACATGGACATGACGATTTCCTTGTTATTGTTTACTTCTGAATGGAAATGTAGGATTATAAACATGAGATTACTAAATTGATATCTGTGCAACTAATACTATCAAATTAGTAATAAATATTTAATTTTTCTTAACTAAATATTTCTTGACTACGGAAATGTCGGAAAATCTTTACAATTGCATCTATTTCACATGTAAATACAGTAAAACCCCGATTATCCGAGCCCCTGTTATCCGAGTTTCCGCTTCAACCGAGTCAGATAATATTTCTTTAATTTTTTTTACTCCTGATATTTTCCTTTGTCAAAACTAGTACCGAAAAAAATTGGTACTTGATCTCTCAAACACTCAAGAAAACAAAATGTTTACATTCCTTATCATTGTATGACACTGATCCTCCTATTGCGCCGCTCAAGGTCTTAAGGCTTAAGTAAGAGAACTCTTTAAGCATTACTATATATTATTAATTGCATGTGGTTTACCTATAGTATAACATTTGTACTTGTCAAAGCATACATTTAAACCGATACGATTTATTTTATTTTTAATTTTCGCTTTAACCGAGTTTTTCGGTTATCCGAGTTGGTCTTGGTCCACAATAACTCGGATAATCAGGACTCTACTGTAATAAAATGTGATTCTTGTGTTGAAAAATAGAAGACACAATGGGTATAGGAAACAAAAAGGTTACATTAGACTTCTTTCAAGTATAGCAGCAGTTCACTTGTTTTGTCACTTGGAGGGCTGTTAACCAACTAAATCTGCTGCCCACGAACATGACGGGTCAGTCTTATGACAAGAAGTATTACATTAATTGTAATGAAATTACTACTCATAAAAGTTTTATACCCAGGCGTAACATTGCTTAACATACCTAAAGTCGAAAACAAAAATAGACATCAAAGAAATATGAAGTGAAATTAAAATGCTTCCGACAGCTTACGGACGTAACAAATCATGTCTGTGGACATTTTTTTAGTAAAAAAAAAAATATTTTTAAATTTACACTACCTGTTTTGAGAGGCATTAAAATATATTCCATGGTTAACAGATATATCCAGCTTATCTAGCGGAGAAAAAAATTGCTGCGATTGCCCATAGATGCATCGAAAACTTCCAATTGTAATTTTCCACAGTTTTGCCAATAGGGTATTTGACAAATTTTCAAAATATGTTTTAAATAAAAGGTATGCACAAAATAAAAGACACGTATTTTTTCTTTTTTCAAAATAATGCTGCAAAACGCTAAAAATTGCATTTTAAAATGCAAGTAGAAGCCCCGCCCCTAAAACGCTGCTCAAAAACCCATCTGTCTGTGTGACGTCAATCTTGCATACACAACATCGCAATCGAGTTTCAAGCGCGAAATGTGTTTTTCTTTTGATTTCGTTCCAAGAAATGTCTCACCGGTATCGGTATTATGCAGTACCCCACTGTACAAGTACTTCAATTAAAACTCCAGAAAAGTTGTGTAGACATGTGCCCAGGAAAGCAGACATACAAAAAAAGTGGTTAAATCTTGCAAGAAGATAATCAACTTAGTTTTCAACACAGACTACGATTCACTTCTGTGAAGATCATTTTGATGCAAGTAATACTTTATTTAATTCTTTTAAATGTTTTAACTACACAATATTAAGTTTAAATACTGATGCACTATTGAAATATTGATTTTTTTTTTTTTTTTTTTTATTATTATTATTTTTTTTTTTTTTTTTTGTAAATTTGAAACCAAAATATTTGTTTTGTTTGCATGAATTGTTTTGAAAAAAAAAACATTTTTTGTCTGTCATATTAACCTTTAATTACTGTATGCGGTCTGACAGACCGCGAGTCATTTTTTGTAGAATGCTTCCAACCCCCTAAAATATTTAATCTTTGACTTTAAATTAATTTTTCCAATTCTTTGTTGCTGAAATTTTAAATTGATCGTCACCAAATTTTTTGGAGCAGTATGAACCATGTGTTGCCCTTGCGCCAAAAAAGATCAAACCACCCAATCACAGCAGTTAACCTTTATTTACTAAATTTTTTATAATTTGTACTAACTCTTTTAAATATTTAATGTTTCCAAAAAGAAGCAATCTTGTGCTGTCATTCAATATGTGAAGAACAAACTTCATAGAAGTGGACTTCAAAGTCCCTATGGGTTTGAAAGCATTTAAATCAGTACAGTACCATGAGAAATGCAGTACAATGACTGGACTTATAAGTACCGTCAGTAGATAAAGGGTTAAAGGTTAAAGGATTTTGTTTATGATAATCTTGTGTTTCTATTCACCTCAATGCATTATTACTTGTCTTTTTCACCTTTTTGTCTTTTTTAAATAATATCAGCTATAAATTATAACGAGTGTTCCGTTTCATCCCTTTCTGCGGGGTGAATCGGAACAACATGAAAAAATCAAAATCAATGTAAGTCACGATTTTTCCAACATTTTTGGGCTTGAACATTATAGAAGAAGGTAAGACCCACGTTCCTAAATCAAAAATATGTTCGTTAACGATATTATTACACTCTATTTTTACTTTGAAAGTTGAAAATTGTTCCTTTTCACTCCGTTTTAACAGTACTCAGCGAATTATATTAATTGCTATTTTTTTTTATCCTAATGTTTTTATGATTATTATAACTGCAAAAGTGTTGTTGTTGCTTTTCTAATTATAAGAACTGTGAGAATTGTTGATACTTACACAAATGTTTTAACATTTCTAAACTCTGCAGAATAAAATTCTGAGCTTGACTTGAAAAAGAACCCCACCAACAAAACATCTATTTTGGGTAAATTCGAAATGTGTACCTTTACAAAACCGTCTTCCAATGTTGCAATAACACTCCTTTAAATAAATATTTCCTAAAAGTTACCTTCAATAGTCATAATTTATCATATAGTAGGAAAAGAGATGAACCAAGCTTTAAAATAAACGTATGAAGCTGTTAGCTTACAAATGTGGTCAACGTTGACGTCACACTCTGGGAGGAGCTTATCCGAGCGTTTCTGATCACGTGACGAGGCGCTCAGAAAAGCAATTTTTAAAATTTGATTTATAAAAATTTGAGCAATTATTTCGAGTTAAAACTGCTTGCATTATTATTATTTCGTTAAATACTATAAATATGCCGCATTTGGTAATTATTTGTTGATGGTGTCAAATACCCTATTTGTCAAGGCTTGTCCTTATAATCTGGTTCTCAAATGTGACTTTCCACCTTAACCCAAAATTTTAGTACATATATTCAATATTTTATGATAGATCCTATAAAGGAAAAAGGTGTGGAAACTGAATATGATGGATACACAGTTCATACTCTTGAGGGTTTTTTAGATACGACACCATCAATATGGTGTTCATATAATGTGTACCTGTTGTTGGGATCATTTTACGCTAAATATATCCATGTTAGGCACAAATTAAAGATACCTCCATTTCATAGATTCAAATTTTGTAAACACGTTGTGCAGAAACTAAATCTTCAGAAGGCTAACAAAGATGACTTATGTTAAGTGGGAAAAATTATATAAAAAAAAAGTAAGGAACCAGTGCATCGTCACTAACGTTTCTCTTTTCCTGGTGCAAGGAGAACTGTGTTGTGTTAGTAACAACATTAGTTTCTTTAATCGAATTTTAAAATTTTGCCGCAATGGTAATCCAATGGGAGAAATATGATTAGAATCTTTGGAATGTTCTCTTGCGGATAGAATTAAAAATATCATTGGATGAGAAAAAATTAATTAAAATCATCATGTTTTAGTGAGCAATAAATCTCAACTTTCTTGCTTCTTCCCTCGTTCGGAAAACCACTTTCTCCAACCCAACCTAAGGAAGTGGGGCGTGTGGGAGAATTATGAAGTAAATTCGACAAGACCTCATGCATAAACTCCAAGTGTGACGTCATTGAGATTATAAAGCACATTCTGCCAATAGAAATATTTTTGATATTGGCACTGTGTTGATGAATATAAAAACTGATAATGCATATAAAAGGGTTTTATAAAAACTCTGCTTTTATAGGTTATATTATTTATATACAAAAGTATAGAAAGAAGTGCATCTTGCAATAAAATCACTTGAAATGAATTTCTAGTTTTGGAAACTTGAAAACTATCAATTGCGTTTTCTGATAGAAAAGTGATGGAACGTCATGTGTGGTACTTAATCTGATGATTTCATACAACTTTCTCTCTTTTCTTAAAGCAGTTTCAAAGCAGGGATGAAATTGGTCAGAACAAAAAGGCGGAAATCCAAAAATTCACCAAAAAAGCTCGCGGAAGGGACTAATGTTCTCAAAACATAGTACTCTAGTATTCTCTAAATTTCAGTTATAAAAAAATCAAGAAAAAGGTCGTACAAAATACAAATAAAATTGACAATTTAAACAGGTAAAAAAAAAATTACAAAATCTGCTTATTTTGTTGCCTGTAAAAGAACTCGGATCGGACACAACTATTTTATTTTACTTCGTAATGTTAGCATTTTACAGCATTAAAGAAGCATAATGTAAGGGTTGAACCTGACATTTTCAAGGAAGATAGTGTCAGGGATTGCAACAGATTCCAAGCATATGCCTAGGGAAAATAGGGATTAATTCTCTTTTGAAAAGAGACTTTTAGGGATCTAAATTTTTAAGGCCATGACTAATTTTCAGTGAAACTACGCTATTGCAAGACTTTCATTTACCTATTAACTTCAAAATTAATTATTGCACCAAATACTTTTTTCACAAAAAAATAAATTAATGAGCTATATCTTAAAACAGCAGATATGGTGCAGCCCTAAGCGAACAAAGTTGAACTTCTTGCAAAAGCAATGAAAACCATTAAAAAAACTTCAAATTTTCTAAAAGCTGCACAAGTCAAACAACTTAAAACAAATATACCATAGCGACAACAATGTTAATCCATTTAAATCCAGTTTTCTAATAACTTTTATCATCCTAACTATTGCTTATTCTCAATTTTTGATTACAATAAAAATTACAATTTTCAAAAAAGGTAAAACAGAAAAATTAGGAATAATTTTCTTGTTTAAAATTAAATAAAAATTTTAGTCATTTTGCATTGATTTGAATGAAATGGTGAAATCGATCTCCACATAAGTACTAATCATGGACATATCGAATATCACATCAGTGAATGTTTGAAAATCGTGTCGCAAAACTCGGTAATAGATGCTATTTCATCAACGTAAACCTAGGTGAAAGTAATCATCACTACAACCTAAATATTAGCAATAGCACCCACTGTATCGGCAAATCTCGGAAAAATCAGCATTTTTTCGAGTAACATCGGCGCAAATCTTAGATGTTACAACTGAATAGCTAATGACCATCATATCAAAGTAAATATCAACATTAGCACCCAATGTAGAGGTGCAAATCTTAGCAATTGAACCGATTATATCGGCGTAACAATCGATGAAATCGATTTTCACAAAAACGTACATCGCTATGACAGCCATAGAGGTGTAAATGTTGTAAACGATGGCCTATTAGATAAAAAAAAAATTAGCAACACACTCACGTAAATCTTGGCGATAGAGGCTATTGGCAGCAAACGGGGTCATACATCGAAGGTTTAGGAGAAGTCTGAATGTATGCAAGTTCCTTGGCTGTGTAAGCAAGACATGAACCCTTCCCTTCATATAATTATAATGCATACTTGCCCCTATCTTAATGGTTAAAATCCCTTCTCCTCTACCGCAACCCCCCCCCCCCCTAAAAGATTAGTGGAAATATACAGCGTAAGCCTAAGCTAATATGCCAAAAAAAAACGCGGCACACATCTTGGGAATAGCTGTTATTACACCAGCATAAAAGGTAAAAAGGACCATCACTTCATTGTAAATATTAATGATGGTGCATTCCATACCAGGCAAATCTCTGTATTTTATTTTTTGTTGTTGCTAATATAAGTGTAAATCTCGATAATATTGTATATTACAAGTACATATCAGCATTAAACACTAATATACTGTAAAAAACTCTGCAATAGAGGCGATTGTATCAGAGTAACATCATAGACGAAATTGACTATCCCAAAAACGTAAATCTCGACAATAGCGATATTTTTAGCACAAATCTTGAAAGTAATGGCTAGTATATCCATGAAACACAATGAAAGTGATCATCACAACAACGTAAATCTTGGTGGTAGTGCCCGCCACAGAGACACAAATATTGGCAAGAGCGTCATAATATTGGCGTAACGTTCAGAAACCAAAGTAAATAATGGCAATATAGGCTAACCACAACGAAAGTAGACAGAATATCAGAGGTTTGGGCAAATCTGCACATACGCAGATTCTGTGGTTGTTAGACTCGAAAATGTAAGGATTTAGAGAAAGTAAAACAATTCTCAGTTGTTTTAAGCAAAATAGGGGGAAAAAAGGGACCCTTTTCATAAAAAAATGACTTTTTTCAAAATAGGGACCTATTGTGAAGGCTGTGGTGTGAACTGTCAGACTTGGTGACAAGGAGAACAGCAGAACTCTTACCTTGTATGAATAAAGGTAAGTCATTTTTAAACCTTTCTTCTCAAAAATGGAATGACAATGATAAAAGATTGAATGATTTTGTAAAGGAAAAGAACGACTTCAAAATTTACAAGTAGTGAATGATAGTGCAGAACGAGGCATTCAGCTCATTGAAGATTTCAATAAAATCATAATAAAGGATGAAGATGAAAAACAATTTTGCTGCACAGGTAACAGAAGCAAAAAAAAAAAAATTTAAAAAATGCATTTCATCAGAAACTACAAAAAAAAAAAAAAAAAAAAAATTTAGACACTAATTTGTACCATTACAGGCATTTTTAAATTTTTTATATCAACTTTTATTTTGTGTGTGTGTGTGTGTTTATCGATGGCAGACAAATCTGTGGAAGCCTAATTAACCCCCTGGTCGTCATCCTATCAGCCCGAAACTTGGCAGATAGATTCGATGTCAATGCATTCAATCAAATTTTAAGGCTGTAACTGTCACTAAAAGGTCACCATCTAACGGTAGAAATATGAGGTTGTAATACATCCAGAATATTACTATTCACAAGTATAAGAAATTTGAAGGATGGCCTAATATGTATACGACACTTTCATTTTTTTTAAGGTAGCCACAAAAATTAGATAAAAAAAATCCCTGATCCCTAATTCTCCTGAAAGATTTCTAAAAAATTCCCCGATTTTACCACAAACTTTATTAAAATTTTCTCAACTTTTCCAGATAGGTAGACACTTGATCAAATAAAACATGTATGCTTAAAATATAATACGCTAATTTTCTAAAAATATTTTTGGCTTTAAACGCTGCACGGTTGTGATTTTTTATTGATTGTTCATTGAAAAGTATCGCTCTTTTCTTTTTTGGGTTGATTTTTCTGCAGCCTATTAGAATAGGACTTAAGATTACACCCTGCTAAAAGACTTATGCACAAAGACAATAATGGACTGTGAAAATTGCATAATCTGAGTATTACCGTTGAAAAAATACTGGTATTGTGACTATTAGAAAAAAGGCTGTAGCAAAGCTTAAGACTACAAGTACACAACAAAGAGATGGTTTGAAGCACATTTTCAAAAGTGGTCTCACTGTTCATATAGCTTGAAGGAAAAGCTACATTCGCCCCACTAGTTCACAAAAAGCTTTAAAAAAATACAGTCTCAATTTCTGATAGTGATAAGCATTATTGCGTTATCATGTAAATATTTTGATGTAAAAGTCCACTGCCTACTCTGTGGCAACGTTTCTGATAAGGAGTCTGAAACAAAAAAGGATCGAAACACAGGAATATCATCCGTAAGGTATCAACAATTGAATTTCATCAAAATGTGTTAAAACAAACACAAATCAGAGAAGATGCTTGGGGAAATGAAGGTGTTACCAGATTGAACGTAGTACATGACTTTGTAGCTGCTGAAGCAAAGTATCATGCCAAATGTTTCTCCAAACTAAGGAATTGTGTACAACTGAAACCATAAAATGTGGACGTACTGCTGATGAAAAGGATACATTCATACTCTTATGTTAATTTCTTGAAGACAGTGATGAGTGTCTGTTCAGTCTGTCTGACCTATTAAAAGGGAGAAGGAAAGTTTTCCCCTCGGTGGATAAGACAGAAACCCATTTTGGCAACAGGATTAGTTTTGTGGATACACTAGAAAGATCAACTGCAATCAGTATGAAGGAAATTTTCAAGAAGATATTGTAAAATCAATCAATGGTATACTGAGAAAAAACAAAATGAGGCTGACGAGAGAAGCATATTATTCAAACAGCAGGGAAAATAATAAGAGATGATATACAGCAAACAATTTATGATTGTGACATATACCCAGATACCGATCCGGCTACTGAAGAACAAATTCGAAGAGCACGAAAACGGAGATGTGCGAACATAATAGTTGAAGACGCAAAAATAGTTGCATGCAAACAAGAGGATTTTCTGTCAAATAGTGGCAATAACACCATGCTCAACAACAAGTTTTAGATATAATACACTTTTGGCTTAACCTGGATAACTATTAGCAATTTTTTTAAATATCTGCTAAACGTTCAGTAACTTATTGCATATCATATACAGTGTTATCACTGTATAGGGTATGCTGAAAGCATGGGAAATAGATACACATAAAAACAATGCTTTATGATAAATGTGTAATTTTATTACAGTGCATATCAATTATTAAATAAACTTTTTTTGCGGGAAATGGCACCTTCTCGTGCAAGAGTAGCCAAATTTTTGAAGAAGTTAAAAGTCTGGTGCATGAAAGTTAGGAGAGCATCTTGCAAAAGAGAGGTTACGAGACAAAAAAGAAGGGAACACATGAAAAAGATTATATGACAACCAACATATGATGGAATGAAGGTATTAAAACTTAAAGGACTAAGTGATGCAGAGAGGCAAAGAAAACAGACAGAAAAACAAAGCCTCAATTAACAAATGCTCAGATAAGAATTATACTGACGAGCAAGCCAGTTCAATAGGATCTTACCAATCTAAGCCAAATTTTGGAAAAACAGTTTGCAAAACCAGGAAAACTTTGCCCACAATTCCTTGAAAAATAGCTGCAGTTCTTAAGAAACTTGTTGCAGAGGAATTGCTGATGGAGCCAAACATGTTTCAAAGTGTAATGAAAGTCCTGTTTCAAATCAATAAAAAAATAGAAATTAATTTTTAATACAGTGCTGAAAGCATTCAAGAGCAATCTGGAATGAAAGATGTCATGTCTATCAAAAACAGAATAATGGAAAAATCAAATTTGCAGCAAAAATACTACACGTGAAGCTTGCAATGTTTTTATGGAGAAGCCAGATCCCTTCAAATTCAAGGAAGATCGAAAAAATGCCAAGAATACCAAAATATTTTATGCAAAAGTCCTGGATGTTGACATAGACAAGTTAGAACTGATGCTCAAGTATCATAGTGCTCAAGTATCCATGTGGAAAATTACTGAATATAGCACTAGAATAATGAATTGTTATGCATAAGTATGTCTGCTATGATGAAAGTTGAGCCTCCCACTTTAGTAAACAATAGAGGCCATTTCCAGTTTCTATAAACAGCCTTACATCATGGATGTAGTATTTCTGGCTAAATTTCAGTAGTTAAATGTGCAAAGGCAATGAGGCAATGGCATAGACCGTTTCCTTCTTTCAAAAATGATTTTTAAATACAAGTCAACTGTAAGTGAACTCAACTCTATGTAACCGTCACGCCCATAACACAGATTTTAAAAAATTCCCTCAGAAGATTTATTCTTATAAAAATTTTAAATAACATAAAGTTAAAGTTTCAACTCTCATGTTCATATAAAAAAAATATTGCTAAAGAAAAATATATATAAATTCACAAAGAATTGAAAGTATAGTTAACATAGTTGATTTTTGAGGGGGGAAAACGTTACATCCGTAGAAGGACATTTTTTAATTTTATAAAAATGTAAGCAATATTTAAGGATAAATTAAAGTTGTCATGGTGCTTCCCATAGTGAACTGCTTTCTTTTTGTTAAAAGAAAAAATACTTCAAAATTGCATCTTTCTCATCACAGAGCCCTAAATGTTTGCAATGAGTCACACCAGTAACAATGGAATTGGCCGATATTCGAACCACTTATAGGAGATACGATTGTAACACATAAAAATTATCAGAAAAATAAGGGAGACACATTAAAATAACTTAAGTTTTTACAATGATGTGATAAAAAATATCATTGCTATTCCAAGAATGTTTTTTAATATCATTAAATTTTAATGAAAGCAACTTTTAATTGAATTTAAAAGTCGTTCTCTACAATCTCCATGTACAGCTTCTACAAATTTTGTACTTCTAAGTACAAAACTGTGGATTTGCATAAGGTTCAGACGTACAGACAACTCAGTTTTATATAAATAGATTGCCTCATAATCATAATCTTCCTAACTAAATAAAAAAGGCTTCTTGTTTGTCAGTTGAAATGTTTAGCCACATTTTTGTAAAATGGTCCGGACTACATTTAAAAACATTTAGTTTCGTGGAAACAAGAGTAAAACATTTCCTTACCCCAGACTTTCTTCTCTTGATCTCTTTACCGATGAATTCACACCTTGTGTTTGCATAGCAGATGTAAAACAATGACAGATGTGGTTGAAGAAGGGGAATCAACAACTACAGCTTCAGGAATTGATTCTGAAAAAAAAAAAATATATATATATATGTATCTATGAAGGCAATTGCAATAATAATAATATTAGTTATCTGTTGGCTCTTTTATTAAACACATTTTCAATTCCAAAAAATATTTCTTCAATTTAAGTTTAATTTGATAATGCATTAAAAGAAGAGTAACAAAAAATTTTTTTTTCAGTATTTCAACAATAAATCGAATAATTATTTTACTCTCGCATGACAGAAAACAAACAGAACTTTTCCTACGAATATAAAACATAATTTGAATTTGCAGGAATTAAAATGCCTTTTTTTTTATCACTTTCCAAAGGAATGTATTGAAAATGTAATAAATAGGGTATTTGACACCATCAATAAATAATTACCAAATGCGGCATATTTATAGTATTTAACGAAATAATAATAATGCAAGCAGTTTTAACTCGAAATAATTGCTTAAATTTTTATAAATCAAATTTTAAAAATTGCTTTTCTGAGCGCCTCGTCACGTGATCAGAAACGCTCGGATAAACTCCTCTGCAGAGTGTGACGTCAATGTTGACCACATTTGTAAGCAAACAGCTTCATATGTTTATTTTAAAGCTTGGTTCATCTCTTTTCCTACTATATGATAAATTATGACTATTGAAGGTAACTTTTAGGAAATATTTATTTAAAGAAATGTTATTGGAACATTGGAAGACGGTTTTGTAAAGGCACACATTTCGAATTTACCCAAAATAGATGTTTTGATGGTGGGGTTCTTTTTCAAGTCAAGCTCAGAATTTTATTCTGCAGAGTTTAGAAATGTTAAAACATTTGTGTAAGTATCAACAATTCTCACAGTTCTTATAATTAAAAAAGCAACAACAACACCTTCTACAGTTACAATAATCATAAAAACATTAGGATTAAAAGAAAAGAAAATAATAATAATAATAATATAATCCGCCGAGTACTGTTAAAACGGAGTGAAAAGGAACAATTTTCAACTTTCAAAGTAAAAATAGAGTGTAATAATATCGTTAACCAACATATTTTTGACTTAGGAACTTGGGTCTTACCTTCTTCTATAATGATCAAGCCCAAAAATGTTGGAAAAAACGTGACTTGCATTTATTTTAATTTTTTTCATGTTGTTCCAAAAGAGTTAGTACAATTTTAAAAAATTCAGTAAATAAAGGGTTAACTGCTGTGATTGGGTAGTTTGATCTTTTTTAGCGCAAGGGCAACAAGTGGTTCATACTGCTCCAAAAAATTTGGTGAAGATCAATTTAAAATTTCAGTAACAAAGAATTGGAAAAATTAATTTAAAGTCTAAGATTAAATATTTTAGGGGGTTCTACAAAAAATGACTCGCGGTCTGTCAGACCGCATACAGTAATTAAAGGTTAATATGACAGACAAAATGTTTTTGTCAAAACAATTCCTGTAAACAAAACAAATATTTTGGTTTCAAATTTACCAAAAAAAAAATATTTCAATAGTGAATCATACTTAAACTTAATATTGTGTAGTTAAAACATTTAAAAGAATTAAATAAAGTATTACTTGCATCAAAATGATCTTCACAGAAGTGAATCGTAGTCTGTGGTGAAAACTAAGTTGATTCTCTTCTTGCAAGATTTAACCACTTTTTTTGTATCGCTGCTTTCCTGGGCACATGTGTAAACAACTTTTCTGGAGATTTAATTGAAGTACTTGTACAGTGGGGTACTGCATAATACAGATACCGGTGAGACATTTCTTGGAACGAAATCAAAAGAAAAACACATTTCGCGCTGGAAACTCACACCCGATTGTGATGTTGTTTATGCAAGATTGAAGTCACACAGTCAGATGGGTTTTTGAGCAGCGTTTTAGGAGCGGGGCTTCTACTTGCATTTTAAAATGCAATTTTTAGCGTTTTGCGGCATTATTTTGAAAAAAGAAAAAATACGTGTATTTTATTTTGCGCATGCCTTTTATTTAAACCATATTTTGAAAATTTGTCAAATACCCTATTATAGAATGATGGCGAATGCAAGAAAAGGATATAAAAAAGTTTATTGCTGATGTATTTAACCCACTGACGGTCATGGGAATGGACGAAATTCCCCAGTTGTTTTCCCTGCAATAATTTTTAAATTATATTTCTAATTCAAATACGTAATTTTTTTAATTATTTTTTATTTATTTTACTTTAGATAGGTTATAGACTTATCCTAATAAAAATATCAAAAATATATCTTATTTTAAATTTTATTTATGAACTTAAAAATGTTGTGTATTGCTAGAAAAACTGGGGATCCTAAGACGTATATTTAAGTGCATGACCGTCAATGGGTTAAGGAAGTTTAAGTAATTCTTACTGCAAAAGCAACTACAGAAAATTTTCAGAGAAATAAAATGTTCTTCTTTTGTAGTTGTACAATTGTTTTCCAATGGACTTGAGTTTACAAAAAGCAGCAAAACTTGTTTTTTTATTCAAAATATTAAATCCCAACTGTTAAATCTTAAATCAGTTTTTCAACAGGAATTAAGAAATAAGAATCCATTTTTTTTTTCTATTCTATGAAAATAATTTGCTAAATGAAATATACATTCCTAGTATAACATGACTGAGTGATAATTTTGTAAATGAAAATTTATATGAATACTATAGATAGAATAAGTTATCTATTTTAAAATAAATCATGTAATTAAAGACTGTTGAACGGTAAGTTTTTATATTATTCCAATAGATACATTAACGTTTTATGATTATTTAAAATTATCAATTAAACTGAACTAATAGGCTGCATTTTAAATTTGTTTCGAAAATAGTTTTTTCGCTTTAACAACTGATTTCTAAACCTTAAAAATATCATTTTGAACAATATATCACCATTGCTGATGAATTCAAGAGCAATATTTTGTGCATTATGTAGTAAACAATTACCAAAGTATTATGTATACATTGAATTTAAAAAATAGTATCTCTTAATAAAATATTAAAATTTAATACGATTTGAATGTCCTCATAAGTAACAACGATTGTTTATTTATTAGTAATGCAATGTTTGTTTATTTACTGATTGCAACAATTGTTTATTTACTAATAAAGTTTAAATTATTTTCAGAAATATTTATTGTTATTTAAATATTAATTATTCTCGTTAATGTAAAATTTTATTCATAAATATGTATACATATTTATGAGAAAAGGATTTTTTAAAATAACCTGTTTTTTTTTTCAACCATGCTTAAATCAGTGTTACTCTGTAACAAATCACTTACCTCAGGCTACAAAATAAAGCATAATTTTATATAGTCTTTAGTTCAAATTAGTGTATCTTAAAAGAAGTATAATATTTTTTCAATTAAAAAAAAGAAAGGTGGAAAAAATTAGCCTTTGCCAGATGTTAAAAGTGAAATAATCTTGAAATCACAAAACTAGTTTATTAGACAAATGTTCAGTTATCTAGGGTTAAGGTAAAACTTCTTTCAAAATGGTTTGTTATAAATATTGTTTTGTATTACATTTTCAATTTTAAATATAATCACTAATTTTTAGCGAGCCACTACAAATTTGATAAAGACCAACCAGTAACCAGCAATTCACAGCAAATATTTAAGTAAAAGCTGGGATATAATACAAATTTACACAACTCTCAGAGCATTGAGATACTTTCAGGATAACAGTATATTGTCAGACAATCCCTAAACAGGGATGAGAGTGATCAGAGAGCAAAAAGCAGGAAATCCAAAAATTCCTTAAAAAAGCTCGGGGAAGGAATACACAAAAATTCAACAAAAATTGTATGCAGGAAGGATAATTCAATAACTTTAAAGATACAATGAAATTTTTCATAGTATATGATAATTACATTTCAAATATTAGGAGTTAGTGAAGTAATCTGTGAGGAAAGGGGAGCTAATTAGAAAAATCTTGTCTTTAGACATGAGGAAAAGTATACTTTTTGCAGAAAAAACTGGTTCAAATCAGAAAAATGCAGATCCTCGAAACAGGGACAAAGAGAAGGAAAATGTTACATAAAAAACCAAAAAGGAGGAAAACTGTCATCCCTGCCAAAAGCAGATTGTTTTGAATCAATCTATTATACTAGGAAATAAATTGGTCAAAGCTTTAAAGCAAGAAATACATTTTGGCACCCATAACAATTACAAATAATTTCGGTAAAATATGATGTTTTGGGGTATGGAATCAAATTCCTTAAATTTTTTCAGACTAGAAAACAAAATAAAAGCACTTAATTGGAGACTTCTTTTTCTTCCAAACTTGGAAGCAAATATAGATTATTTACATCACACCTAACTTAATACAAGCTACTGGAGAACATACCAACTTGATAACATGAGCAAATCGCCTGAAAGTCAGAATATTCATTTCCAGAGACAATATTGCTTAGTTAAGGCAAACATATAACGACCCTTAAGTGAGTAAACTTATTGCATATGCATTCAGCCAACAATTTCTGAACATTATATCCCTAGAGTTCAGGAATCGTTCCAGAAATTATATCCTTAATTTGCGGATTCAAACAGCAATCCGGGAAAAGGAAAGTGTGCTTTTGACATGACCAAAAATAGGCCCCACTCATATCACCCATGTGCATCTTCTGCTGGTAGAAGGTGTCCCCAAATGTATACCGGTGGAATTATTTTCACGATTATACATATTTAACAGAATGTCCCGATTTTAACCTCATACGTTGTTTTTTTTATTATGCAACATCGTCCATTTTCATCACTTTTAAACTCGGCCAATCATAAAAATCTTTTTAACTGTCTATTGGAAATTGGTTTTTATCATTTGATTTAAGTATTATGTCTTTTTACCTTATGTGAATTTCACCATTTTTTCAATCAATTTACATGTTAGTTGACATCTCAAGTGATGCCCTTGCCAACCAACTGAACATTGGTTATACAATTTCTGACATCATATGATGTGTGGAATCACAGAAGATTGCAACACAAAGATTCCTTCACAAATATACTTTCTATTTAGAGATTCATTCAGTATAACCAGGGGTGTACTGGGACATTAAACCGGCCCGGTGAATTTAGATTTATGGCGGCCCAAATTTTCAATATAATCATTAAACAAATTTTTAATGATCGTTGTTAATAAAAAAATAATTCCAATAATTATAATGCCGATCAAACGGTATAGTGGTTAACTTCTAGACCGCGAGGTTGCGGGTTCGAGTCCCGTGTAAGGCATGGGTGTTGTAAATGTAAGTTGGCTTGTCTAATGATGAATGTTTTGGCGCATTATAGCCCTCATGTTGCTGACGGAGCCAGATAATCTGATAACAACCAACCAATAATTAAAATAATTTAGCATTTTTAATACTTAATACATTTATTTCTTAAATATTTATATTTAATAATTAATTTCAATGATTAAATTGTTTCATTTATTTGTTCATTATGATAATTGCAATTTTGAGACAAACATTTTTGTAGTTGGATATGTAGGCCTATGTAGGAGAATTTTGGCTTTAAGGAGAACATTTTATTAATTTTCATTATTTGTAATTTGCAATATATAAATTTTAGAGCAGCTATTAAATTAAACAATAATCTATAAATTTAAACAAAATCTATAAAATTAAAGTGATGTGAAATTTTATGCAGTTTTTAATATACAAACTACATATATCTCAAATTACTAAAGTGATATTGATAGTTTTAGTTATATAACTACTATGGTTACCGGTGGAAACAAAAAGTTAATTTAAGTACATAACTTAAAATGTTGAATTTTATAGAATACAAAAGTATAAAAAATTTCAACCAAATTAATCAGTCCAATTTACTGTCACCCACTTATAATATTTTCTCATTCTGGTAGATATTATTAGCATTGCAGATATCATACATTATTGTCTTTTCACATATCAATCACATATAATTATCATTGTATACATCACATTATTTTTTTATTATCATTGCATATATCCCACATTATTAAATCAATGCAAATAAATACTTAAGAAATAGTTGAAGTTTACAATTAAGTACCATACATAGTAGCACAATTTAATGAATCAAAGAAATTCTTATTCAATATTGAATCATGTGAAAAATAGTAATATTACACACGAACTTAAATTAAAAAATAATAACTTCCAATATACACTGCTCTTTTTGCATGTCTCATTTATTTTTATCTTTCGATGATATGCTTTTTAAAATGTCTTTCTCAACTTCCGTTAACATGAGCGCTTCTTGAAAATAACTCG
This sequence comes from Linyphia triangularis, assembly GCA_963978545.1. Lineage (NCBI taxonomy): Eukaryota > Metazoa > Arthropoda > Arachnida > Araneae > Linyphiidae > Linyphia > Linyphia triangularis. Next base: position 67,238 of record OZ021729.1, read on the forward strand.
CAAGAAGCTTGTGAAATATAGAAGGATAACATTTAAATAAGATTTTTGATTCTGAACATAATTTTACATATGAATTCGATTAATTAATCTAAAGTTTTTACGAATTAAGTCATTATACATAAACAGTTTAAAATAATGACACTTACTTAAAGTCAGTTCGAACAGATCCAGGTTGGTTGGGTTCTGTGGCGCAAAAGCTACACAAGGGCCATACTGCGCCAAACATTTGTTAAGTATATTGCACTATAGCTAAAATGTAAAAGTTCAATAAGAGTCGGTAAAAAAAAATTTAAAATGAGATATTTATAATATGCAAAAATGCCAGATGCTTAAAGATGTAAAATTTTTAAATCAAGTGATAAAAACCAATGTCTTTTAAAAATGTAAATAGATTTTCATGAGGTCTTGTTCCTATGAGTGATGGATGAGTGTTATGAAATAGGTGTCGCCTGGTCGATGTAAAACATGGACACTGAGTTAAAATATGATCACCGAGAAAATAATGCCGCAGGTGGTGCATGTGGGGGCATCTTCTGCCAGCAGAAGATGCGAGTGTGTAAAATGCGTGTGGCCGATTTGGAGACGTGATAGAATCACTTCTCGCTTCCTGCTCGGTTAAGCGAAGGAGAAGCCTGACCGAACAGATCCAGGAACACTCACATTAAATCAACTGAGCTCATGAGAGATAACAACACATGTGTATAATTTGAAACACTTGAACGGTGAACAGCACAATATAACTTTTTTTTAAATAATCAGTTGCAATATTTGGTGTTGATTATCTATCTAATTGCCAATTATATCGTTAGATATTAAAACACAAACACTTATTAAGTGTATAATCTTTAGTTTCTTAGTTGTCTAAAATATAAATTAACAGGGAAAAGTTCAGATTTGTGTGGAACCATACCAATTTAGAAAATGATAATAGCTACTCAACAAAACATTGCTTACTCTTTTTTGTGTTGTGTTCCATCATTTGTTGATTTTGTCATGACAACAACCCACTTATCCGCCCCGAAAAAGGGAACCCTTAGAAGTTTTGTGGTTTTTTAGATGACCAAACAAGATGCTGTCACCAGAAATCTTGGCAGATAATTAAAATGATGGGTCTATAGCCCATTGATAGTCTGGACAATTGCGGGTGGTCCTCGGACCTCTCTTCACCTCGGGTGTTGAGCTATCTTTGGCTGCTCTTTCACAATTATTCCCAATACCCCTATACTTTTCTTAGAATTTCCTACTATCCCTACCAAACAAAAAAAGGGAGGGATGTATAGGAGCGATTGGGATTTAAAAAAAAAAGTTAAGGAAAGCAATTATATTTAAACATTAAAAAAAGAATTACCTTTCTGTACCAGACTGGCCCATTTTTTACAGACACTGACCGTCCCAGCGAGCGCACCGAACAACCCTATGGCCAGTACGCCCCCAAGTATAACTTAACAGAAAGATAAATGATAAAATATAGATCGATTCTCGGAGGCACTAAAGCTGTTACAGTTTGAGAGACATGACAACAAGCATGTTAGATATAAGTACTGCTTGAGCTACATCTTGCACTAAGGAAAGGAACATTTTTAATTTAAAATTATCAAATAAAATATATATTAAGTTTTAAATAAGGAAAAAATATGCCTTGAATATGTTGACTTTTGTGTCTTACAGAAAAAAAAGGAAAAAAATCAATCCTAATAACATAACCATTGAGACATTTTCAGAAAACTAAACACATTTTAGTTCTACATCAATTTTGAAAATTTGACAGTCACTAAGTTGCATAAGAAAATATTACTATGCTCTTAAAAACTTAATAAGTATATAATTATGTGTTCAAAACTTCGTAAGAAGTTTCCTATCCAAAAATAATGAAAAAGTGAGAAACAATGTTATAAACATAATAGGGTTCATACTCAATCTATGATAGTAAAATTCTGGTTGGTTAATTTCAGATTATCTGGCGCCGTCAGTAACACGAGGGCTACAATGCGCCGAAACATTCGTCATTAGTAAAATTCTGGAGTTACTAAGGAGTTTTCAGGAGTTATCGGGGAAAAAATTACATCTAAAAGAATATTTTCCCTCAACGCGCCTGGTTGTTAAGAATTGTGGTGCATTCTAAGACTGCTCAGAAGGTTTTTCTTTGCAACCATAGTGATGAAGAGCATGTGCAGTATTCTGAAGTACGGTAAGAATTTCGAATATCAGACACGTTTTATCGAGTAAAAAAACCTTACGTTTTAAGATTCTACTAATCTTTTTACCCTTTAATGATAAATTTTAAAGCGATACAAAGAAATATCAAGAGTAGAAACACAATTTTTAGGAGTTATAAGGGCCATTTTTTAAAAAATGCAAATTTCAGGTGGCGTACAAACCCTGACATAAGTGTTTAATAATAGTATTCATAGTTTCTAGTGTGTTTCACAACTTTAAATAGGTTTAATTCCATTTAATGCACTTAAGTTTAATGTAATATTTTTAATTCTCAACTAAATACACTTAAATTTGCTGAAAATTAATGTTAGATAACTCATTTGAATTCAAAGTTATTGTATGAATATTCTAAGACAAGTTTTACATTGTAAACACAATTTTAAACAATGAAAAAGGAGCACACTGAATCCTTTGCCCTGACATAATAAACAAAAAAAAATTCTATTAATGGCTACACCATGTTAATTTATTATTGAGCTTCATTAATCAATACGTTTATATTTTTTCAAGAAAAAAAATTAAATGTGTAGAAACTTGCACTAAATTGTCAAATACTGGTAGGTTAACCCTATGTTTCATTTTTGTCCGTCCTGGCAAACAAAAGAACAGCAAGCCATGCCCGTTATTTAATGGGGTTAAACTATAATTAAAAGGGGTAAAAGTTTAACAGTAAAAGAGGTAAAAGTTTTACATTATATTTATATTTGAAAACTTCATTTTTTTATTTTAAATAGTATTTTTTTAATAATTTAAAAAATATCTCACCTCAGCACATTTCAAATTACCGCAGCCTCAGAGCATCAGTTTAAGGTCACATGACTTGAGCTAAGTTGAGATATTTGCTCGCTAGGCAGATGGCTTGATCTAATAAGTCTGTGGAATGTGACGTCACAGCATGGCGGCTGGGTTTTTCTAAGATAGACGTCAATCGGAATTAATTTTATTTCCTGAATTGAAGACAAATCAATCACTATTTTAATTTTTAACTATTGAAAATTGTTACCTAAATCTTCCGATAAGTGGTGCAACAGGTGAGTAAACATTGTATGGGCCAGTTTATGTTTTCTATTAAATCAAAGTTCGCATGTTTTTGGCCTGTCAGTCTGGATTGTGGCTTTTATTCCATTAATTATTGGTAAATAAGTTATAATTTAAAAATTTTAACTAACGAATGTTGTAGTGTAGATGTTCCAATAAGTGGTCCGATTTATGGGTAAACATTAAATGCAGTATGTTTTTTTTTTTTTAAATCAAACTACGTTTGTTTTTGACTTGTCAATTCCCACTCAAGATTAGCATTGTCAGCAGGGCCGATCCTATGGGGGGGGGGGGGTGCACGGACCCCCCCCCCCCCCCACACACACACACTATTTTCTCAGTCGGAAAATCGTGATTTTCTTTTTAAATGAGTTGTCAAACTATGTAAAATATGGCCAGTTGTAAATTAAAAAATATATTTATCAAAAAATTTCGAGCGAAAACACTACAAGATAACGACATAACATAAGAAGTCGGCAATTCTTAAACGAGGAAGACCATAATTCTTTACTAGGCAGATACAAGTCTGCATAGAATCGAGTAGGTTGATCCTGGACCCAGTGGCGGCTGGTGCAGGGGGGCAGGGGGGGCCCGTGCCCCCTCACTTTTTGGGACCCTGATCCCACTTATATATACTTGATGATGTTGTTTTGGAATTTCTGTAAAATATTTTAAAAATGCAAGACAAATGAAAGCAGTTATTAATCTCACAATATTAACTATTGTGCGTGGAGCAATAGCTCTCTTGCCACAAACTCGTGAAAAGGTCAATCAACCGCAACCATTTCAATAAAAACGCACTCCCGTCCATTCCTTCTCTTAAACACTCCATCATAATGACCTTGAAAAACTCGGTAAGATCGTTTAATGTAACCTTTTATATTTCAAATATAATCCTAAGCTTTTCTTAATAAATGAATTTTTAAACAGAATCTTGATTTTTTAAAAAAATATTTAGAGACGCATTTTGTCCGGGTAGCATATTACCATTCCCTACTCGCTGTTGGGTCACAGAGGGGAAAGGAGCACTTTCATTGGTTATTTAGCAGGTGTCGGCGATGACGTCACCTGCGAGATGGAGGGATTTAAGTCGGTGCATATCCGTCGATTGAGAAACTTTTTTTGGATTTCTTTACCATTCGGAAACTTCGCAAGATATTTCAAAATTGGGATTTACTATTTTTTTAATTAAAAACATTGAATACATTATTTTTTCAATTCTGCTGAAAAGGAAAGTATTTAGAACTTAAGAACCCCCCCCCCCCCCCGGTTTAAAAGAAATAATTCATTTTGTTCATATGCTTAAAATAATTGTTTTCTAAAGAAGAAAATTATGAATGGTTCATAAAGTTATTTTCGAATGTTTCCGTTTTTCGACTTATGTTAATGAATGGGCAATAAATGAGAATTACAGTGAGTATCAAAATATGTTAGGAAATAACTTTTACACCTATTTTTTTTTTTTTTTTTTTATTATTTTTTTTTTTAACATTTTTTTTTTTTCTAAAAATAACAAAAGTTATCACAATATTAGACAAAATTGCGAAATATCATCCACGTACTTTGTTTATATATATATATATATATATATATATATATATATATATATATATATATATATATATATATATATATATATATATTAAATTATATTTAATGGCATCTTTAAAGCATACCATGGAAGAAGATTGCAATTCATTAATACTTTTAATAAAAATCTATTAAATATAATTTATTTTGTGAAGTTTTATTAATTGTATATTATGTATTTGCTTTATATTGAATGTATTTTCTTCTATTAATATTTTTAGTAAAATCCTATTAAATGTAATTTTTTTGTGTATTCGATTATTTATATTGGTTTTTGAACAAATTAGGTTACTGATAATCATTTGTAGAAAAATTAATAAAGCAGTCATAAAGAAACTTTTCGCAATCATATCTTTGCTCACGCGTTATATCCTTGTGTAACAATATCTAGATTGATAACATGCTGCTATTTCTGATGCCTTTATTTATATTGCCTTCTTATAGATGCGCATGTGTCTCCTAAATACGTTACTTTTATCGGACAATGGTATATTTACCAATGTAATTATTAAAATATATACTTTTCATGTTGAATAAAAGCACCCCAAAGTAGCAGTTTGATATTATAATAATATCAATTAAAAATTCATATTAAAAATTATTATTATAAAGTGCTAATAATATTAGGACATGATGAATAGTAATTTTTAGTCAGCGTGAAATGAAACAAAAGCGAACGAAGTTGAACACGAAAGGGAGAAAGAGAGGGCAGTGAGTCAGTGACTTGCGTGACATCATTGCCGACACACCAGCTAAGCGACCAATGAAAGTTCTCCTTTCCCCTCTGTGACCCAGCAGCGAGTAGGGAATGGTAATATGCGTCCGGCATATCCCAGGTCCCTTCACATGGATGAGCTCAATTGGTTAGGTATTTCATTATTTTAATTATCACAAAAAATATTATGTTTCTTTTTAATTCATTCGATTTTAGAGGTGATTAGTTAAATGAGTAAAATTAGGCTGTCCTTATCTCCCTCCTCCCATCCTATTTCATAACCTAATTACCTGCATTGCCAAATACGATGACTATAATAGACCAAAATGGTCATCGTAGACTTGACTGACGTCTAAATCCGCTTCTGAGTATGCAGACATAGGACCCACTATACCTTCAGCCTTTTTTTACTTTGGTATAGCAATGAAACTTAATTTTACGGGTAGCAAAAAACGAGAATTTTTTTTCTGCAATTGAAACATTATTTTAATCCATATAAATGTGTTTAACTCATTCTGTTGCCTGAAATATCCACTTATAAAAACAACAATAAACGAATATTTTGTGGTACATTCCACAAGTGATGACAAAAGGGTTCTGACTGAACAGTAAACAACCAAAATTTTTAAAAAGTAAAAACATAAGATTGAAAATATTTTTCTGTTGAGTGATGAAATTTTGAACTCAAATACTTATGAATCAATATGCATTAATTTTATCTTTAAATGAATAATTTAAAATCCATGCTTTTTCTGAAAATCTCACCACTTTTCTTCTCTTTATTTTTAAATTTTCGAAAGCCATGAGCCATAAAGTTCAAAAGCCATAGGACATGGGGTTAATTTTCATAAGCCATTGGCTCGAACGAAATGCTGCAGTATTGAATTTGTGTTATAATCATTTATTTTATTAAAATATACATTTTATTAAAATTTATATGGATAATTTGAAGGGTACCAAGTCTTCTTAAACAAACTTTTTTTTTATTTAAGCATTTTAAATTATAATTTTTACATACGTGGATGTATTACTAAGTAAAAACTAAATTTTATTAAAAAATAAATTAAAAAAAAAAAAAAATTCTCATAGTGCTCTAAATTTTCAAAATTTAAAAAAAAAATTCAAATTTAAAATTCTATTTCCTTTTTCATTTTTCAATATTTCTTCCTCATTTTTCCAAAAAAAAAAAAAAAAATGTTTCTAGTAATATAGTCTAACTTTTTAGGCATCGGATTTTAGAATAAGTAAAATAGTTTTTGAGAAAAACTATAATTACTGTACCTACATGTAAAAAAAAGGTATTTTCCAACATTTAAATTTGTAAAAAAAAGTTTATTTTATTCAATAACCCATGCCTATTTTTGTTAAATAGGTATTAAAAATGACACAAAAAGAATTTCAAGTCATTTCATTCATATTTGCTGAAGTTTTAGCATTTTGAGTAAGGTAGGTTGGTTGGTTGTTTTCAGACTATCTGGCGCCGTCATCAACAAGAGGGCTATAATGCGCCGAAACATTCGTCATTAGACAAGCCAACATACATTTACAAACACCCATGCCTAACACGGGACTCGAACCCGTAACCTCGCGGTCTAGAAGCTAGCACGCTATCCACTATACCAGCTTTCGCCACTAACTTTTAGAAACGGGCCGCATGACTTATGTTGGAACTTTCCGCTGGCCGTAGATTTATAAAGAATATGCCAATAAATATATTGCTTTACTACATATGTTCAATGTTAGAAATGTGATAATTACTAAAGATTCAACAATATAAAACAATTTTGAAAACTGAAACAATAATTTAACTTTTTTATATTTATAAAATAACAATTGATATTTGATTTTTGTTTCAAATAATTAAAAAAATAATTTTCTTGACATCGTAAATCAAAGTCATAAAAGAAGTTAATCTTTTGTGACAATATTGCAATGTGACTTGACATAAACTCATAATCAATAAAGATATTTAAACCATGCCTCCAAAATCTTCAATTGCGAGACGATGACAGCCGGTCCGCTTTTCACTATCTACTTTGCGTTTAAAACTAATCTTCGACGCCATTATTGCACTGGAGTCATAGAGATCGCGATACTTCTTGTCAAGTCAAAACAAAAGAGGTGTGCATTGAAACACCCAACTCCTGCCCATTACATTCAGAAAAGCAGAAATCGAACTGTGCCATTCACGAATCGAGGGGGTTGAGTATCATAAGTACAAAACTAAGCAATGCAAAGGAATGCGTCATTGATAATAATTCAAACTATTGCTTTTTTTATTCTTTCTTGCAGTCTCAGGGGAAAAAAAAGGATTTTTCAGACTCACTGACTCTGGCCACTTAGTGGAAAACGTGGTTTTTGGTAGTAAACACATACTATTGTAGACATATTAAAACTATTTCCACAAAATTTTATTTTTGCTCTTCTGTACTGCCGGCGGGCCGGAGAAAAAGCTGTCGCGAGCCGGATCCGGCCCGCGGGCCGCCTAGTGGCTGACGCTGCACTATACCGTTTAGTCGGCTTGAGTAGGGTAGGAATTTCAAAAAATCACGAACTGAGAAAAATACGTTCGAAACATCAAAGGAGCTATTGCAGCAATGCTAAATTCTCCATAAAAAATATAGTTTTTCTGCAATTGCAGTTATCATATCAGCTCAACAATTTGGCAGAATAAGAAGGTTTCAAAAATTATAAAAACGCAAAAATTAGAAAATTTATATTATTATTATTTTTTTGTGAAAACAAGGGGTACCAACTCCCCTTAACTGCTCCTATAGCTTTGTTTTATATGCATTTGAATAACATTTAATTGTATGAAACTCGTGTATTTTGACATTTGCACTCCCCCTTCCCACCCCCTGAAAAAACCATGCCATTGTTAATATGGGTCCCCTCACTTTTACGGCTACTCAAGGGCCGCGACTGCCTGGACCCCACACATCTCCCGCTCCCCTTTCGTCGAGATAAAAGGAGCCCCTTTGGAGATAAAGTGGGGTCCCACACAGTTACGAAAATATTTTATAGCACGAAATGTCTCTAGGATCAAGGCACTTCTATTTTAAATCATTTTCTGCAATCGGCAAAACGAGTGTTTCAAAGAACCAGTCCTTGCCTTCTCGTATATGTGTAATACGTATGCATATGTGTTTAGTGTTGTGTAAGCAAATCATTCCACTTATAATACACACCATGATTGATGGTCGGCAATTCTTAAATTAGTATGCAAAAAATAATAGTATTAAAAGAAAGAGACTTTAAGGTTACAATGTCATACGTGTGGTAGTTATTGTTTCTATGACGATTTCAAGCAATGGCGGGAATTTAGCACACACGCAGGACACGTAGTTTCCTTAAAACATGTTGCTGCACCTGCAAATCCATTTCAATCTGCTCGCAAAATAAAAATTGTGGTAAGTTAGTCTATTAATATCATTTCCTTCTTATTTTTTCTAGTATGCCGTACCACAATATTATCGTACTGGTGTATGTGTGTGTGGGGGGGGGGGGGCATTTTTTTTTTGCAAAATGGGAACTCTAATGAAATATGAATTGATAGCAGTGTTATAAATTTTTATACAAAAAATATTTAAAATATGGCTTCTTGTTTCCTGTGAATGTTAATTTTTCCTAATTTTTAATTAAAAAAGTTAGTTTTTTTAAAAAAGTTAATTTTTTAAAAAAAGTAAGTTTTAATTAAACACCAGATATATTTACCCAGATATGATTCATGATATTTCGTAATTTTGTTTGGTATTGCAACTTCTTCAGTTCTTTTCAACACTACTTATTTTGCATACAAAGTAAAGCTTTAAAATTTTATTTTTAGACACTTTTGGTACTAACTATATCCATTTATCGACTATATACACATATATTTCATTTTTTTTATTCTTAATAGTACTGAGGATAAATGTCAAAAAGATTTAACAGTTGGTGAAAAAAATAATAATAATCTACTTCCTAAGAAGGAAAAAACTGCAGAGGGTGCCTACCGGGCAAGTCAGTGTCTTTAATGTCCAATACATTCAAATCCCAATTACTCCCACAGTTATAACAATTCAATTTTTAAAAAATTAATTTATAAATAAAATAATTTAATAATTGAAATTATATATAAATATTTAAACAATAAAGTATAGTAATTATTAAACTATTATCATAATTAATTATTCAATCAATTATTGGAAATATCCTTAAATTTTGTTCAATGATTTTATTGAAAATTTGGGCAGCCATAAATCTAAAATCAACGAGCCGATTCTATGTCCCGGCACGCCTTTGGCCAAAATAACAATGGCCGGTTTACAACGGTTCATATCAGGATTGACTAATGTAGGCAGATATTGGCCAGCGTTGTTGAGCTACTGGGGTCTGTGTCTGTGTGATCGCATCTCTATCACACGCTTATAAATAGCCCTGGTCTACAAACACATATTTTTTTTTTCTCATCACCTCCTTTTTAAACGTTTTTTGACACTTCACTTATTACAGGCTCCCTAAAAGTTATTTCACTCCCTAAAAGTTTCTACGCAAGCCCAGACTTTCTCTTCACTCGCTGAAAGATTCTTGCTACGCAAGTACAGGTTCACTTCGCTGGTAAAAGGGATCATTGCTACATAAATCCTTATTATTAGAACCCTCCTGTCGAGTTACAAACAAATCCACCCTAGTGCAATAGTGCAACCCTCCTCACCCCTTCGACTATTTTTTTTTTAAATCTCCATCCTCTGAAAAATAAAATACAAGTGGAGTTTATCTATTTGCATTGTACAGTCGAGAAGATATCGGCCCTTCATTTTTTTTTTTTTTTTTTTTTTGCTGACTGGAAGAGTGCTGGCACTCTAGCTATTTGGTCGCTTGACCGTATTTAAAAAGATTCTAAAAAATTAATTAAAAAAAAGTAATTAAAATTTTAACATTCTATAGTGAAAATCAAAATTAGAAGGCAAACTACATATGTTTCAAATATCAGAGTGCTACTCCTATTGGAGCCTTTTTTTTTTTTTTCAGTTCATTGATTTAGTAGAAATTCTTTCTCGTTCATTTGCACTCCGTTCTTTCTTACAGTAGCAACTTTCAAAGTATTTACAAGTACATCTAGATATATCAAACACTTGCCTTCTTTTGGAAAGTATTAATTAGCTTGCGATAGATTTCAATTTATTTTCTAGCTTTAAAAGCGCGATATTTGTCCTGGTATGAACTTACTTTTCTCAAAATGTTGCAGAGGCCATTTATTGGTATTAAAGCTCGTTTCCGGGTTTCTTCTAATTTACTTGCAATTAATTTTTTACTCGGAGAAAAGTGTATATATATACACTGTTCTTTACTTCTCTTTTTGAATGCAAATATACTTACCTTATTTACAGGGCCTATTTTAAGCAAAATTTACGACTGCCCAGAACCTCCCCCCACCCCCCGTCCTCTCCACTTAGAAAAAAACCAAAACCTTATGTATAATAAAGTTGAACAGTGGCATAAGCAGCATATGCATTTGAAGAGATTTAAGGGGGGGGGGGGGAAGGGGGTGCGATTTTAGAAGTTGGTGTTTTGGATGCTTTGAATTTAGTAAGAATGAGTGTGTTGTTCAACAAGTTAAGCATTCAGCAAGAACTAAAACCTTGTCCTGCCAGGAAAAATTTCTTTCGTGATGAAAGTGCATTTAAATCCATTAAAAGAAACAGAGATTCCTTCCTATCTGACAAAGTGCTTACTAAAAAAAATATCGTAAATGTATATTAAATTTAATTACAATTAACAAGTAAATAAGTAAGTTCGTTGAGTCATCATGTCTATAAGTTTTTACTTTATTTTTTTATGCAGTCCAAAATACCTGTCGTTTAATATTTTAGGGAGCCGGGGTAAGTATCTGAGAAATTTACCAAATGCATAGAATTTTATGTATTGTAAAAACTTGGATTAGAAGGAAAAAAAATACCTTCACAAACCACCTTCATCAATTTAGATTTCAATCTTTTGAAGTACAATTTTATTGGTTAGTTTAAAGGTTACAATGTGCAATTTTATTAAAAGGTGCACAAAAAGTTTATTCCTGTCGCTTCTCCTCACAAGCCTTCATTGTCCAACCCTTGATGATTTATATTCCACAAGTAAAAGTTAAATTTGACACTTTTTTAAGCATTTGTAAATGTAATTTTTTTCTTTTGTTTAGGGAATTCAAAATATTCATGTTGGGGACTTGCAATTTTAAAATTGCTGCTTTGAAATGTTATAAAAATTATGTTTCATTTTCATTAATAAAATTCTAGTTTATGGTTATTATGATTTGTTCGCTTACCAGCCTATTTTTATACACAATAACGGCTAGCTAAGATAGGACCTATAGTTTAACGTGAATTCTGGATCGTAATCAACATCCATTATCCAGGATTCGAGCCCAGTACCTTTGGCATTCAATATCAGAGTGCTTAACCTCACATCCTCTAGTTCTTGAATTACAGAATTTTATATGTTAATTCAGCTGTGTTTTAAACTACAAAAAACTGTCAACTTAAAAATAAAAAACTGTCAACTTAAAAATAAAAAACATTATCATCTAATAATTTTTCTTTAAATTTAACAATAACTCGATTTTTAATACAGTAATCCCGTGCCCTGCTATATATTTCATATTTATTTAAAATTGACATACCTTTTCATTGAGACATCGAAGAGACAATTATACCAATTATAAATTTAAATTATTTCACTTCTGACTCTGAAGGCGGGCACACACAGCAACGGCCCGGGAACGGCACGGTCACTATGACCTTTGGCCTCTCCCCGAACGGGACAAAATGTTGCACGGTGGCTATCCGGTGGAAAGAGGGTGTAATTTGATATGCGGGATATTTTCCCTTTTCTCCCTACCTCATTAGGTGCATTCTCAAATGACGAAAAATTTCCTCAGAGAGGATTTTGTGTTAGTTCGAGATGGAGATGGAAAGAAAAAGAGCGCGCTTAGCATATTTGTATATAAGATATCAAAGGAAAAAGAATCGAATTAATCGCACTATGTGGATTCATACCATTGTTCAGAGCCGATCAACATTCGGTATGTTCTTCTGTCTTTACCCGCAATTAAGGGAAGACAAAGTAAAAAATTTCAACTTTTTCCGGATCTCGATTGAGAGCTTCGACGAGTTGGTGGAGAAATTATGTTCCAGACTGCAAAAACCAGACACTAACTATCGGAGGAATATATCGCCCAGGGCCTGATTTACCGTTAGGCCCACTAGGCCCGGGCCCAGGGACCCCCAAATTTTGAAAGTTTTCTGAAAATTTTAAATATAATGGTCTTTTTATGGGAAGTAATGAACAAAAATAATAAAAACTTTTAGTTACAAAACCGCAAATTCCATATTTTTTATAGTCACAGAGAGTTAAGTTAGATAGATTAACCTAATAAAACCTAATTTTACTTTATTTTTTTATGCAGTCCAAAATACCTGTCGTTTAATATTTTAGGGAGCCGGGGTAAGTATCTGAGAAATTTACCAAATGCATAGAATTTTATGTATTGTAAAAACTTGGATTAGAAGGAAAAAAAATACCTTCACAAACCACCTTCATCAATTTAGATTTCAATCTTTTGAAGTACAATTTTATTGGTTAGTTTAAAGGTTACAATGTGCAATTTTATTAAAAGGTGCACAAAAAGTTTATTCCTGTCGCTTCTCCTCACAAGCCTTCATTGTCCAACCCTTGATGATTTATATTCCACAAGTAAAAGTTAAATTTGACACTTTTTTAAGCATTTGTAAATGTAATTTTTTTCTTTTGTTTAGGGAATTCAAAATATTCATGTTGGGGACTTGCAATTTTAAAATTGCTGCTTTGAAATGTTATAAAAATTATGTTTCATTTTCATTAATAAAATTCTAGTTTATGGTTATTATGATTTGTTCGCTTACCTCAAAAACTTCTAGAACAAAATGGTATCTGATATCGATGTGCTTGGTTCGATTATGGAAAATCGGATTGTGCACAAGCTTCTGTGCTGATTGGTTATCACACATAATAATGGTCGGAGAAGATACATAATTTGCAGACAGTTCAGAAAGAAATCTTCTAATGTACACAATCTCCTTTGAAATTTCGGAAAGGGCTATGTATTCCGATTCAGTTGTAGAAAGTGCAACCGATCGTTGTTTTCTGGATTCCCAGTTGATTGGTCCTCCGGATAATTGAAGTACAAATCCGGTATATGATTTTCTATCTTTGTGATCAGAAGCCCAGTCAGCATCCACAAACGCCTTGAGGGGTTCTCCAGTGGGTTTAAAAACTATTCCAAGGTTTTGGGTGCCTTTAAGATATCGGAGTACTCTTTTGGCAGAGATCCAGTGAGCTTTTCATGGATTTTTGTTAAACTGACTCAAAAATATAATTTATCTCATGTTTATCCTCTTCATTTTGAGGACACATGTCCTTCGTGAGTTTTTTATACAGTCCATAGGGCATGCAACAGGCTTAGCCTCCTGCATGTTAAATTTACGAAAAGTATCCTGAATATATTTGCTCTGTGACATTTCGATGCTATCTTTACATTGCTTGAATTCAATTCCAAAACAATAGTGCAATGGGCCTAGGTCCTTCCTTATAAAAGATGCAGACAAATTATCGCTAATTTTCTAGTAGGAAGATATATTTGAAGATAACACAATGAGATCATCAACGTAAACAATGATGATCACTTCATCGGTGAAGGTTTTCAGCTTGTAGATACATTGATCTGACACAAGAGGTTTAAAATCTAAAGATTTTAGCTTTTAATCTAGTTTGCTGTACCAACGACAGCCTGTTTCTTTTAAGCCTTATAGCGAACGTTTAAGTAAACAAACTTTGTCTCCTACAGAAGTATCTATGAAACTTTCAGGTAGTTCCATGAAAACAGTTTTTATCAAATTTCCATTTATGTAAGCCATTACAAAATCCAGTTGATGAGCTATAAGATGATTCTCAACTGCATGAACTGCGGTTGCAATGGCGTATCCGACTGTGGATTTCTCGGAGGAGGAAGACACCAAATTATTTGGTTCCATTTCTGTTGAAGATTCTTTGAAAGACAAAAATATTCCAGCTCTTTTTCTGAATTATCACAAGGAGGGTTGAATTCGTTTATAAACTTCACATCACGACTAACGATTACTTTTCTTGTTTTTAGATCCCAGAAACGATAGGCTTTTACTCCGTCTGAATATCCAATAAATATGAGTTCTTGTGACCTTGGATCGAATTTTGATTTTTGACGTTTGTTTAAAACGAAGGCATTTTGACCGAAGATTTTGAAATATGATGCAGTTGGCTTTCTGCCAAAAAATAACTCAAGTGGAGTTTTGTTTTCCATTATACTACGTGAAGGGCACCTGTTTCTTAAATGGGCGCTCGTTCGGACTACTTCAGCCCGGAAAGTAGAATCTAAGTTTGCTTGAAAAAGTAAACAACGTGCCATCTCAACGATTGATCGGTTCGCTCTTTCCGAGACGCCATTTAGCTGTTCATTCCTCTTGACCTACATATTCCAAACCATTATCCGTACGTAGAACTTTTATTTTCTTTCCAGTACGATTTTCGATGCAGGCTTTGTATTTAAGGAATGCGTCTTTTACTTCTTCCTTAGTTTTGTGGAAGAATATTTCTATGTAGCGAGTTTTGTCATCTACGAAAGTCACAAAATAGCGTGATACTCCAAGTGATGGTATTTTCATCAGTCCACATAAATCAAAATGCACTAGATCGAGTAAATCTGTACTAACAAATATGAACTTCTTCGGATAAGGTGTAGCACTTTGTTTGCTTTGTAAACAAATTTTACACTCCTTTAGAGAGTCACAGTTTTTTTTTTTTTTGAAAGACAGTCCTCGTATCATTTCTTCTGATTTTAATTTCTTTAGATCATTTTCATTTAAGTGGCCGAATTTTTTATGCCATATTTGAAATTCTGTTGCGACAGCTACAGTTTCTATCCTTGGCTCAATGTAGTATAAATCCCCAATTCGTTTTGCATGCATCATAACAGATCCATTTTCTTCAATTACTTTTGCATCATGTGCATCAAAAATTACAGAACAGTTGTTTCGTGTGCATTTTGAAGTTGATAACAAGTTCATTTTTAGTTCAGGAACACAAAGTGCATTGTTTTGGTACCTTGCTCGTCGGGAACTGTTATTCTAACTGAACCTTTTTCCAGTTATTTTTGCAGTTTTGTCGACAGCTAATTTAATGTACGAGTTCGCTTGTTTCTGGAATTCGAAGAACATATTTTCATCATTTACCATGTGGGAGCTGGCACCATTGTCAAACACAAAAGTGGTGTTAGTTTCGCTTGCTTTCATAGAAATTTCTGTGCAGGTTACTGTTGTCGCACACTCATTTCGTTGGGTCGAACATTTTCTTTCATTTTTTGAAGATGTTGTTATGTTTTCTGCGATTTTCTTGAAACAGCTTTCGGTTTTAAGGCCCCTCTTGGTACAGAATCCGCAAACGATATTTCGAAATGGTTTATTACTTATTCTTTTATTTTGATTAGTTGCATTCCAGGAATTGTGCGGTTTCGCTTTTTGTTGATAGTTTCCTGTAGACGAATAATATGCGTTTGGTGTATCTTGGCTTCCTTTTCCTTGTCGGGACTCGAATTTTTCCAACAGCTTTATTTTTAGAGCATCAGGTTTTGGCAGTTCGTCTCTTGATTCGATTGCACATCGAAAATTTTCGAAACTATCCGGGATACTATATAACAATAGAATTGATAATAGGTTGTCCGCAATCTCGATTTCCATCTCTGTCAGTTTGTCAACAGTGTCGAAGAATGAGTTTAGATGCGTGGACATATCCTCTGTAGTCATGCTTTTGAATAGTAGCTGTTTTAGAAGTGTGGCTTTTTTAGCCGGACCTTTTGAGTCGTAAACAGATTTTAACTTCATCCATACTTCGTTCGAAGTTTTGCAATGTTTCGCATGGCAAAGTTCACTGGGAGACATAACTAAGATTATATCTGCTTTCGCCTTTTGATCATTTACAGTCAATTTTGTCAAGTTTATTTCATTATCCGTTGGTTTCGGTTCCGTGCCTTATGCATAAATCCAATGGTCATTTTAAACCAATATGGCTTCGATTTGAAGCCTCCAGGTACCATAATTCTCCTTACCTAGTCTTTCGATGCTCATGGCGTTTGAAGACATTTTTTCGGTAGATACGAATGCTGAATTGGTATGCAGGAACGAAACTTTCAAAATGGCCTCCCGTTGGTTTAACGGTGCACGTTGTTAGGCTTAGCTTCGCCTAGTATTACCTTCAATCTCAACGCAGTAGAAGCGTGCTGGGCCCATAACCATTGTGAGATTTGACCACAATTACAGATGAATGAGAAGGCAATTCTTCGACGAAACTTATTTAATTAAGACTTTAGGTAATAACTAGAGAAAACATTTACGTGGGCGCCTACACATACTGAACCACGGATTATTCACACACCAACAGGAACGTAGTTTCAGAATCGAGTGTGGCCCCAACAGTTTTTAACGTTTTTATGTAATCAGTAGAATGTTCCATTACAAAATGGGGGTAATGGGTAAATAGGCGTTGATTTACAACAATTATTATTATCATCCTGAATAAAATATAAATATTGTATTATCCCTTTGCACTCCAGGCCTTTTTCTTCCGGAGGAATCAGCAACTTGAGACATTTTAGGTTCGGCTGGTGTTTATGGATTTGCTTCATAGAAACTAAACACAGTCATTGGCCTTGCATCGAATTTCCGCATCACACCTAATGGTCTTCTCGTGGTTTGAAATCCAATCGTGTGGCGCCTGAGAGGCGTCACTGGAGTGCAAAGGGTTAACTATATGCAGAAGCTATATTTACATGATCAAAAACTAAAGCATCGCGTATGCTTGTGATCTTGAGTATATGTAATTTGTTAAAGACGAATGCAAAATAAAAATATATCTACTGGTATGTAGCTGGGCACGAAATAAATATGAAAAAAATAACAATAAAAAATAGAAGCTTTTTAAGCCTTTCAAGTTTATAAGAGTTTGTCTTAGCTGACTGTGTGCGAACATTGCTGCCCGACTGTTCTTACTAAACTAAAATTATTTTTTTCAAAAGCAGGTCCAAGAAAATTGGATCAGCGTTTTAATTGAGCAGGAATATACAAACACAATTAAATTAACTGTATGAACAAAATTAAATTATATTTGGTTTCTATTCTGATTTAATAATTTGGAAGAATTTGAACGATCCATTTTATTTTATTTGGTAAAAAATGTCGCCAACTTTGTGAATGACAGATGTACAAGTTGTTCAAAGAGGTAACACGTGTTCTTGAAAATGGGAAAGTAAAATTTCTAGCTGAATATAAATTAATCTGAACTGAAAAAAAATTCTATATTGAAAATAATGGCATTTTTTTTTTTTTTTTTTACTTACTGGATTTTTATGGCAGTTGTTTACATAGCACTCCAAGTTACAGACATTTCACTTAGTAGTAAAAAATGTCGAAACTTCTACTATTTGAATCCATCAATTTGAAAATTTGATTTTAAAAATAATACTGGATACAGCTGTACTATAGAAAACTAGTTTTTTTTATAACTTTCTTAGGAGTGAAGAGATGTTGAAAAACGGAATTAAAGTTTTCGAAATAGCATCAAAAATTTATAAACAAGGAAAAAGTCATTTGGTTCTTGTACAAGAATCAAATTAACTTATATAAGAAAGACTTGTACAAGAATAAAATGAAGATTCTTGAACGTGAATTTTAATTGAATATGCAGTTTCTTTTTTAAATATGTGTTTCGTTTCGAATAGTTAGTAAAGTATGTAAAATTTTGAACTCCTAAATATTGTAAAAAAAATTGTTGACTGCAATGTTCATCAGTTTAACTGGATGGAATGATAATTGAAAATCAAAATTTACAATAAAAATAAGTCATATTCAATCAAGTTAAAGACAAATGAAAAACTGTTTGTAAAATGGGTACATACCTTTCAGATTTTACACCACGAATTTCAGCTCCTATGATATCAGGGCCTATTGTAACGGGCAATCGTGACTTATTTGGGCAGTCATAAACTAAAAATGGGCAGTCGTAAATCCAAAATTGAGCATTAGTAAAATGCAACAAAAAATTAATGTGAGCCAATTATATTTTTATTTCATCATATTTCTCTAAATTGTCAGTGTTTTTGTTTTCTTACTTTTGTTAACTTACCGAAGTTTACCAGGTGCTTAATTACTTACAAACTTATACATACTATTTTTTACTTTCAATAAACCTATATATAAATTTACCATTTGGTAATAAAAATATCACTTTATTCTTTTAATTTTTTCACGTTTTGGGAAATTCTGAGTTTAAAAAAGTGGTCGTGAAAAAATGTCTGTGATATAACTTTCCAAATCATCATAGCTCTTGAACGTTTTGACCTACGATGTTGAACTTTTGTATACGGGTTAACAGTGGCCATGGACCTGTCAGTAAGGTTTTCGTCAAAATTGCTAATGCGTATAAGGTAGCTGTCATTAAAAAATTTATCTTTATCTACAATTGTCCCAAAACGGTTCCAACGATTTTGATCAAATTACTGTGGCAATGCCTTTTTAAGGTGTTCTAAACACCCCCAACTCCGAAAATCTCATAAAAATTTCTATAAAGTCGTAATAAATTGAACAGCGAACGTCTGACATAGAGTTATTTTTTTGGGGGCATTGCCCATTAACCACCACTGCACTATTCCTCTTCAACTTCCCTTACCCAAAAGTAAAAAGTAATTTTTATTGCCAAATAATAATAATAATTAAAAAAAAAAAAAAAAAATCACTAAATTTTTTTTTTTGGCCAATGTATTAAATATCGCCAAACGGGCTAATTTTTTAAAATTAATGAAAATATGAAAACGAACACGGTAAATTACACTAATCCATGTCACACTTAAATCGGGGCCGCCCCTAAACTAAGAGACTCTCTACTCTGTACAGGCCCCGGTACTAAGATTGATGACGTCACGCTAAGCAATGGAGGAAAACACGAAGGCCGTCTACCGTAGTAGTCCGTTCCCACAAATGTAATGAAACATATCTGGTAATTTCAATAAAATATTATGTAGTGAGTTATAAAATGTTTTAATACGTTAAGTCGTTTAATTGTAGAATATTCAGATACAACATTTAATTTCATGAAGTAAAAGCACCGAGAGTGGGATTTAAATTAAAACACTGCGGCAAATTCTTGAAATTATAACTGGATTTTTTCAATATTACTAATATTCCTTTTATAGTAGATTATTCGGGTTGAAAATTCTTTAAAATATATTCATATACTAACATATCTTAAATAATTTCAATACCATAACAAGCAATACATTAAAGCAGTATGTATATTTTAAAGAATAAACATTACAAAAATACAAACACTAAATTATTATACAAAAACTTTATTTCAACTTTGAATATAATAGGAATTTAAAAATTGTAAAGTGCTAGTACCTAATATTCTGCTTAAAATTTCATTTTTAAGCAATGTATTTCCTCAAGAAGAACATGATAAATTATTTCAAAAAGGTATTTTCATTTTTAAACAAATAAGTTTATTGGTTTATGAGCTCAACGACCTGTTCTTATACACAATGACGGCTAATGAGGATGGGACCTACAGCTTAAAGTTGATTCCGAACCACAATGAACATACATACATACCTTATCCGTGATTCGAACCCGGCACCTTTGGCATGCATGACCAGAGAGCTAACCACAGTCATCAGATGGGAAAACAAATAAGACTTCGTTGATTTGAAAATAAGTGTCAAAATGAAATCATAAAAATTATTCCCTTGGAATATGTTTCATATATATTTACAAATAAATGTCTGTAAAAAAGTTATATAAATATCTTTTTAGAATTCATAAAATTGATAGTTAAAAAAAACAAAAAAAAAAAACAGCATTAATAAATGCAACTAACTACTGAAATAAAAAGTAGTGAAGTACATCGTTTACTTTTCAAAAGAGAGCGACTAGAGAACATTATTATATTCTTTTTTAACTATGAACCATCATTATTAGCATTACATTTCAAGAGCCATTTTAATTCGTGATTATTTTTTTCTTCTCCAAAAAAATAAACAAACAATACAGACAGATCCCTCTCTATGGAAATATTCTGTCGAATACTTATTGGCACTTTTTGAGTGCTCAGTCAATAAATTTAACACACAACAACCAATCTTTTTTGGCAATGTTTCCGTTTTCTTTTAGATTTTATCGTATATTCTTCTAACTGGTCTATTCTTCCATCGGTATCATATATTCTTGTAACCTTCCTTGGTACTAAGAAAAGAAACATCATCAGGTTTTGTTTACGAGTATAGCCATTAAAGTATAATTTCAACTTAAATCAAGTGATAAATAGAAAGATTACTTTCTAACTATTTTTAATGATATTAAAAAATCAGCAAATGTTTGCATGATAGTTGTTTCAGTAGGAAACAAACATCTTCAACATCATCAGTTTTACAAAATTATATTTTCAAAAGAATATTTAAAATAGAATTATGAAATAAAACTTTTTTTAATTTCTATGAGAGATTGTTTGAGTTACGATAGGATTAAGCCTAACTTAGAATACTAAAAGTTTGAAATCAATACATTAATAACATGATACAACTTACCTGTAAAGTTTTCAAACATGAAAGTCACTCCTTTATAGAATTATCCTTTCCACATTTCAGCTTGTTAATTAAATAAAAAAAGGATAAAAAGAAACATTTTAGCTATCGATAAATTTCAATTATGATTTTTTTTTTACCGCTGTGCAAAAGAGTACTCCAGTGCGCAGAAGTTTTTTCTGTTATTTCAGGTCGCCACACAGCCTCCCCCCAGAGACGAAGGAGCGATACTGTTGTTTTGATCAACGTTTGATCGAAGTTGGAGGTTTGGGATGCTTGCTGCATCTTTGTGCCCGCTTGTTGCGGTGTTGCACGCGAGTTGCGTAACTGATCGTTCGTTGCGATGAAGTTTTATCCTTTCAGAAGCGCCGATAGATGGCAGCATGATTCGATTTTTTAGTCCAACTGTCACCAATTAAAGCGTATGCAGCTTTCATGTGGGCGACGGGCCTCGATCCCGAGACCATTGGATATCGAGGCAGATGCTTTACCGCTGTGCAAAAGAGTACTCCAGTGCACAAAAGTTTTATCTGTTATTTGAGGTCGCTACAACTTAACAAAGATATTGCACCTCCTGCATATAGAGATATAACTCCACTTGTTGATCTGCCTGTCTGCATGCAACCTCCAAAGTCAGCATCACTGAAGCATTCTAAAACTCCTGATCTGTAGTTTGACTTATAGTTGATTAATTTTTGCTTAGTGCTTGCAATGTACCTAAAAACAAGCTTTACCTTAATCCTGTCATCTTTAGAGGCATTTTCTAGTTTGCGTGATGAAACACTAATCGAGTATGCCAGGTCAGATCTTGTCCCCATCATTAAATACATTAATGCTCCAACTGCTTCACGATAGGGGAAATCTATTTCACTGATTTCTTCTGTGCAAACTTCTTTATCTTTCAAAATAGGTGTATGAACTGGTCTGCAATCACTCATACAAAATCGTTGAAGGATCTTTGTTGCATATGCTTCTTGACCTATCTTAATGCTTCCATCTTCAAGACGCTGTATTTCTAGTCCTAAGAAATATGATGCTGGCTTGCTGGTGATTTTAAATTTTGACTTCAGTTCATTTATGAAATGGCTCTAGTCTTCTTCATCTGTGGCGGCAATCAATCCATCATCCACATAAAGTTCAACAAGTAACTTTTTACCATCTTTTTCTCGAATGAATAAGCATTGATCTGCTTCGCTGATCTTAAATCCAAGATTCATCATGAATTTTCCGAAACATTTATGCCAACAACGCGGAGCCTGTTTCAGACCGTACCGTACAAGCTTTTCCTAAATCTGCATACTTTATTGGTGCCATCATTATAGGGTTCAGGTTGATGCATATAAATGGTTTCATCTAAATCCCCATATAAGAAGGCAGTCGAAACCTCAAATTGCATAAGATGCATCTTCTCACTGGCTGTAATGCTTATGAGTGAACGCACAGTTCTTAGCTTTGTGACTGGACTGAAGGTCTGATCATAATCAATACCGTATCTCTGTTTGAATCCTTTAATCACAAGTCTCGCCTTGTATTTATCGATGGTGCCATCCAGAGTTTTCTTAATTCGAAAAACCCCTTTGTAAGGAAGAGCTTTTGCTTTATCTGGAAGTGTTTCTAGTGTCCATGTGTCATTTTCCTTTAAGGCTCTTCGCTACCGTCCATCTTGATTCTCCCCCCTAATGTTAAGTCTATGGGAAATCTCTATATGCCTATTCGTAGAATAGAAAGAAGTTATGCGAATATTTTTATACAGTTTGTTTTGTTGGATCGACGTAACTTTTATCCGTATTTTGCTTTAGTTGTTTTTGGCCTAAAATGTTGTTAAGTTTATTAAAATATCAATTGTTTACTTTAACATCATATTAAAAAAAGTTGAAAAGAGTTATTGAAAAAATAACAAGTCAATGACAAAGATTAAACTTTTTTTCCATCCAGATCATATTTTAAAATTATTTTCGTGTTTCTTAAACAGTCAAATTTAGAGAAACATTAGAGCTATATTTTGAAAAAAAACCTCTTCGCAAGATGACCCGCCTCCAAAGGGGGACATAGATATTTTCCCCCCAAGAGCGAGGAGGGTCAAGTGATTTATTATCTTGGCTGGACCTGTTTTGCTGTATAAAGCAGTTCTTTATAAGCGGTTGTTAAGATGGTCTTATTCAAGCGGTCTTTAGCGTTAATTCCAGAAAACGTGCTTTACTGTTGTATTTGAAGTTGCATCAAGACGCGTTCTCAGGGGGGGGGGGGGGGATGAAGTTTCACTGTCATAATCCACCTAAAACCCCCGACATCCCGATGTTTTCTGACGAATGAATTACAATACCTAAAAGTAATCATAAATAATTTCAAAAAAATACTTTTTTAATTTACCATCATTCCGATAGGGTTAGCTTACCGTATCGCATTAAGTAGCTATTAGGTCCAAAAACCTCGAAACAAATAAAACATTTGTAACTCTCATAACATCAAAAAATCGTCATACTTTATTTTTTATCTACTTAGATTTAATATAAACTACATATTCAGGGTTATTCAGACTTCCTTACTGGATTTCGAAGCAAGGACTGGACTTATCGGCAGGAACTGGACTATCGCATTGATGCATGCCATGTGACCAAGGGTCCACACATAGAACACCTGTAAGCTATGTAAATAAAATTTGAATTGTTTCTGTATTCTTTCAAATGTTCTTATTTTCTGTATTAGTCTTAGTTTTTTTAACTATAGTGCTTCGAAACCTAGGAGGGAATTCTGAATAACCGTTTATATATATAAAAAAATCAAACGTTTAAAATATATAGATGTTTTCCAAATGTAATTATAACATTTCAGTGCTACATGGCCTTTGTATTTCAAGCACCATAAATATGTAATAAAATCAGTCTGATATGATATTAGTGTATGTCCGTTTGCCTAAATATACTGCTCCTTCTCTAAGTGAATATAAACAAACAAAAAATTTAGATTAAACTATATATAATCTAGATAATATTATTATACGTTTTCTAAGTAATATGTAGTCTCATGTTGAGGTATTTAATATAACTCGAATACTGGACTAGTTGCATATATAGGTGGCAGATTAAAAAACTGAAAAAAATATTATGGTATAGGACAAATATGGGATGTTTTTAATTCGTATTTGTAGAGAAATACAGCAGCAAATTAATTGTTTACTTGAAAACCCCTCCCACAGAAATTTTCTGGTTGTGCCCCTGTTTAATGTAACATAATGATAAGTAAAGTAGCACAGATGTAAAATAAAATGCAAAATGTACATGGGTCATATGCAATAGAGTGCCATTATTGTACAGTTATACAGTTTTATCCATATTAAAAGTTACGCAACTCAAAGAGATATGAACTCCCCTGTCATCAGTGTTTACTTTCAGAGGTCAATCAAGGAGGGTGCGATTATGACCGTCAGTGTTTACAGTGGCGGTGATAGTTTGTCAACTTGGGGGGTTAGGGGGAGGGCTATCATCAATTAGTATGATACTACTAGTGTTCAATGAAAGATAAAAATTAGAGGGTTTAACTATCCTCTTTTGCGCCCATATAAGAAATTACACCGAAAATGTAATACACTTTAATTCAATTAAATTATAAATATTTAGTATTTATTATTAGATAAAAAATATTTAAGAGCACAAAAAAATATCCCATGCAGATCAGATGAAGTGTAAAAAGTTCAACAACACTGAAAATTCAACTTTTTTATACAAGTTAATTTATCAATATATTCAACATCACAATTCATTTAATGCAGAAAAAGGCGGCAGATCTTTTAACAACTTTAGACAGCACTGCAGGTACGTAAAGCTCTATATTTATAAGGTTTTACTAATTTCCAGAGTTAAATAATGCTTTTCAACTCGGTTTGACATCACATTAGTAAATTAAAATATAAGTTATATAAACTTGAGACTACACTATAATATTGATCATTGTATTCAAATATGGTATTATTTTCTGTTTCCATATTTTCATTTAAATGAAAATGGAGAATTTGGTGATATTTTTGGCAATAATTTTTACATGGGACTCCCCCCCCCCCTCCCCAAATCCGCGTCTGTTTACTTCGAACAGTATTCTCATACTTAAAATGAGAATTTTTATAATTTCCAATCGATTAATTGCTCGTACTACCTTCAGAACTGTTTTAAAGTTATGGAAAGTTCTTAATACATTAACACTTTCCAAAAACGCATATCGTGGAAGCGTCCCACACAGAGGAGCTGCAGGAAGGTAGGAACGATATTGTGGTAAATGCCAATTCAAAACGACGATATGGTGGGGAAAGAGTTTTGGTCTTCAGAATGCAATATGTCGGATTGCTTTGTAAACTTCACAGGACCGCAAAGATAATTAAATTCGACTTTTTTTACTGTAATTACGATAACTTGATATAGGCAAATCTGTAATGGTGAAATATAGGTTCGTATTTATTGATCCCAAAGGCGCCGCTAAACAATTTTGATAGTGGAGAGATGGGGGAGCAGTACTATTATATATTTTGAGGCGGGAATGACATTTAAAAAAATTAAGAACCAGAAAAGAAAGATTATGGGTATATACCAATAATTACCATAGGATGAAGAAATAAGTAGACAAAAAAATCAGTGCCACGGATATTTACTAAATGAACACAACACAAACTACTTACTACACATTATTTTCTCAAAAATTAAGTTCTCCTTTTTTCTTTGGCAAACAAATCAATGGACTTTTGTATAAATTCTTTTAGGTTTCTATCAAAAAATTTCTCCAAATTTCAGTGGCATTAAGCATACTTTTCTTTTCAGCTTCTGCCAACGTGTTCAGTGTCGGTAAATTCAAAAGGACAGCAAACAGCGTGGGACAATCCCCCCTAAAAAAAAACGTTTGCCACAGGGTTGAAACAGGGGACAATGCTACTATGTCTATGTCCTGCTACTATCCCCATATCTCGGGGCCACAGCGGACGGGTTGGTGGAAGAGGAGGGTATCGTTGAAGTAAAATGCCCCATGTCATGCGAAAACTTATCGCCAGAAGAGTCTGTGATTTCTCGCAAGTTTACGTTTTGGAGTCTTAATAAGGAAAAAGTAATATCCGGTATAAACAGACGACACAAATACTATTTTCGAATTCAAGGACAATTACATATAACAAAACGTAATTACTGCCTGTTTGTGATTTGGACCAGGAGAGGAATGAAGTATGAAAAGGTATTACGGGATGATTCTTTCTGGGAAAACGAAATGAAAGAAAAATTAACTAATTTTTATTTCGATTGCATACTGCCAGAATTAATTGATCCACGCCATACAAGATCAATGGCAATAAGGGATCCAGCTTCCATTTTAGAAGCGATGGAAAAAAGAAAAGAAGCGCTTAAAAGAAACAAATAACGCCACTGTACCATTTTCATTGCATTGTAATTATGAAAATTTTATTTATCCTTTTATTTTTTGCTTATTTTTAAATTTTTGGTATTTCTCAATAAATGTATACAATTTTCTTTTATATTAATTTTTGTTTAATTTCGTGATCTATTTTTATAAAATTATTCATTGATATTAAAATGATATAGGTTTAAATTTATTCGTGTGTTCTTTTGTGTTAAAATAATGGTTTCGTTTTGAAGTAAACTCTTGAAGTACTTTTTAGTATTGACAGTAAGCAGATTGGTTTACGATTTTTTTAAAAAATAATTTTAGAAAGATATGACATAAAAAATAATTGTAACGTGCATTGGGATTTTTCCATCCAGAAATTATTTGAATATCACACTTTCATTGGATTTTTCTGATCTTCTAAACTGTTCCAAACAATTTACAACAGGTGTTTCCCAAAACTGTTCGTGCACTTACTAATTCCAATTAAATACTGCATTATCCATATCAAAAATTAATATTTGAAAATAAGATTTGTTTAATAATATCTCTAATTTCATCTTAATAAACCTACATAAAATATTTTTAATGCATAGCAAAACTTTTTTTTAGAAAATCATTAAACTATAAGTAACGTATAAAATATCTTCCAAAAGTTTTCGTAAACTTAAATTTTTTCTTACATATTGGTATTTGCTGCAATATTCTAGTACATTACGAAGACTTTTAGAGCCACTTTACATACAGATCAAATTGGCGAATAGAAGTCGCAATACATTTGAAGAAAAAGTTTCTCATTTAAAAAAATTATAATTCCCTATTTTTAGTGCCAGAAAAGAAAAGATACATCGTAGTTTTCAAATTTATTTGTTGTAGAATAAATAATTGCAAAATATTTCAAATGTAGAACATAAGAAAATTACTAGTGCACTACTAACCATCTTTGTCACAGTTACGTCACTGCAACGAAGTTTTTCGTCGCAAAGATCACGGTCACAATGTGACTTGCATGGGATATCGCAGCGATGTCGCAAAAGTTCACGTCACTTTCGACTTCCATGTGATATCGCTGCGACATCACACTGTGACGAAGTTGCGATGTTACTTTGTGATATCGCAGCGACATCCAGTGATATCCCAAAATAATTTTAGAATGAAATGCGATTTTCGCAACGAAAGTCTTGTCGCGGCGATATCACATTGTGATCAGTATGTGATCTTAATGATTTTGGCGACATCTGTGTGATTTAGGCAATTTTCGCAACGCTTCTAAGTTAGTGTATATATTATATACCCTTTTTTCATTCATATAGCCTATTTTAAAGGCAGGTAATGAGCACCACTTTTATTTTTCATAAAATATTTCTTCTCAACATATTATTCTTGCAGTAAATCCCGATCATCAGGAAATGCTGGGAAATTAGAATAACTGAATTTTTTGTTTAATTTAAAGTCGACGTTTTTTTTTTTTTGCCAATTTTCATTATAGCGACATTTTAAACTATAAAGAAACGTAAAATTAAAATCTTCGCAAACCGAACCTTTAAAAAAATTCATCATGGAATTTTTAGTTGCAATACGTATGTCCCCCGTTTATCCTTCCAGTCGGTAATGTAAAATTTATAAAAAAATTTAAATCATTTTCATAACTTAAAATCCTTTCAGAAAAAAAAAAAAGCATTGAGCATTTTAAAATATAAAAAACAAAGAAGTCCGATAAAGCGATTTCTAAATCGACCCGTTTTCGGCATGATTTAAAATGCCTATGTGTTCTATAAAACAGCGGTTCCCAACCTATTGTGGGCCGCGAGTAGTGTGGTACTGGCCCGTGGAAGCTAATCAAGAGTCTAATAATCCAAGATAAATATTACGGAAGCTTCAAGGGTAGAGAAAGGAATAATCGAGTCACTCGATGATTAGTAACAATCCAATTATTCGGTTCTATTCTTCGACGGTTTAACGAGTGAATTCTGTTTCAAGAAGATTAACTAAAATATAGAAAATATCTTCAAGTGAAGACTCGTTAATTGAATTATCGACACCATTGATCTCGTTTTGGATAAATGTTTGGCAAAAATATCCAGTTATTACCAAAACTGCATTAATTGCATTACAATTTATAAAAAGAACTATTTTTTAATCCTTTAATTCTAAAATTTTACTAATTACTGATGTACGCACGTATTGTATTATTTAATGAGTCGCAAAGTTTTTTTTACAAAATAGGTGGTCCGCACAACTTAAGAGATTGCGAACCGTTGCTATAGAATGTTGGATTTTATAAATTACTGGTAACAACGTATAGAACATGGAAATGAAATGCATATCGCTACGGAATTCTAGACATTTAGCAAAACATTCACTTTTGAAATTGATTGCACTATCATTGACCAATCTAAACAATAAAATTATTAAACTGAAACAAAAAATTATAGATGCGACAAATTTATTTTGAGATTCCGTCTACAGCAGGCGACGCAACACGAGATCAATTCAAATTACCCCCTACCATGCAGTATTCGTTTACAGCCCGCGGTTTCTTACCATCTTTATTTACCCTCGGGGTGATGAATGGTTATAAGGGGTCACTTTAACTCGGATATCCCTTTAGGTCAGTTTGGTATCTGGTCTCCAGCCCACTCGCTCCCTACTTTCTTTGTCTCGCTTGCAAAATTCGAGGAACGGAACAAAGAACTAAGGGAGAGTAATGTTGTACACCTGTTCAGTTTACTGGTCGCGTCTTCGAAGGGGAAGAGGGGGGGGGGGGTGAAAAGCGCAGTTGCCTTTCTCTTGCTTCGATCTTGACTGAATCTGATTTTCTATTTTCTTACATGATTTATTGGATTCGACTTTTTTCCTTTCCATTTTTATCTATTAATTGGACTGACTTTCCAAATAATATTGAAAATTCTTCTTTGATATTCTGTGGTTATTGGCTAACGCTTGTCATTTAAAATTTAACGAGAATAATAAATAACTGCAAATAATGATTTATTTTCAATTTGAATTTGTTCTATAAAGGAAACGGGGAGGGGGGGGGGTACAAATAGAAGAAATGCAACCCAACTGGTTAGTTGGTTTATATGCTCAACGACCTATTTTTATGCACAATGACGGCTAATTAGGCCGGGACCTACAGCTTAACGTGGATTACGAACCACAACGAACATCCATGCTTAACCCAGGATTCGAACACGGCACCTTTTGGCATGCGTGACCAGAGAACAAACCACACAGCCATCAGATAGGCACCAACCAATTTGGAAATGATGTTGAAAATGGTAGATAAATATAAAAATAATACAACTTTAACCGCACGATTATTATTTCTAAAAAGAGTTAATTAACTTAGGAGAACAATGAAAAATACATATTGACATTTAAAATACTTTAACTGGATTTTGAAGCGAACATTATTTCCTTTTATTATTTCAGTAACGAGTTAAGTTTAACTCGATGACTTACGACTCAGAAAAACGACTTCCAGGATGTTCCACGTTTTGGAACATCCTGATTTCAAAAATGTGATATAAAAAAAAATTTGGTCTGTTTGTTTATGGTCAGCATAACTCCCGAACAAATTGACCGACGATGTTCAAATTTGATGTGAGGATTGGTAGGGGCCAAGGGACCTACCATTAAGGTTTTCGTCAAACCCGGCATGCGCATAAGGTAGTTTTCAGGTTTTTCAATGATTTCTAAAAAACGGCTCTTACGATTTTAATCAAAATCACTGTGGCGATGCCTCTTAAGGTGTTCTAATAATCCCCACCTCCGAAATTCACGTAAAAATGCTTAAATGGCATAAAAAGTTGAAGGAAGGGAAAAAAAGGGGGGGAAATTCAACATCTCCATCAACGATCGTTTTTCTCCTCTCCTCAGTTTCTCTTAAAAGAAAGAATAATATAAGAATTATCGAAAAGTATATCACCGAAAACACTATTTTGGCAAAGGTTTTTTTTTTTTTTTTTTTTTTTTTTTTTTAACGACTCATATAAGATTTATCGCAAATCTGGCCATTTTTTCTAAGCGAATGAAGAAAATATAAAACACAAATACATGTTAGTATTATAGTATAATTAAAAGTTGTGCGATGCTCCACGCCCCTGTTTCCCGGTTGCTGCCGGATGCCCGGTTTAGACTATAATTATAATAAGAATAAGTAATAGATTTACATGGATTCCAGACAAACAAATTACATTGTATTTCGAAAACTAATATATATTTAATGCAATAAACGATACAATATATGTACATTTCTTCTGGATTTAAGAATTCTGTATTACTGACTGCCTGAATTATTACTTGAATTACTGACTTTTTTTAAAATATTCTGGATGTAACGGATACTGGAATTTCTATTACAAACCCCTTCCCCACTTCGTATGCAATTAAACAAGCCAGATTTATTTAAATAACATATTTAGATTTGAGCGTTTTCCGGACATATGATGCTAATGAAAACTGAACGCAAAATTTACTTGAATATGAGAAACATTATTTGCAAACATATATTCATTTGGATATAGAATATTTGCTACTTGAGGAAATTTACATCAACTAAAATCCATCATAAGTCAGCTTAAATTTTAACAAATACTTCCATGATTTGTTTTCAGCAAATGAATGACAAGATCAGTTCAAGCAAATGAATTTAGTTTAAGAAATGAAATGTATTATTGTACCATTTTTTTAATGCATAACTCGAGAAATGCATTTTTCAAAATGAGTGGCAGATTATTTTTTTTTAATTTGGCTTATTTCAATTTTGATCACTCGATAATCTCACTAAAGAACCATCTCTGCTTTTTCAATCTTTGAACTTTAATTTCAGATTTCGAGAAATGAACTTTATTTTACATAATATTAATTTTTCCAAAATGGTATGTGTTAACTATTAAGAACAGTGTTCTCCACTACGCTGCCCGTAGTAGCAAGTCTGACAAATAGTATTTTTTTTTTCTCTTGAGAGCCTGAGTGAAATTGATATTGACTTACAATTGATATCTCACAACTGATGATATCGACAAAATCAGCAGAATATAAGAAGGTATAATTTAAATATATTTATTCAATGTTATGCCAAGTCACATGAAGACACACAAGCAAGGTTTTAATAAAAGATTCACTTATATTTTAGATTTTAATTTAAGATAGTATAACGAAAATATTTTTTTAATTATTAAAAAAAAATCAAATATCAATTACTTTTATAACAACGTGCAAAAAATAAAACTTTTTATAATAATTTTGAATAAAAAATCGTGGCGAAAGTAGCACTTTTTCGCACTAGTGTGAAAAAATACTCTCTCGCACGCCTAGTGCTCAAATATTATATAGGTTTGGGTATTGAAAAATATATTTTCAGAAGAAATTCATTGACTGGAGTTGCCAGCATTAACAAATATATGTATTAAAAATATTTTTTGCTCGTAATTATAAAAAATAGTGTATGCAACACGTGGGAAAATACTTTTTCAAACTCTTTAAATTATTTGACTTGCGCTAACGCACTCGTTAAATAAGCATTTTACCTCGATTGAAAAAGTATTATATTCCCAAGTATAGTTGCATAAATAACTATTTTTCGAGATAGTAAAAAGTTCATTATTTTTTCCATTTTTCAAAAATATTTTTATTGTTGGATCTATTCTATACCAATAATTACATTTGTGATCTTGAACATACACAGTAAAAGTAATATGTATTGGCATATTCGGTAAAAATCTGCGGTCCACAAAAAACTTCAACATATAACTCATACCGCTCGTCTCTAAAAGTTAGAGGTGAATGCTGCTCTACAGTATTTAAAAGAATATCGTGCTGTATTCAGAAAATAAATTCATTGTGTGAGCTTATGTTCTACTTGCAAATTTCCGAAATTATATATTTACGTTTAATAATGAACGTGAATGCATTCCATTGAAACGAGTTTTACAATTTGTTATATAACTCAGCCTTTCAATAAAAAAAATATACAACACATAATTGAAAAAAAGAAAGAAAAAAAGAAATGGAATGCGCGTAAAATCGGATATTTGTAAATTAATTAAGAAGTAAAATTTTTCATTCCATGATAAAAGAAAATCTTTAGAAGCATCTGGTAATTCCAATGTATTCAAAACAACTAATGAAAAATACAGCTTTAAAACATATTCGAATTTTAAACCAATCAAAAACGTTTATTTTATTAATTTGTCTTCCAAGCAACTATATATGACGTCAGAATATAAATTATCTTACTTTTAAATAAATGTAATGGCAATATTCTGGTTCACTACACAAACACATTGGTTGAACGTTATGCATTTTCGAATTGGGTAAGTTAATTTATACATATTTATTATTATTATTTAACTTCAAATTGCTATTATAATAACTTTTTATAAATTGTTTTTAGAGAATTAAATTTTTGTTGAAAGCAATACATGAGACGAGTGTAAAAAAAGTATTTTCTTGCACGCCTCGTGCTCAAATATTATATAGTAGTCTTGACATTGCATTGAAATGACACATTTTTAGAAGAAATTCATTTACTGGAGTTGCCAACATTAATAAATATACGGATTGGAAATATTTCTTGCGCGTAATTATAAAATATATTGTATGCAACACGTGGGAAAATACTTTTTCTAACTCGGTAAATTATTTGACGTGAGCAATCACACTCGTCAATAAGCGTCAATTAAACTTATTTATTCAAGTTGTAATTAAAATAATATAACAAGCATCATTATCCTGGTTTGCTGTTATTGTATTCCTTATTTGCCAGGACAATATTGAAACTTGCATAACTAGAAGCTGAAACATTCTGTTTATGTTTATATTTTCTAAAAGTAACTTTGTTTATATCACAATATAGAATATATAATAATCTTCTACTGGCCTAAGTATTTTCTGTAGGTATCTGGAAAATGAATATTAATTAAACATAACTCTGAGGACAAAAGAACTTCACAATTCTACAACAAGGTCATTAAAAGTGCTTAATATTTTTGAACTTTTTCTCAAGGCCTTAAAAATGCTTATATGTCCTTAAAAGTCCTTAATTTTTGCAGTTGTTGTATGTCCAATGGACGATTCCCGCATTTTTAATTTTTTTATTCAATTCTAAATGTTTAGAAAAGGCCATAAACACAAAAAGTTCTGCTCAATGCGCTTTTTCTTTTTTTTTTAATTTGCAATCAAAATTACCTTGTTCGACGTTGGCGAGAAAACAACTCGTTACGCTGGAGAAACTCTTCTATGTAATTGGATAAATGCCAATGCAAGAAAATGATTTCCATTTGAAAAACGGATGATTTTGAAATTATTCAAGAAATAATATCCTCTACATTTGATTCTTTTCATCTAAATTTATTCAGAATTGAAAGTATAGGATTGGATAGTCTTTTCTATATTATTTTTATTTTCTTGTTTTAATTTTTTGAATAAAATATGCATAATTATCTACCAGTATAACTAACTTTGAAAACCCTCATACTATATTTTACACTGATGTTCCCGTATTTTTGTGGATTAAAATTGATTATATTTATTTTTACTTTCTTTTTTTAATTCATTTAATAGTTAATTTATGAATATTAGAGCATTTTATAACAGAATTTAACAATTAACTTTTGGTTTTATTCTGGAAAAGGAAGTGGTCAATTACTAGCATGGCTGTGGTCAATTACTAATGTCTACTGGGTCAATTACTGGCAAAATTGCTTTTGGTAAGAAATTCTGATGATATTTTAAATTGTAAAAAGGACTGGAACACCATGTTAATTTATTACTGAGCTTCATTAATCAATTTATATTTTGGGAAGTTTTCATAACATTCCGTTAATAATTTTTTAAGAAAAAAAATTAAATGTGTAGAAACTTGCACTAAATGGTCAATTACTGGTAGGTTCACCTTATAATATTGTTAGAATATATTACCCCTCGAAAAAATGTAATAATATTTTATATGCAAACCCAACATATGTACTAATTTTATGTAAGTTATGTGTAAAAACTGAAATAAAATTATTCAAAGTCAAATAAAGCAATTATATATACAAATTTATGATTAAGATTTTTGACAGGAAACTCTAGTAACATGAATATTAATATTATTGTAAAGTACATTCCTGAGAATTGTTTTAACAATGATGTTTAATGGTTTTGCCTTTAAGTTGTCTTTTGAACACATAACTTCTATTCGAAGCCATCGTCAAATGTTATTAACACAATTTTAAAAATAAATTTAGTTGAAAGAAGGTTGTAGTTGCTGAATCGTGATTCAAATTAAAGCAGTGTTTATCATCGAAAAGGTAAACATTGACGAAGGAAATATTCACGGGCCAATTGTGATTTACCAAGTAAGTGACGCCAGGAAATAGCTAGGTCAAAGCCATATGATTTGTTCAAACACTTGGGCAATTCCATGATAACGGACTAACATTCTAGTGTTATTTTAACACAAATACAAACCCACTAAGGAAATATTTTTAATTTTGACTGAAAATGGCACTTATATAAATATTTAAAGGGTACATGATTCTTATTCTGGGTATTAGAATTTGTTGCCATTTAATTAGAGTGCACAATTTGGTTATAAAGTCAAGGTAACGGACTAACTGAAAAACAACATAGTTCTTTTGTTCATTCAAAAATTTTAAAAGTTTGTGAATTATATAATGTAAAATAAATAAATGATGTATAGAATGAAAGAGTAAGTGGTAATGGACAAACAAAATCACAGTAATGGACTAACCCTAATAACCATGTGACGAGTATGTGACGAAAAGCGATATCGCATAGAGATCACGCGATGTCACGGCGATATCACACAGGGGTCACATAGTCGTCCAATGTCCGTTTTAGAGGGGGTTTTGCGACGTAACTTTGTGATATCGCTGCGATATCGCTTTTCGTCACATTGTGACATTGGGGACGAATTTGCGATTTTTGCGATATCGCATTGTGATCTGTATGTGATCTTAGTGATTTTGGCGACATCCGTGTGATTTATGTGATCTTCGCAACGAAAGCTTTGTCACTGCGATATCGCTTTGTGACCTAAATGTGATCTTAGTGATTTTGGCGACATCCGTGTGATTTATGCGATCTTCGCGACGAAAGTTTTGTCACTGCGATATCGCTTTGTGACCTAAATGTGATCTTAGTGATTTTGGCGACATCCATGTGATTTATGCGATTTTCGCAACGAAAGCTTTGTCGCTGCGATGTCACATTGTGATCTGTATGTGATCTTAGTGATTTTAGCGATATCCCTGTGATTTATGCGATCTTCTCAACGAAAGCTTTGTCACTGCGATATCGCTTTGTGACCTAAATGTGATCTTAGTGATTTTGGCGACATCCGTGTGATTTATGCGATCTTCGCAACGAAAGCTTTGTCACTGCGATATCGCTTTGTGACCTAAATGTGATCTTAGTGATTTTGGCGACATCCATGTGGTTTATGCGATTTTCGCAACGAAAGCTTTGTCGCTGCGATGTCACATTGTGATCTGTATGTGATCTTAGTGATTTTAGCGACATCCGTGTGATTTATGCGATCTTCGCAACGAAAGCTTTGTCACTGCGATATCGCTTTGTGACCTAAATGTGATCTTAGTGATTTTGGCGACATCCGTGTGATTTATGCGATCTTCGCAACGAAAGCTTTGTAGCTGCGATATCGCTTTGTGACCTAAATGTGATCTTAGTGATTTTGGCGACATCCGTGTGATTTATGCGATCTTCGCAACGAAAGCTTTGTCACTG
Organism: Linyphia triangularis; assembly: GCA_963978545.1. Classification (NCBI taxonomy): domain Eukaryota; kingdom Metazoa; phylum Arthropoda; class Arachnida; order Araneae; family Linyphiidae; genus Linyphia; species Linyphia triangularis. Next base: position 103,603 of record OZ021729.1, read on the forward strand.
CGATATCGCTTTGTGACCTAAATGTGATCTTAGTGATTTTGGCGACATCCGTGTGATTTATGCGATCTTCGCGACGAAAGCTTTGTCACTGCGATATCGCTTTGTGACCTAAATGTGATCTTAGTGATTTTGGCGACATCCATGTGATTTATGCGATTTTCGCAACGAAAGCTTTGTCGCTGCGATATCGCTTTGTGACCTAAATGTGATCTTAGTGATTTTGGCGACATCCGTGTGATTTATGCGGTTTTCGCAACGAAAGCTTTGTCACTGCGATGTCACATTGTGATCTGTATGTGATCTTAGTGATTTTGGCGACATCAGTGTGATTTATGCGATTTTCGCAACGAAAGCTTTGTCACTGCGATATCGCTTTGTGACCTAAATGTGATCTTAGTGATTTTGGCGACATCCGTGTGATTTATGCGATTTTCGCAAAGAAAGCTTTGTCGCTGCGATGTCACATTGTGATCTTAGTGATTTCACAACAAAAGCCTTGTTCCTGCAACATAATTATACAAAAAATTCACAATTAATTTTTTTTATCAACTACCTATATCTGCTTCAAGTATCTACTCTCACTATGAAGAGGCTCAGTACCTTTTCTTTACGTCAAATATTTTCTAATACTATGGTAATATAATTTATACTATCAAGGCCAATCATTACTTTAATGACTGGCCTTAATGGTATAATCATAGTATTAGAAAATATTTGAATATTTTCTAAAAGTATGAACTTTTTCTAAACTTAATATACATGAACTTAATGGTATAATAAATTAAAGAATCATAGCATTAGAAAATATTTGTTCGTCTTCAACAAGACTTTGGGAAGTAAAAACTAGTCTCTTATATTAAAAACCAATGAAACAGTTAACTACCTAATTAGCCTTTAACCAAGAGAATTTATCCATTCCAATAGATTTCTCAGCTAAATATATATCTTAAAAATAAGACAAAACATGACTAAATCTATTAAAGCACAATGTAATGTATCTCATGCATCTCAATTTTTCTTTTAAACTGATTACAATGTTGTTTTGCCATTTTGGGCAAATCTTCCATTTTATAAGTTTAGCATAAAAGAAAAATACAAAACTAAAAACAGGTTGAAGAAATCAAGCAAAAATGGAAATATGCAATTAAAATAAGAGTAAAAACATAAGAAGGTAATAAGTTTATTTTATTGAACACAAAGCAAACATATTCTTTGTTACACTAAATATTGCAGAATGTTTTTTCTTTTCGGCAAGGTATCTGTCAATCTGACTGCCAGGAATTATGCCACTTCCTTCAATGTAGTATTCTTTCTCCGTGTTTCAGAGCATTAGGTGTAGGCTTTGGACCTAGAAAATTAAAAATAGGTTATTCTTAAATTTCAGTTTAAAATACACCATTTTTAAAATTGCCATTCACAATGCAATTTTAAAAATCTAATGCAATTATAGCACAAGATGCTAGTTCATAAAAATAAAAACAGAAATTCTGTGCCAACTTTAAGTATTCATAACAAGGTTATAATAGTAATTAAAACGTGTAATGCCAACATAAATAATTGATAATTATACTCAATTCTGATATTGTTACAAGTGATTATTTACAGCTTTCATCACTGTAATCCATTAATTACTAACAAATTTATTTGGAATAGTATGACTTACTATTTTCTGATTTTTTTCTTTTAAATCCTTTTTCCCTTACCTTTGCAAAACTAAAACTGATAAATGGTATACCAATTAAAAAGCTAACACACCTCTGCGTCTAACAAATAGTTTATTTACAATTGCACATATTGCTATCTGTTTGACAATTTTTTTATTTTTTTTTGGTTTTTAATGAATATGCAGTAGGAAATATGTTAACTCGAGCTGGAAATGATCCTCTTTTCATCTGTGAAAGTAAAAGGACAAAAAAAAAAAAAAAAAAAAAATGGTTTTAAAACAGTTTTTAATTTTAACATTTCCCTCCATTATTTCTTAAAAAATATAACTTATATATTAAAAAAGTTCAATTGAACTGAATAATGGATTCACAGATACAACTTATCACTAGACGACCAGATATCCGAGCCATGCCAAGTTCTGCCTTTCGAATCAAGGTTCAATACATCTCTTGGTAAAAGAATACAATACCTAATGCTGATATTTATGTCTATCTATGACTCACTCTGATAACAGAGGTTTTATCAGACTAGTACTTCCTAATTAGTGACAAAAAATATTTGTCCATTTTTAATTATTGCTAAAAAAATTGACTTGTTACTGAAAGTTGTTACGTCCAGCAACCATTTGGGACCTCTAATTCCCCAAAATTGATATTTGAGAACACTATTATTAAAAGCAATAAATTTGGCAACAGTAAGTGATTTTAAAATAATAAGGTAATTTGAGGGGGTTCAAACGACTGTTCGAAGAAGATGCCTGCTATACCTTTTGTTACTTTTCGAGTTTTGCAACAAAAGATAAAATAAAAAATTATAGCGTGCTTTTATTTTACTATCTAATTGTCTATCATTAGGAATTTTATACAAAAACTAGTTATATCACAGAATAACTAGACAACTGTTATAACTAATTATTTCACAATTTAACCTCTATGATATGTTGTTTCAAACTTTGCTTAAAGTAAGTACTCCAGTCTTTATATAGAAAAACTAATTTCACTTTCATACATAGACAATAACACACGCATAACATATATGGTCAATTAGAGAATTCAAAAGCTAAAAAAAAAAAAAACATCCTCAGGCTTAACTTTTCCCTTAGTGGCATTATTGTATTTCTTCTAAATCAATTACATTTCATAGAAGATATATCTGAAGACTACAATTTCTTGAAATTTGAAAGAAATTAATGCTGTTATGTTCAATTAGTATTGCAAAATGTTGACAGCAGCCATACTTCACCATGGATTCTTGCTTCATGGATTACGTAAATATTTTGAGGTATATATATATATATACATACAAACAAAATAAAATGAAAAACAGCAGAAATTTGGAATTGTATCATGGGGCATCTTTTTAACCTATTAGCATATGTACTGGTAATTTGTTGTATTTCTATAGCTTTGATGTTTTTGATTTTACATTTGTAATTTCATTTTTTTCCTTTTGTTATGTATATACATAGGCGTAAAGTACGGGGAACAGGGGGGGCTGGCCTCCCCACTTTTAAATTCTGGGGAGGCTGCCTACCCTGATTTTTGTAACACTATCTCCTTTTTTTCCCTCCATTCTCCAAATAAATTATAATAACTGTTTATTGTTGGTATTATATGAGAAGTTGTGTCATACCTAGATTTTCGAAAAATTAATAGATTTCGATAATTTTTCGAAAAATTTCATCTTCCGTCAAAACTTGCCCCCCCCCCCCATGTTTTTTGAAAAGTTGACACCTATGTGTATATATATACACATATATACATATATCTATATGCATATATATACATACACATATATATATACATACACACATATATAATATATACATATACACATATATAAATACATATATAGTAATTTCAAAACTATAAAGAATTTAAATTGACATATTTTTAGTTAAAAATTAATATTGTGCATGGATAGTCAATGAAATTGAAGCTTATGACTCAAATATATTTGAACCATAAGCAATTTTTATGCACACTTTTGCTGCGCAAAAATTATAAAATGAGTAAAACTACATGAACAATAATGGCATTTTTCATTAAAAAAATTTTTAGCCAGAAAACTAGTTTTGCTATCAAAAGAGTAATTTACCTGTTGACTAACATAATCGTCTTCAGCTCTACGTCATTGACCAGGAAAGTCTTGCTTCACCCATCTGGTTTAGCAGGCTCTTGTTCCATGTCAGATCAGTGTTGGTTTGTCTTCTCCATGAACCATCAACTAAATTCTCCCCAAAGGTGCTTTTGAGAAACTTTCTTTCAAATATGGCAAGGACCTATTGACTACAAAATAGTAAAAATTAGTTGACTGACTTTTTGGATAACAGATCATTTATATGATAAAATGTTGTACCAGCGTCATAACAGCCGTATGAAACCAGGAAAGAATGCTATTAAACACAAAACTATAGATATTTTATATCTCAGGTTTTACAAATAACCTTACTTAAGAGTAATATTACACTTAAGTAGGTCTGATCCTAAAGCTTAGAAAAAGTCATACACTTTGAATTGATGATCATTAACACGAGATGAAACATTTTGAATAGTGAACTTTCATCTTCGGTCATTACAGCTTCACATGTAGCTCGGATAACCAGCAAGGCACTCTTACTAAAATAGGATGATTGCTAAGATAAATTCAAAAAGGAAATAAGATATATGTTTGAATTAAACTAGAGATGATGTCTTGACTAAGCTGCAGTACGCTTATCGGATAACAGAAGAAGAGGTAAAATTATGCCTTGTTTATGCACACAAGACATAATAATGTACAACCTCAAAAACAATTACCATATTTTTTATGGCATCACAACGTAAAAAAACAAAAAAACAAGCTATTTCAATATGTTGCAAAAAGTTACTAATCAAAAATTGATTTTAGCAATAAGTTTTCTATAATTCAACAAGATGAGGTCTAAAGTACCCACTGGGAACAAAACCAGGTTATATTATATACAGCTTGTATATGCTACTTAGAAAAGGTATTTTGCTATGCTATTGTGTTTTATTCTATCCTTCATGATAAATCGCAGAGCATTTTTGTAACTTCCTATTAATTGAGGAGACATACCAAGAAAGCATAAAAAAATTTTCATCAACAAATTTCCTGATGGAGCAGGGCAACGTATAAACTGTCATTTTTTTGTGGCCTCTCGCGGGAAGGTACTCTAAAAAATATAGTTTATGAATTATGGTGTTGTTACGGATGCAAATACCTTTGCTAAATTTATTATATCGGCGGAATTTGCCAAAAAATACAAAAGTCAATGTAATATTTTTTACAAACAAAAGGTAGAAAATGCCTTGAGGAATTGGATAAGATCTGGTGTGATGCACAACCAATTCCACTAACACGGAGAGTGCATTGTGTCAGATCAGTTTCTTCATTAACCATAAACTGCTCAGTGACTTCTAATTACCCTAAAGCTTGGCGTCCACTATTGCTGAGCAGAGCGGATTAAATTTGAGCCAATTACAAGACTGTCAACGTCCAATGTAGCACAAGGCTTGTGCTACAATCGACGTTGGCAGCCTTGTAATTGGCTCTAGTCCACTCCGCTCTGCTCAGCGATAGTGGACGCCAAGCTTCAAGGTAAAGTTGTCTATACATCAAAGAAAACGGAGAGTGATATTGTACAACAAGTAAAAAATAAAGTGATAGTCACATGATGAATATTACCTCAGGAAAGTGGTATGCTGCATATTGGAAAGAATAACTAGTTTATTGGCCGAGCACTTAACGTTAGTCTTAATGAAGACAAATTCTCATTCATCTACCAAACTAAGCCATCTAAAAATCAGTTTTAAGAGGCTTAAACTTTTATTATCCAGCCACACCTCTCAACTGTGTATTACAGCATGATTTTTAACACATAGAATCAAAAGTTTGAAATTTGTAACTGCATATAGTATTTTGTTTATTATCTTAATTTTAGTTTATTTTTCATAAATATTTAAATGCTTAAGTTTATGTTCTGTGCTTGGTCACCAGATTTATTTGATTGCAGACACATACCGTGGGCAAAAAAAGTCTCAGTACGGAAGCCACAGTTACAAATAAATTAGCATAATTTCTTCTCCTTTGCTTCATATCTTCAAACTATTGAAATTATGTTTAATTTGGTTCTTTAAAATAAGTTTAAAATAAATGTCGGTTTTTACAAAACGCAGCAAGTATTTAAATTGAAATACTTTGGAGATATTGCTTAAGTCGCACATGGGTTAAAAATTTATAAAAATATTGAAGGGACATCTCAAACGGTGAGAAATATTATTAAAATAGCGGGTCTGAATGAACTTGCAGCCCGTAAGAATCCTTAAATAAGTACCTGTAACAGAAAAAAGCGCCTTGAGTTTGAAAAAAGCATGCAAGTTATCAGTTATCTTTCTGTGAATCAGTTCTTTTAATGATGAATTAAAATTTAATATCCAAGGGTCAGATAATCGAGTTATGGTCTGGATAAAACCAAATCAACAAATGTTAATTTAGAATTTATGTGGAACTGTCAAACACAGTGGAGGAGGCATTATGGTGTGGTGGTGTATAAGGGCTGCTGTTGTCAGCAATGTATATTTTGTAGAAGGAAGTAGGGATCGGTAAGTGTATCTTGAAATTTAAACACAAAATCTTGTAACAAATGCACAAAAATTGTCTCTTGAGAATTCTTTTCAATGTTTTTTTTATCAATTTTTAAGCCATGTGTGACTTGAGGTGAACTTATTTGCGGATTATCTTGAACCTTATTATAGGATATTTCTTTTAAGCAAGCTTTTTAGCTTTGAAGATCTTCCGGATCGATCTCTATCCTCAAAAGTTTGAAGCTCATGGTGTCTTTTAATAATATATTGTACTATAGGCTTCAATATATAAAAGATTTCCCCAATTTTTTTCATAGATAATCCATAATTTCATAACTGAATCGCCAACTGACAACTAGGTTTCGAAACTCCATTTTAAGACGATCAGCTACGAGGTAAAATTAAACAATTGCTGCTATCATGTCTTCAAGGCACTTGCGTACACTTCATATTTTAAAAATTTACTGCAAATCTGTTGTGGAAGACTTCAGAATTAATTTTCATATTGCATACTGAAACATTTTTTGTATGGCAGTTAGCAACATTTCCTAAATATTTCAATTTAAATACTTGCTGCATTTTGTAAAAACAGGTATTTACTATAAAATTATTTTAAAGAATCAAATGAAACATATTTCAGTAGTTACTGGTGATATGAAGCAAAAGATTATAGAAATTATGCTAATTTATTTGCAACTTTGACTTCTGTACGGAGATTTTTTTTTTACCTACTGTATGTTAGTCCATTACTATGATTTTGTTTGTCCATTACCACTTACTCTTTCATTCTATACATCATTTATTTATTTTACATTATATAATTCACAAACTTTTAAAATTTTTGAATGAACAAAAGAACTATGTTGTTTTTCAGTTAGTCCGTTACCTTGACTTTATAACCAAATGGTGCACTCTAATTAAATGGCAACAAATTCTAATACCCAGAATAAGAATCATGTACCCTTTAAATATTTATATAAGTGCTATTTTCAGTCAAAATTAAAAATCTTTCCTTAGTGGGTTTGTATTTGTGTTAAAATAACACTAGAATGTTAGTCCGTTATCATGGAATTGCCCAAGTGTTTGAACAAATCATATGGCTTTGACCTAGCTATTTCCTGGCGTCACTTACTTGGTAAATCACAATTGGCCCGTGAATATTTCCTTCATCAATGTTTACCTTTTCGATGATAAACACTGCTTTAATTTGAATCACGATTCAGCAACTACAACCTTCTTTCAACTAAATTTATTTTTAAAATTGTGTTAATAACATTTGACGATGGCTTCGAATAGAAGTTATGTGTTCAAAAGACAACTTAAAGGCAAAACCATTAAACATCATTGTTAAAACAATTCTCAGGAATGTACTTTACAATAATATTAATATTCATGTTACTAGAGTTTCCTGTCAAAAATCTTAATCATAAATTTGTATATATAATTACTTTATTTGACCTTGAATAATTTTATTTCAGTTTTTACACATAACTTACATAAAATTAGTACATATGTTGGGTTTGCATATAAAATATTATTACATTTTTTCGAGGGGTAATATATTCTAACAATATTATAAGGTGAACCTACCAGTAATTGACCATTTAGTGCAAGTTTCTACACATTTAATCTTTTTTCTTAAAAAATTATTAACGGAATGTTATGAAAACTTCCCAAAATATAAATTGATTAATGAAGCTCAATAATAAATTAACATGGTGTTCCAGTCCTTTTTACAATTTAAAATATCATCAGAATTTCTTACCAAAAGCAATTTTGCCAGTAATTGACCCAGTAGACATTAGTAATTGACCACAGCCATGCTAGTAATTGACCACTTCCTTTTCCAGAATAAAACCAAAAGTTAATTGTTAAATTCTGTTATAAAATGCTCTAATATTCATAAATTAACTATTAAATGAATTAAAAAAAGAAAGTAAAAATAAATATAATCAATTTTAATCCACGAAAATACGGGAACATCAGTGTAAAATATAGTATGAGGGTTTTCAAAGTTAGTTATACTGGTAGATAATTATGCATATTTTATTCAAAAAATTAAAACAAGAAAATAAAAATAATATAGAAAAGACTATCCAATCCTATACTTTCAATTCTGAATAAATTTAGATGAAAAGAATCAAATGTAGAGGATATTATTTCTTGAATAATTTCAAAATCATCCGTTTTTCAAATGGAAATCATTTTCTTGCATTGGCATTTATCCAATTACACAGAAGAGTTTCTCCAGCGTAACGAGTTGTTTTCTCGCCAACGTCGAACAAGGTAATTTTGATTGCAAATTTAAAAAAAAGAAAAAGCGCATTGAGCAGAACTTTTTGTGTTTATGGCCTTTTCAAAACATTTAGAATTGAATAAAAAAATTAAAAATGCGGGAATCGTCCATTGGACATACAACAACTGCAAAAATTAAGGACTTTTAAGGACATATAAGCATTTTTAAGGCCTTGAGAAAAAGTTCAAAAATATTAAGCACTTTTAATGACCTTGTTGTAGAATTGTGAAGTTCTTTTGTCCTCAGAGTTATGTTTAATTAATATTCATTTTCCAGATACCTACAGAAAATACTTAGGCCAGTAGAAGATTATTATATATTCTATATTGTGATATAAGCAAAGTTAACTTTTAGAAAATATAACATACACAGAATGTTTCAGCTTCTAGTTATGCAAGTTTCAATATTGTCCTGGTAAATAAGGAATACAATAACAGCAAACCAGGATAATGATGCTTGTTATATTATTTTAATTACAACTTGAATAAATAAGTTTAATTGACGCTTATTGACGAGTGTGATTGCTCACGTCAAATAATTTACCGAGTTAGAAAAAGTATTTTCCCACGTGTTGCATACAATATATTTTATAATTACGCGCAAGAAATATTTCCAATCCGTATATTTATTAATGTTGGCAACTCCAGTAAATGAATTTCTTCTAAAAATGTGTCATTTCAATGCAATGTCAAGACTGTATAATATTTGAGCACGAGGCGTGCAAGAAAATACTTTTTTTACACTCGTCTCATGTATTGCTTTCAACAAAAATTTAATTCTCTAAAAACAATTTATAAAAAGTTATTATAATAGCAATTTGAAGTTAAATAATAATAATAAATATGTATAAATTAACTTACCCAATTCGAAAATGCATAATATTCAAAAAATGTGTTTGTGTAGTGAACCAGAATATTGCCATTACATTTATTTAAAAGTAAGATAATTTATATTCTGACGTCATATATAGTTGCTTGGAAGACAAATTAATAAAATAAACGTTTTTGATTGGTTTAAAATTCGAATATGTTTTAAAGCTGTATTTTTCATTAGTTGTTTTGAATACATTGGAATTACCAGATGCTTCTAAAGATTTTCTTTTATCATGGAATGAAAAATTTTACTTCTTAATTAATTTACAAATATCCGATTTTACGCGCATTCCATTTCTTTTTTTCTTTCTTTTTTTCAATTATGTGTTGTATATTTTCTTTATTGAAAGGCTGAGTTATATAACAAATTGTAAAACTCGTTTCAATGGAATGCATTCACGTTCATTATTAAACGTAAATATATAATTTCGGAAATTTGCAAGTAGAACATAAGCTCACACAATGAATTTATTTTCTGAATACAGCACGATATTCTTTTAAATACTGTAGAGCAGCATTCACCTCTAACTTTTAGAGACGAGCGGTATGAGTTATATGTTGAAGTTTTTTGTGGACCGCAGATTTTTACCGAATATGCCAATACATATTACTTTTACTGTGTATGTTCAAGATCACAAATGTAATTATTGGTATAGAATAGATCCAACAATAAAAATATTTTTGAAAAATGGAAAAAATAATGAACTTTTTACTATCTCGAAAAATAGTTATTTATGCAACTATACTTGGGAATATAATACTTTTTCAATCGAGGTAAAATGCTTATTTAACGAGTGCGTTAGCGCAAGTCAAATAATTTAAAGAGTTTGAAAAAGTATATTCCCACGTGTTGCATACACTATTTTTTATAATTACGAGCAAAAAATATTTTTAATACATATATTTGTTAATGCTGGCAACTCCAGTCAATTTTTTTCTGAAAATATATTTTTCAATACCCAAACCTATATAATATTTGAGCACTAGGCGTGCGAGAGAGTATTTTTTCACACTAGTGCGAAAAAGTGCTACTTTCGCCACGATTTTTTATTCAAAATTGTTATAAAAAGTTTTATTTTTTGCACGTTGTTATAAAAGTAATTGATATTTGATTTTTTTTTAATAATTAAAAAAATATTTTCGTTATACTATCTTAAATTAAAATCTAAAATATAAGTGAATCTTTTATTAAAACCTTGCTTGTGTGTCTTCATGTGACTTGGCATAACATTGAATAAATATATTTAAATTATACCTTCTTATATTCTGCTGATTTTGTCGATATCATCAGTTATGAGATATCAATTGTAAGTCAATATCAATTTCTCTCAGGCTCTCAAGAGAAAAAAAAAAATACTATTTGTCAGACTTGCTACTACGGGCAGCGTAGTGGAGAACACTGTTCTTAATAGTTAACACATACCATTTTGGAAAAATTAATATTATGTAAAATAAAGTTCATTTCTCGAAATCTGAAATTAAAGTTCAAAGATTGAAAAAGCAGAGATGGTTCTTTAGTGAGATTATCGAGTGATCAAAATTGAAATAAGCCAAATTAAAAAAAAGAAATCTGCCACTCATTTTGAAAAATGCATTTCTCGAGTTATGCATTAAAAAAATGGTACAATAATACATTTCATTTCTTAAACTAAATTCATTTGCTTGAACTGATCTTGTCATTCATTTGCTGAAAACAAATCATGGAAGTATTTGTTAAAATTTAAGCTGACTTATGATGGATTTTAGTTGATGTAAATTTCCTCAAGTAGCAAATATTCTATATCCAAATGAATATACATGTTTGCAAATAATGTTTCTCATATTCAAGTAAATTTTGCGTTCAGTTTTCATTAGCATCATATGTCCGGAAAACGCTCAAATCTAAATATGTTATTTAAATAAATCTGGCTTGTTTAATTGCATACGAAGTGGGGAAGGGGTTTGTAATAGAAATTCCAGTATCCGTTACATCCAGAATATTTTTAAAAAAGTCAGTAATTCAAGTAATAATTCAGGCAGTCATTAATACAGAATTCTAAAATCCAGAAGAAATGTACATATATTGTATCGTTTATTGCATTAAATATATATATTAGTTTTCGAAATACAATGTAATTTGTTTGTCTGGAATCCATGTAAATCTATTACTTATTCTTATTATAATTATAGTCTAAAATAAAGAAACGTAATTTTATAATCGAAATTACATCTTCCACAGCAACCGGGAAACAGGGGCGTGGAGCATCGCACAACTTTTAATTACACTATAATACTAACATGTATTTGTGTTTTATATTTTCTTCATTCGCTTAGAAAAAATGGCCAGATTGGCGATAAATCTTATATGAGTCGTTAAAAAAAAAAAAAAAAAACCTTTGCCAAAATAGTGTTTTCGATGATATACTTTTCGATAATTCTTATATTATTCTTTCTTTTAAGAGAAACTGAGGAGAGGAGAAAAACGATCGTTGATGGAGAACTCTGTGTTGAATTTCCCCCCCTTTTTTTCCCTTCCTTCAACTTTTTATGCCATTTAAGCATTTTTACGTGAATTTCGGAGGTGGGGATGTTTAGAACACCTTAAGAGGCATCACCACAGTGATTTTGATTAAAATCGTAAGAGCCGTTTTTTAGAAATCATTGAAAAACCTGAAAACTACCTTATGCGCATGCCGGGTTTGAAGAAAACCTTAATGGTAGGTCCCTTGGCCCCTACCAATCCTCACATCAAATTTGAACATCGTCGGTCAATTTGTTCGGGAGTTATGCTGACCATAAACAAACAGACCAAAATTTTTTTTATATCACATTTTTGAAATCAGGATGTTCCAAAACGTGGAACATCCTGGAAGTCGTTTTTCTGAGTCGTAAGTCATCGAGTTAAACTTAACTCGTTACTGAAATAATAAAAGGAAATAATGTTCGCTTCAAAATCCAGTTAAAGTATTTTAAATGTCAATATGTATTTTTCATTGTTCTCCTAAGTTAATTAACTCTTTTTAGAAATAATAATCGTGCGGTTAAAGTTGTATTATTTTTATATTTATCTACCATTTTCAACATCATTTCCAAATTGGTTGGTGCCTATCTGATGGCTGTGTGGTTTGTTCTCTGGTCACGCATGCCAAAAGGTGCCGTGTTCGAATCCTGGGTTAAGCATGGATGTTCGTTGTGGTTCGTAATCCACGTTAAGCTGTAGGTCCCGGCCTAATTAGCCGTCATTGTGCATAAAAATAGGTCGTTGAGCATATAAAACAACTAACCAGTTGGGTTGCAATTCTTCTATTTGTCCCCCCCCCCCCTTCCCGTTTCCTTTATAGAACAAATTCAAATTGAAAATAAATCATTATTTGCAGTTATTTATTGTTCATTTCGTTAAATTTTAAATGACAAGCGTTAGCCAATAACCACAGAATATCAAAGAAGAATTTTCAATATTATTTGGAAAGTCAGTCCAATTAATAGATAAAAATGGAAAGGAAAAAAGTCGAATCCAATAAATCATGTAAGAAAATAGAAAATCAGATTCAGTCGAGATCGAAGCAAGAGAAAGGCAACTGCGCTTTTCACTCCCCCCCCCCCCCTCTTCCCCTTCGAAGACGCGACCAGTAAACTGAACAGGTGTACAACATTACTCTCCCTTAGTTCTTTGTTCCGTTCCTCGAATTTTGCAAGCGAGACAAAGAAAGTAGGGAGCGAGTGGGCTGGAGACCAGATACTAAACTGACCTAAAGGGATATCCGAGTTAAAGTGACCCCTTATAACCATTCATCACCCCGAGGGTAAATAAAGATGGTAAGAAACCGCGGGCTGTAAACGAATACTGCATGGTAGGGGGTAATTTAAATTGATCTCGTGTTGCGTCGCCTGCTGGTGTAGACGGAATCTCAAAATAAATTTGTCGCATCTATAATTTTTTGTTTCAGTTTAATAATTTTATTGTTTAGATTGGTCAATGATAGTGCAATCAATTTCAAAAGTGAATGTTTTGCTAAATGTCTAGAATTCCGTAGCGATATGCATTTCATTTCCATGTTCTATACGTTGTTACCAGTAATTTATAAAATCCAACATTCTATAGCAACGGTTCGCAATTTCTTATGTTGTGCGGACCACCTATTTTGTAAAAAAAACTTTGCGACTTATTAAATAATACAATACGTGCGTACATCAGTAATTAGTAAAATTTTAGAATTAAAGGATTAAAAAATAGTTCTTTTTTTATAAATTGTAATGCAATTAATGCAGTTTTGGTAATAACTGGATATTTTTGCCAAACATTTATCCAAAACGAGATCAATGGTGTCGATAATTCAATTAACGAGTCTTCACTTGAAGATATTTTCTATATTTTAGTTAATCTTCTTGAAACAGAATTCACTCGTTAAACCGTCGAAGAATAGAATCGAATAATTGGATTCTTACTAATCATCGAGTGACTCGATTATTCCTTTCTCTACCCTTGAAGCTTCCGTAATATTTATCTTGGATTATTAGACTCTTGATTAGCTTCCACGGGCCAGTACCACACTACTCGCGGCCCACAATAGGTTGGGAACCGCTGTTTTATAGAACACATAGGCATTTTAAATCATGCCGAAAACGGGTCGATTTAGAAATCGCTTTATCGGACTTTTTTGTTTTTTATATTTTAAAATGCTCAATGCTTTTTTTTTTTCTGAAAGGATTTTAAGTTATGAAAATGATTTAAATTTTTTTATAAATTTCACATTACCGACCGGAAGGATAAAATATAACATACGATTTGCAACTAAAAATTCCATGATGAATTTTTTTAAAGGTTCGGTTTGCGAAGATTTTAATTTTACGTTTCTTTATAGTTTAAAATGTCGCTATAATGAAAATTGGCAAAAAAAAAAAACCGTCGACTTTAAATTAAACAAAAAATTCAGTTATTCTAATTTCCCAGCATTTCCTGATGATCGGGATTTACTGCAAGAATAATATGTTGAGAAGAAATATTTTATGAAAAATAAAAGTGGTGCTCATTACCTGCCTTTAAAATAGGCTATATGAATGAAAAAAGGGTATATAATATATACACTAACTTAGAAGCGTTGCGAAAATTGCCTAAATCACACAGATGTCGCCAAAATCATTAAGATCACATACTGATCACAATGTGATATCGCCGCGACAAGACTTTCGTTGCGAAAATCGCATTTCATTCTAAAATTATTTTGGGATATCACTGGATGTTGCTGCGATATCACAAAGTAACATCGCAACTTCGTCACAGTGTGATGTCGCAGCGATATCACATGGAAGTCGAAAGTGACGTGAACTTTTGCGACATCGCTGCGATATCCCATGCAAGTCACATTGTGACCGTGATCTTTGCGACGAAAAACTTCGTTGCAGTGACGTAACTGTGACAAAGATGGTTAGTAGGGAACATACAGTAGGTAAAAAAAAAAAGTCTCCGTACAGAAGTCAAAGTTGCAAATAAATTAGCATAATTTCTGTAATCTTTTGCTTCATATCACCAGTAACTACTGAAATATGTTTCATTTGATTCTTTAAAATAATTTTATAGTAAATACCTGTTTTTACAAAATGCAGCAAGTATTTAAATTGAAATATTTAGGAAATGTTGCTAACTGCCATACAAAAAATGAAATATGAAAATTAATTCTGAAGTCTTCCACAACAGATTTGCAGTAAATTTTTAAAATATGAAGTGTACGCAAGTGCCTTGAAGACATGATAGCAGCAATTGTTTAATTTTACCTCGTAGCTGATCGTCTTAAAATGGAGTTTCGAAACCTAGTTGTCAGTTGGCGATTCAGTTATGAAATTATGGATTATCTATGAAAAAAATTGGGGAAATCTTTTATATATTGAAGCCTATAGTACAATATATTATTAAAAGACACCATGAGCTTCAAACTTTTGAGGATAGAGATCGATCCGGAAGATCTTCAAAGCTAAAAAGCTTGCTTAAAAGAAATATCCTATAATAAGGTTCAAGATAATCCGCAAATAAGTTCACCTCAAGTCACACATGGCTTAAAAATTGATAAAAAAAACATTGAAAAGAATTCTCAAGAGACAATTTTCGTGCATTTGTTACAAGATTTTGTGTTTAAATTTCAAGATACACTTACCGATCCCTACTTCCTTCTACAAAATATACATTGCTGACAACAGCAGCCCTTATACACCACCACACCATAATGCCTCCTCCACTGTGTTTGACAGTTCCACATAAATTCTAAATTAACATTTGTTGATTTGGTTTTATCCAGACCATAACTCGATTATCTGACCCTTGGATATTAAATTTTAATTCATCATTAAAAAGAACTGATTCACAGAAAGATAACTGATAACTTGCATGCTTTTTTGCAAACTCAAGGCGCTTTTTTCTGTTACAGGTACTTATTTAAGGATTCTTACGGGCTGCAAGTTCATTCAGACCCGCTATTTTAATAATATTTCTCACCGTTTGAGATGTCCCTTCAATATTTTTATAAATTTTTAACCCATGTGCGACTTAAGCAATATCTCCAAAGTATTTCAATTTAAATACTTGCTGCGTTTTGTAAAAACCGACATTTATTTTAAACTTATTTTAAAGAACCAAATTAAACATAATTTCAATAGTTTGAAGATATGAAGCAAAGGAGTAGAAATTATGCTAATTTATTTGTAACTGTGGCTTCCGTACTGAGACTTTTTTTGCCCACGGTATGTGTCTACAATCAAATAAATCTGGTGACCAAGCACAGAACATAAACTTAAGCATTTAAATATTTATGAAAAATAAACTAAAATTAAGATAATAAACAAAATACTATATGCAGTTACAAATTTCAAACTTTTGATTCTATGTGTTGAAAATCATGCTGTAATACACAGTTGAGAGGTGTGGCTGGATAATAAAAGTTTAAGCCTCTTAAAACTGATTTTTAGATGGCTTAGTTTGGTAGATGAATGAGAATTTGTCTTCATTAAGACTAACGTTAAGTGCTCGGCCAATAAACTAGTTATTCTTTCCAATATGCAGCATACCACTTTCCTGAGGTAATATTCATCATGTGACTATCACTTTATTTTTTACTTGTTGTACAATATCACTCTCCATTTTCTTTGATATATAGACAACTTTACCTTGAAGCTTGGCGTCCACTATCGCTGAGCAGAGCGGAGTGGACTAGAGCCAATTACAAGGCTGCCAACGTCGATTGTAGCACAAGCCTTGTGCTACAATGGACGTTGACAGTCTTGTAATTGGCTCAAATTTAATCCGCTCTGCTCAGCAATAGTAGACGCCAAGCTTTAGGGTAATTAGAAGTCACTGAGCAGTTTATGGTTAATGAAGAAACTGATCCGACACAATGCACTCTCCGTGTTAGTGGAATTGGTTGTGCATCACACCAGATCTTATCCAATTCCTCAAGGCATTTTCTACCTTTTGTTTGTAAAAAATATTACATTGACTTTTGTATTTTTTGGCAAATTCCGCCGATATAATAAATTTAGCAAAGGTATTTGCATCCGTAACAACACCATAATTCATAAACTATATTTTTTAGAGTACCTTCCCGCGAGAGGCCACAAAAAAATGACAGTTTATACGTTGCCCTGCTCCATCAGGAAATTTGTTGATGAAAATTTTTTTATGCTTTCTTGGTATGTCTCCTCAATTAATAGGAAGTTACAAAAATGCTCTGCGATTTATCATGAAGGATAGAATAAAACACAATAGCATAGCAAAATACCTTTTCTAAGTAGCATATACAAGCTATATATAATATAACCTGGTTTTGTTCCCAGTGGGTACTTTAGACCTCATCTTGTTGAATTATAGAAAACTTAATGCTAAAATCAATTTTTGATTAGTAACTTTTTGCAACATATTGAAATAGCTTGTTTTTTTGTTTTTTTACGTTGTGATGCCATAAAAAATATGGTAATTGTTTTTGAGGTTGTACATTATTATGTCTTGTGTGCATAAACAAGGCATAATTTTACCTCTTCTTCTGTTATCCGATAAGCGTACTGCAGCTTAGTCAAGACATCATCTCTAGTTTAATTCAAACATATATCTTATTTCCTTTTTGAATTTATCTTAGCAATCATCCTATTTTAGTAAGAGTGCCTTGCTGGTTATCCGAGCTACATGTGAAGCTGTAATGACCGAAGATGAAAATTCACTATTCAAAATGTTTCATCTCGTGTTAATGATCATCAATTCAAAGTGTATGACTTTTTCTAAGCTTTAGGATCAGACCTACTTAAGTGTAATATTACTCTTAAGTAAGGTTATTTGTAAAACCTGAGATATAAAATATCTATAGTTTTGCATTCTTTCCTGGTTTCATACGGCTGTTATGACGCTGGTACAACATTTTATCATATAAATGATCTGTTATCCAAAAAATCAGTCAACTAATTTTTACTATTTTGTAGTCAATAGGTCCTTGCCATATTTGAAAGAAAGTTTCTCAAAAGCACCTTTGGGGAGAATTTAGTTGATGGTTCATGGAGAAGACAAACCAACACTGATCTGACATGGAACAAGAGCCTGCTAAACCAGATGGGTGAAGCAAGACTTTCCTGGTCAATGACATAGAGCTGAAGACGATTATGTTAGTCAACAGGTAAATTACTCTTTTGATAGCAAAACTAGTTTTCTGGCTAAAATTTTTTTTAATGAAAAATGCCATTATTGTTCATGTAGTTTTACTCATTTTATAATTTTTGCGCAGCAAAAGTGTGCATAAAAATTGCTTATGGTTCAAATATATTTGAGTCATAAGCTTCAATTTCATTGACTATCCATGCACAATATTAATTTTTAACTAAAAATATGTCAATTTAAATTCTTTATAGTTTTGAAATTACTATATATGTGTATATGTATATATTATATATGTGTGTATGTATATATATATGTGTATGTATATATATGCATATAGATATATGTATATATGTGTATATATATACACATAAGTGTCAACTTTTCAAAAAACATGGGGGGGGCGAGTTTTGACGGAAGATGAAATTTTTCGAAAAATTATCGAAATCTATTAATTTTTCGAAAATCTAGGTATGACACAACTTCTCATATAATACCAACAATAAACAGTTATTATAATTTATTTGGAGAATGGAGGGAAAAAAAGGAGATAGTGTTACAAAAATCAGGGTAGGCAGCCTCCCCAGAATTTAAAAGTTGGGAGGCCAGCCCCCCCTGCCTCCCGTACTTTACGCCTATGTATATACATAACAAAAGGAAAAAAATGAAATTACAAATGTAAAATCAAAAACATCAAAGCTATAGAAATACAACAAATTACCAGTACATATGCTAATAGGTTAAAAAGATGCCCCATGATACAATTCCAAATTTCTGCTGTTTTTCATTTTATTTTGTTTGTATATATATATATATATATATATATATACCTCAAAATATTTACGTAATCCATGAAGCAAGAATCCATGGTGAAGTATGGCTGCTGTCAACATTTTGCAATACTAATTGAACATAACAGCATTAATTTCTTTCAAATTTCAAGAAATTGTAGTCTTCAGATATATCTTCTATGAAATGTAATTGATTTAGAAGAAATGAAATAATGCCACTAAGGAAAAAGTTAAGCCTGAGGATGTTTTTTTTTTTTTTTTTTTTTTTAGCTTTTGAATTCTCTAATTGACCATATATGTTATGCGTGTGTTATTGTCTATGTATGAAAGTGAAATTAGTTTTTCTATATAAAGACTGGAGTACTTACTTTAAGCAAAGTTTGAAACAACATATCATAGAGGTTAAATTGTGAAATAATTAGTTATAACAGTTGTCTAGTTATTCTGTGATATAACTAGTTTTTGTATAAAATTCCTAATGATAGACAATTAGATAGTAAAATAAAAGCACGCTATAATTTTTTATTTTATCTTTTGTTGCAAAACTCTAAAAGTAACAAAAGGTATAGCAGGCATCTTCTTCGAACAGTCGTTTGAACCCCCTCAAATTACCTTATTATTTTAAAATCACTTACTGTTGCCAAATTTATTGCTTTTAATAATAGTGTTCTCAAATATCAATTTTGGGGAATTAGAGGTCCCAAATGGTTGCTGGACGTAACAACTTTCAGTAACAAGTCAATTTTTTTAGCAATAATTAAAAATGGACAAATATTTTTTGTCACTAATTAGAAAGTACTAGTCTGATAAAACCTCTGTTATCAGAGTGAGTCATAGATAGACATAAATATCAGCATTAGGTATTGTATTCTTTTACTAAGAGATGTATTGAACCTTGATTCGAAAGGCAGAACTTGGCATGGCTCGGATATCTGGTCGTCTAGTGATAAGTTGTATCTGTGAATCCATTATTCAGTTCAATGGAACTTTTTTAATATATAAGTTATATTTTTTAAGAAATAATGGAGGGAAATGTTAAAATTAAAAACTGTTTTAAAACCATTTTTTTTTTGTCCTTTTACTTTCACAGGTAAAAAGATCATTTCCAGCTCGAGTTAACATATTTCCTACTGCATATTCATTAAAAACCAAAAAAAAAATAAAAATTGTCAAACAGATAGCAATATGTGCAATTGTAAATAAACTATTTGTTAGACGCAGAGGTGTGTTAGCTTTTTAATTGGTATACCATTTATCAATTTTAGTTTTGCAAAGGTAAGGGAAAAAGGATTTAAAAGAAAAAAAAAATCAGAAAATAGTAAGTCATACTATTCCAAATAAATTTTTTAGTAATTAATGGATTACAGTGATGAAAGCTGTAAATAATCACTTGTAACAATATCAGAATTGAGTATAATTATCAATTATTTATGTTGGCATTACACGTTTTAATTACTATTATAACCTTGTTATGAATACTTAAAGTTGGCACAGAATTTCTGTTTTTATTTTTATGAACTAGCATCTTGTGCTATAATTGCATTAGATTTTTAAAATTGCATTGTGAATGGCAATTTTAAAAATGGTGTATTTTAAACTGAAATTTAAGAATAACCTATTTTTAATTTTCTAGGTCCAAAGCCTACACCTAATGCTCTGAAACACGGAGAAAGAACACTACATTGAAGGAAGTGGCATGATTCCTGGCAGTCAGATTGACAGATACCTTGCCGAAAAGAAAAAACATTCTGCAATATTTAGTGTAACAAAGAATATGTTTGCTTTGTGTTCAATAAAATAAACTTATTACCTTCTTATGTTTTTACTCTTATTTTAATTGCATATTTCCATTTTTGCTTGATTTGTTCAACCTGTTTTTAGTTTTGTATTTTTCTTTTATGCTAAACTTATAAAGGGGAAGATTTGCCCAAAATGGCAAAACAACATTGTAATCAGTTTAAAAGAAAAATTGAGATGCATGAGATACATTACATTGTGCTTTAATAGATTTAGTCATGTTTTGTCTTATTTTTAAGGTATATATTTAGCTGAGAAATCTATTGGAATGGATAAATTCTCTTGGTTAAAGGCTAATTAGGTAGTTAACTGTTTCATTGGTTTTTAATATAGGAGACTAGTTTTTACTTCCCAAAGTCTTGTTGAAGACGAACAAATATTTTCTAATGCTATGATTCTTTAATTTATTATACCATTAAGTTCATGTATATTAAGTTTAGAAAAAGTTCATACTTTTAGAAAATATTCAAATATTTTCTAATACCATGATTATACCATTAAGGCCAGTCATTAAAGTAATGACTGGCCTTGATAGTATAAATTATATTACCATAGTATTAGAAAATATTTGACGTAAAGAAAAGATACTGAGCCTCTTCATAGTGAGAGTAGATACTTGAAGCAGATATAGGTAGTTGATAAAAAAAATTAATTGTGAATTTTTTGTATAATTATGTTGCAGGAACAAGGCTTTTGTTATGAAAATCACGTAGATGTCGCCAAAATCACTAAGATCACAATGTGACATCGCAGCGACAAAGCTTTCTTTGCGAAAATCGCATAAATCACACGGATGTCGCCAAAATCACTAAGATCACATTTAGGTCACAAAGCGATATCGCAGTGACAAAGCTTTCGTTGCGAAAATCGCATAAATCACACTGATGTCGCCAAAATCACTAAGATCACATACAGATCACAATGTGACATCGCAGTGACAAAGCTTTCGTTGCGAAAATCGCATAAATCACACGGATGTCGCCAAAATCACTAAGATCACATTTAGGTCACAAAGCGATATCGCAGCGATAAAGCTTTCGTTGCGAAAATCGCATAAATCACATGGATGTCGCCAAAATCACTAAGATCACATTTAGGTCACAAAGCGACATCGCAGTGACAAAGCTTTCGTTGCGAAGATCACATAAATCACACGGATGTCGCCAAAATCACTAAGATCACATTTAGGTCACAAAGCGATATCGCAGTGACAAAGCTTTCGTCGCGAAGATCGCATAAATCACACGGATGTCGCCAAAATCACTAAGATCACATTTAGGTCACAAAGCGATATCGCAGTGACAAAGCTTTCGTTGCGAAGATCACATAAATCACACGGATGTCGCAAAATCACTAAGATCACATACAGATCACAATGTGACATCGCAGTGACAAAGCTTTCGTTGCGAAAATCGCATAAATCACACGGATGTCGCCAAAATCACTAAGATCACATTTAGGTCACAAAGCGATATCGCAGCGACAAAGCTTTCGTTGCGAAAATCGCATAAATCACACGGATGTCGCCAAAATCACTAAGATCACATTTAGGTCACAAAGCGATATCGCAGCTACAAAGCTTTCGTTGCGAAGATCGCATAAATCACACGGATGTCGCCAAAATCACTAAGATCACATTTAGGTCACAAAGCGATATCGCAGTGACAAAGCTTTCGTTGCGAAGATCGCATAAATCACAGGGATATCGCCAAAATCACTAAGATCACATACAGATCACAATGTGACATCGCAGCGACAAAGCTTTCGTTGCGAAAATCGCATAAATCACACGGATGTCGCCAAAATCACTAAGATCACATTTAGGTCACAAAGCGATATCGCAGTGACAAAGCTTTCGTTGCGAAGATCGCATAAATCACAGGGATATCGCCAAAATCACTAAGATCACATACAGATCACAATGTGACATCGCAGTGACAAAGCTTTCGTTGCGAAAATCGCATAAATCACACGGATGTCGCCAAAATCACTAAGATCACATTTAGGTCACAAAGCGATATCGCAGTGACAAAGCTTTCGTTGCGAAGATCGCATAAATCACAGGGATATCGCCAAAATCACTAAGATCACATACAGATCACAATGTGACATCGCAGCGACAAAGCTTTCGTTGCGAAAATCGCATAAATCACACGGATGTCGCCAAAATCACTAAGATCACATTTAGGTCACAAAGCGATATCGCAGTGACAAAGCTTTCGTCGCGAAGATCGCATAAATCACACGGATGTCGCCAAAATCACTAAGATCACATTTAGGTCACAAAGCGATATCGCAGTGACAAAGCTTTCGTTGCGAAGATCACATAAATCACACGAATGTCGCCAAAATCACTAAGATCACATACAGATCACAATGCGATATCGCAAAAATCACAAATTCGTCCCCAATGTCACAATGTGACGAAAAGCGATATCGCAGCGATATCACAAAGTTACGTCGCAAAACCCCCTCTAAAACGGACATTGGACGACTATGTGACCCTTGTGTGATATCGCCGTGACATCGCGTGATCTCTATGCGATATCGCTTTTCGTCACATACTCGTCACATGGTTATTAGGGAGTCAAGAAAAAATAAATTTTTTTCAGAGTGAAAGCTTTCTGTAATACATAATTATATAAAGAAAATTTTCTCTTCACAGAATTTTGATAGGTGAATTAAAAAAAATTAAAAAAATTCTCAAAGTTAAAATATTGAAATTTTTGCTTTTTTTTATGTTATCTTTTACGCTAAATGTTATATTTTAAAACAGAATTAAAAAATTAAAATTCTGTGAAGACGAAATGTTTATAAGTATATAAATTAAATGCTTCAAAAATTTGAATAGCCAATTGTTAATGGTTCTGGAGATATATCGATTTGAATCTGCAACATCTGTGAAAAACACTAGTGCTCGAAAAACGCACTTTAAGCATACGCTTCAAGGTGTTACGCCCATTAGTGATGTTTAAATCACAGGTAATTTTGTGGCGTTCTAATCACCGGAGGAATAAAATAAAAACATCATTCTCTTCAGGAATGAATGAACTATTTTTTTAAATCAGAAAAAAAAAATTTGGGATTTTTGAAGAAATGTCGGTACTGGACCCCCTGAACATTGTTTATTCTTCAGTTGTGAAATAATGGAGTTGAATCAAATTAAAGTTAATAAGAAGATATGTGTGTGAAACATGCTATTTATTTCCTTTTTTTTTTTTTTTTTTTAAATAATAATATTCTATTACAATGACCAGTGTGTCCCCCCCCCCCCTTCTCCCTTTTTTTTATATATATAGAGCCGAGGTTTTTATTCGATTCATATTCTTTCAGACATTCATCATTCGAAAATTCATCACGTTCAATATTCGAAAATATGTGAAGTGTTCTTATTTAAATTATTGTGAGTATTATCAAAAGTATTTTGCTGAGTGGAATGCTACCTCGCTCTTGTTTGATTTGATTAGATAATAAACGGTAAATTTTTCCAAACCATTTCCCCCGTACAACATGTCCTTGCGGCAAGTAACTAAAAACACCCCTCTCTTTTCTGGGAGCAATAGTGAAGACCCAACTTTTTCCAAGTTAATTATCGGGGGGACAACTCACTGTAATGATCAACAAAAGAAAACCATGACCCCCTCTGAATTTTGGACCCCTTTTCCCCTGCTGTCAAACTGTCAATTCCCCTGTTCTCCTCGAATCAGATTCATTACCTCGTTCCTCGTTTAGCAAGACACGTCTTAACTGTTGCCAACAATATCTGGTTTTCTCGCAGAGAAAATAACGCTAGGGTAAAGAAGCGCCTTAAGGCGCTTCTTTACCCTAGAGTTATTTTCTCTGCGAGAATACCAGATATTGTTGGCAACAGTTAAGGCGTGTCTTGCTCCACGAGGTAATGAATCTGATTCGAGGAGAACATGAGGATTGACAGTTTGACAGCAGGGGAAAAGGGGTCCAAAATTCAGAGGGGGTCATGGTTTTCTTTTGTTGATCGTTACAGTGAGTTGTCCCCCCGATAATTAACTTGGAAAAAGTTGGGTCTTCACTATTGCTCCCAGAAAAGAGAGGGGTGTTTTTAGTTACTTGCCGCAAGGACATGCTGTACGGGGGAAATGGTTTGGAAAAATTTACCGTTTATTATCTAATCAAATCAAACAAGAGCGAGGTAGCATTCCACGCAGCAAAATACTTTTGATAATACTCACAATAATTTAAATAAGAACACTTCACATATTTTCGAATATTGAACGTGATGAATTTTCGAATATTGAACGTGATGAATTTTCGAATAATGAATGTCTGAAAGAATATGAATCGAATAAAAACCTCGGCTCTATATATATATAAAAAAGGGAGAAGGGGGGGGGGGCGGGGGACACACTGGTCATTGTAATAGAATATTATTATTATTATTAATTAAAAAAAAAAAAAAAAAAAAAAAAAGGAAATAAATAGCATGTTTTACACTCATATCTTCTTATTAACTTTAAGTTGATTCATCTCCATTATTTCACAACTGAAGAATAAACAATCTTAATGTTGTTGTTTTTCCAAAAATGAAGTCACTAGTCATTTTCTTATGTTCTACATTTGAAATGTTTGCAATTATTTATTCTACAACAAATAAATTTGAAAACTACGATGTATCTTTTCTTTTCTGGCACTAAAAATAGGGAATTATAATTTTTTTAAATGAGAAACTTTTTCTTCAAATGTATTGCGACTTCTATACGTCAATTTGATCTGTATGTAAAGTGGCTCTAAAAGTCTTCGTAATTTACTAGAATATTGCAGCAAATACCAATATGTAAGAAAAAATTTAAGTTTACGAAAACTTTTGGGAGATATTTTATACGTTACTTATAGTTTAATGATTTTCTAAAAAAAAGTTTTGCTAATGCTTTAAAAATATTTTATGTAGTTTTATTAAGATGAAATTAGAGATATTATTAAACAAATCTTATTTTCAAATATTAATTTTTGATATAGATAATGCAGTATTTAATTGAAATTAGTAAGTTCACGAACAGTTTTGGGAACCACCTGTTGTAAATTGTTTGGAACAGTTTAGAAGATCCAAAAAATCCAATGAAAGTGTGATATTCAATTAATTTCTAGATGAAAAAATCCCAATGCACGTTACAACTGTTTTTTATGTCATATCTTTCAAGGGGCAAGTACTATCGAGAGTTCAGGTGTTTTTAGATTTATGCCAACCCAAATTTTCAATACAATCATCAATTAAATTAAAACACCAATTGTTGTTAATAATAAAATAATTTCAGTGATCAATTTAGTAATTTAATTATTATATAGTTTTAATAATTATATAGTTTTAATAATTATATAGTTTTAATAATTATATAGTTTTAATAATTATATAGTTTTAATATTTAATGTGCTTTATTATTTAAATACTTATGTTTAATAATTAATTTCAATAATTGAATAGTTACTTTTACTAATTAATTTTATTAGATAAATTGTTTCAATAATTAATTTAATACATCAAAAATTATTTATCTATTTCTTATACCTCGTTTGAGTGAATTTGGTTTTCAAAACCAACCATAGATCGTTGCTAAACTAAAACAAAGAAATCTGAATTGTATATTAATTAATGTCCAAATATATAACTAGTATGTTTACCAGAAAATTGCATAAAAAATTATAATATGCATTTCACTTTAAAAGTTGTAAGTTGTAATAAAGTAAAAAGTCGTTGTACGATAATACATAAATCTTAGTGCATTTATTTTATAAACACAGCGTAATCTATAAAAACAAATGTGATTTCCTTATGTAAAATGATTGAATTTGCTTATTTGTCAATTTCTTTTGACAATCCAATTATAGTAATGGATTTATGATCCATCAATGTTTACATTAGACTTTAGGAAAATAAATAGTAATAATAACTTCCGGACCGGTTTATTTTTACGGACACTGACCGGCTCATTAATTGCACCGGACAGCCCAATGGACAGTACGCCTCTGAACAGAATTAACGGTAGCCAAAAATATTAACAAAAAAGCTTAATTTTATCAATTACCAATTATCGTCAATATTGCTAAATCCTGATCATACCACAGAGTAGGAATTAACTCAAATAAAATTAAAAAAAACAAAACAAAGTATCGCAGAACCACGTATAGCGTATTCAGTCCAGCTCCAATGCAGCCACTATCAAAAGTGTAGACTGGCTAGTTTGTTTTTGTCCTCTTATAACCAGACCACATCCATGTAACTTCCATCGGCGTTTCATCTATTTGTCGCCTTGTTCACAAAGTATTGCAGTTCCCATGTGAAACACCCTGAAGCAAGGTTTGGAGTCTGGATGTAAAAAAGAAGAAAAGGCCCCTTATTCTTTTTGAAGCCGTTCTAGGAATGCGTAATCAGTAAACCCTTTGCTTTTAAAATTCCGACTTGTGACACAATGAGTGTATGGCTACCCGGGCCCTGACTAAAGATTTTGATGATGGGGGTAGTAGTAGGACATAGACATAGTAGCATTGTCCCCTGTTTCAACCCTGTGGCAAACGTTTCTTTTGGGGGGATTGTCCCACGCTGTTTGCTGTCCTTTTGAATTTACCGACACTGAACACGTTGGCTGAAGCTGAAAAGAAAAGTATGCTTAATGTCACTGAAATTTGGAGAAAAATTTTGATAGAAACCTAAAAGAATTTATACAAAAGTCCATTGGTTTGTTTGCCAAAGAAAAAAGGAGAACTTAATTTTTGTTAAAAGAATGTGTAGTAAGTAGTTTGTGTTGTGTTCATTTAGTAAATATCCGTGGCACTGATTTTTTTGTCTACTTATTTCTTCATCCTATGGTGATTATTGGTATATATCCATAATCTTTCTTTCATGCACGAACACGTTTTTTGGCTCTTAATTTTTTTAAACGTCATTCCCGCCTCAAAATATATAATAGCACTGCTCCACCATCCCTCCACTAGCAAAATTGTTTAGC
The DNA here is from genome assembly GCA_963978545.1 of Linyphia triangularis. Lineage (NCBI taxonomy): Eukaryota > Metazoa > Arthropoda > Arachnida > Araneae > Linyphiidae > Linyphia > Linyphia triangularis. The sequence continues at coordinate 131,192 of OZ021729.1, forward strand.
GGCGCCTTTGGGATCAATAAATACGATTTAGAAACCCATATTTCCCCATTACAGATTTGCCTAGATCAAGTTATCGTAATTACAGTAAAAAAAGTCGAATTTAATTATCTTTGCGTTCCTGTGAAGTTTACAAAGCAATCCGACATATTGCATTCTGAAGACCAAAACTCTTCCCCCACCATATCGTCGTCTTGAATTGGCATTTACCACAATATCGTTCCTACCTTCCTGCAGCTCCTCTGTGTGGGACGCTTCCACGATATGCGTTTTTGGAAAGTGTTAATGTATTAAGAACTTTCCATAACTTTAAAACAGTTCTGAAGGTAGTACGAGCAATTAATCGATTGGAAATTATAAAAATTCTCATTTTAAGTATGTGAATACTGTTCGAAGTAAACAGACGCGGATTTTTTTTTTTTGGGGGGGGGGGATTCCCATGTAAAAATTATTGCCAAAAATATCGCCAAATTCTCCATTTTCATTTAAATGAAAATATGGAAACAGAAAATAATACCATATTTGAATACAATGATCAATATTATAGTGTAGTCTCAAGTTTATATAACTTATATTTTAATTTACTAATGTGATGTCAAACCGAGTTGAAAAGCATTATTTAATTTTGGAAATTAGTAAAACCTTATAAATATAGAGCTTTACGTACCTGCAGTGTTGTCTAAAGTTGTTAAAAGATCTGCCGCCTTTTTCTGCATTAAATGATTTGTGATGTTGAATATATTGGTAAATTAACTTGTATAAAAAAGTTGAATTTTCAGGGTTGTTAAACTTTTTACACTTCACCTGATCTGCATGGGATATTTTTTTGTGCTCTTAAATATTTTTTATCTAATAATAAATACTAAAATTTATAATTTAATTGAATTAAAGTGTATTACATTTTCGGGGTAATTTCTTATATGGGCGCAAAAGAGGATAGTTAAACCCTCTAATTTTTATCTTTCATTGAACACTAGTAGTATCATACTAATTGATGATAACCCTCCCCCCTGTCCCCCAAGTTCACAAACTATCACCACCACTGTAAACACTCAAGGTCATAATCGCACCCTCCTTGATTGACCTCTAAGTCCGCCCCTGGAAGTAAACACTGATGACAGGGGAGTTCATATCTCTTTGAGTTGCGTAACTTTTAATATGGATAAAACTGTATAACTGTACAATAATGGTACTCTATTGCATATGACCCATGTACATTTTGCATTTTATTTTACATCTGTGTTACTTTACTTATCATTATGTTACATTAAACAGGGGCACAACCAGAAAATTTCTGTGGGAGGGGTTTTCAAGGAAACAATTAATTTACTGCTGTATTTCTCTACAAATACGATTTTAAAACATCCCATATTTGTCCCATATCATAATATTTTTTCAGTTTTTTAATCTGCCACCTATATATGCAACTAGTCCAGTATTCGAGTTATATTAAATACCTCAACATGAGACTACATATTACTTAGAAAACGTATAATAATATTATCTAGATTATATATAGTTTAATAAAAAAAATGTTGTTTGTTTATATTCACTGAGAAGGAGCAGTATATTTAGGCAAACGGACATACACTAATATCATATCAGACTGATTTTATTACATATTTATGGTGATTGAAATACAAAGGCCATGTAGCACTGAAATGTTATAATTACATTTGGAAAACATCTATATATTTTAAACATTTCCTTTTTTATATATATAAACGGTTATTCAGAATTCCCTCCTAGGTTTCGAAGCACTATAGTAAAAAAAACTAAGACTAATACTGAAAATAAGAATATATGAAAGAATACAGAAACAATTCAAGTTTTATTTACATAGCTTACAGGTGTTCTATGTGTGGACCCTTGGTCACACGGCATACATCAATGCGATAGTCCAGTTCCTGCCGATAAGTCCAGTCCTTGCTTCGAAACCCAGGAAGGAAGTCTGATTAACCCTGAATATGTAGTTTATATTAAATCTAAGTAGATAAAAAATAAAGTATGACGATTTTTTTATGTAATGAGAGTTGCAAATGTTTTATTTGTTTAAAAGCGATACGGTAAGCTAACCCTATCGGAATGATGGTAAATTAAAAAAGTATTTTTTTGAAATTATTTATGATTACTTTTAGTGTTTGTAATTCATTCGTCAGAAAACATCGGGATGTCGGGGGTTTTATGTGGATTATGACAGTGAAACTTCCTCCCCCCCCCCCCTGAGAACGCGCCTTGATGCAACTTCAAATACATCAGTAAAGCACGTTTTCTGGAATTAACGCTAAAGACCGCTTGGATAAGACCATCTTAACGACCGCTTATAAAGAACCGCTTTATACAGCAAAACAGGTCCAGCCAAGATAATAAATCACTTGACCCTCCTCGCTCTTGAGGGGGGGAAATATCTATGTCCCCCTTTGGAGGTGTGTCTTCTTGCGAAGAGGGTTTTTTTTCAAAATATAGCTTTAATGTTTCTCTAAATTTGACTGTTTAAGAAACACGAAAATAATTTTAAAATATGATCTGGATAGAAAAAAGTTTAATCTTTGTCATTGCAATGTTATATTTTCAATAACTCTTTTCAACTTTTTTTAATATGATGTTAAAGTAAACAATTGATATTTTAATAAACTTAACAACATTTTAGGCCAAAAACAACATAGCAAAACACGGATAGAAGTTACGTCGATCCAACAAAACAAACCGTATAAAAATATTCGTATAACTTCTTTCTATTTTACGAATAGGCATATAGAGATTTTCCCATAGACTTAACATTAGGGGGGAGAATCAAGATGGACGGTAGCGAAGAGCCTTAAGGAACTAATTTCAGATTCCATGGCCTTTTCCCAGAATTTTTGTTCTTTGCAAATAATAGCTTCTTCATATGACTGTGGTTCATTCACATCACAAATAAAAACTTCAAATGCCATCATATAATCTTCAAAACGTTTAGGCTTCTTTAATTCACTACGCTTTCTTAACTCCATAGTAGAAGATTCCTTTTCATCTTCGTCTTCACTCTCTGAACTAGTTTGATCTTCTGAATCTTCTTGTTCATGCTTCCCCTCATTTTCGGATTCAGGTAACTGTTCAAGCAAAGGTATTTCTATCTGATTTTTACAGTTTTTCAGTGGTTTCTCTTGAAGTACCACATTTCGAGAGCAGATAACTGTGTTTATTTCTCTTATCCAGATACGATATCTTTCATCTCCATCATATCCTAATAGGTAACCCTTTACTGCTTTCTTATCCATTTTCCTGCGTTTCTGATCAGGTATGTGAGCATAACATAGTGATCCGACTATACGCATATGTTTTACTCGAGGTTTTTGTCCTATCCAAGCTTCATAAGGACTTACATTTGAAAAAGAACTCTTTCCTGTTCTGTTAAAAATATACACAGATGTACTAATAAGCTTTGCCCATAATGATGACGGAAAGTTAATTTCTAAATTTGAATTTTTCAAAGTCCTTGCTATTTCTACCAACGTTCTGTTTTCACGCTCACTTCCACCATTTTGCTGTGGAGTGTAGGAGGGAGTTAATCTTTGAACCATTCCACTTTTCTTTAGGATACTTCTAACATTTTCATTATCAAATTCCTCGCTATTGTCACTTAAGAACTCTTTGATGTTGTGTTCTAAATTTTTAGCATTTTCTAAAATTCCCTCGGGTACAACGCGATTATAGGACAGACACAGTAGAAATACCATTTATTTATACGTGATTCAATTCATCCAAATCCAAAGGTCGTGATCAACACATATCAATATAATAATTTAATGATTCGAATAATACTTATCATTGTCTTATTTACAATATGTTCTTACTTAGATAGGTGAATTGACCCAAGCATTTGCCGAAAATCCCATTGATGTCTCTGATCTGAGGAGTGTGAGAGATTCCGAATACTGGACTACTTTACCGGGATCAAGCTCGAGTAATGTAAGTTTTTTTTTTATTGCTATACACTATTTTGTATTGTTAATAATAATAGTGAGTTGTATAAATACTAAGAAAAATGTCAAACAAATTAATTTTATATTCGAGTTTTACATTCATACAATACTGTGTTTTGTCCTGTATACTATTGTCGTCGCAAAAACAAGACGTTTGGTGCTGAAGAAATAAATTATTTTTCATTGATAGAAGGTGATCGGTTACCACATGGTGCAATAGGGTCCACCGTTATTTCCGTCATCGAAGTTGTGAGGTAGCTTTTTACAGTTTTGTTGGCAAGAGCCACTGCAGACTTGCAGGCTACGGACTTAATCAGGTTTATTTTATTTTTGGATAATCTAGATCATCCAATTTCTACTTCATTAATGCGAGTCATGGATATGACGGTGTAAACGTTTTTTAATGCACTTATGAAGGTTTTACAATCAAAAACTAAAGTTAAATTAGATGAAGGTTTCAATTTTAATGTTGTAACTATGAAAAGAAGCAGTGGGGGTGCACGAGGTAGGAGACCTGTCATTTGTGACGCAGACCGTCTCACTAAACGTTCTATTATAACAATCAATAGTGAAGACACTAATTTGTGTTGCGCCATGGCTATCCTCTTGGGTAAAGCCGTTTTGGAAAAAGACCCTGATTTTAAAAATTTAAAACGTCACGGTAATCAAATGTTAATGCGTAGAGCATATGAGTTATACGCACAGACTAATGTCCCCGAAGTGCCATGTGGTATTGAGGAGATAGCTATATTTGAAAAACCTCTCAATGTACAAGTGACAGTTATAAGAACAGACAAATTAAATCAGGTAATGTTTTTCTAGTTTACACTTATAAGTTCTCTTTTAAATGTATATAACACATTGTATATTTCTATTTTCAATTTTTTACAGGTGGAATATAATGGATCCCCTCGTACTCATCATGTTTATCTGTGGTTAAATAAGAATCACTATGACTTAATTACATCGCCAAAAGGGTTTTATGGGTCTGATCATTTTTGTGAATTTTGTAATAAGTCTTTTGATCATCTTACGGACCACTCATGTGAATTTTTGTGCCATGTGTGCAGAAGTTCGGATTGTGTTAAGCAAGAGCCTATGAGGTGTGGGGAATGTCTCAGGTTATGTCGCTCTTTGGCATGCTTTTCTGTTCATAAATCAAATGGGATGTGTGATCTGCAATATCAATGCAGAAAGTGTCGTAAAGTTATATTGCGCCGCACATGCCCGATAGAATTACATCGCTGTGGGGAAAGACAGTGTAAAGGCGGGCACACACAGCAACGGTCCGGCGACGGCGCGGACACCAGCCCCCTTTTGATAAATGTCGAAGGGGGAGAAATGCACTGAAATCTTAAGGAGGATGGGAACTTGTAAAAGTGTCACTATTATTAACCCCAACACGCCCACAAAACCATCCCGGTGAAAGGGATGATGCGGCGAATTACGGGATTCCCTCTTTCCTAGGGATTCTTTTAACTGCTGGGGAAAAGAAATCACTGCTGAGGGAATTCTTTTTCAAAAGTAAATACGATAATAAGTGAATTGTATTGCTGGAGGAGCTGAATTGTCCATTTTCCGTTGATCCTTATCACTACCGACCGCGAGGTTGCGGGTTCGAGTCCCGTGTTAGGCATGGGTGTTTGTAAATGTATGTTAGCTTGTCTAATGACGAATGTTTCGGCGCATTATAGCCCTCGTGTTGCTGACGGCGCCAGATAATCTGAAAACAACCAACCAACCTTATCACTACCGTGTTTTATAAGCAGTTGAGTCTTTGTGTAAGAATCTTTTTAATTGGATAGAAGGAGATCTATAGAAGGGGCCTAGGCATAAAATCTCAATGAATGTGTCTCAGTTATTTCAACACGTTTCTAAGAGGCAGACATATCTCTCGATCCAACAAGCAATGTCCTCATTCGATGCAGATTTTCTTATTTCCCTTGGTGCAGGAGAGACCTGTACTAAGGGATAAGACTAAATAAAATCCGCAACAGATGACGCATGGGACTGTTATTGATTACGTGCCAAAACTTAATTATACTTCATTCTTCTAAAAAGAGAGTGAGGAAAATAACTATTTGTTAATATCAACGTGCCAGTGTGATGGTAAATGCTTCTTTTTTTTTATTTAAAAGTAACATCGCTTTTACTTGCTAATATGTATAAGGATTTTTTCACCCTAATTTATATTTCCTGCGTTTGTTTAACGACTTTAATTTCATTGGAATCTTTTTAAACCTTGTGGCCTAGTAAGGCTGTCATACAGATATGTATATATTGGTCTTGCTTTATTATACTTAATTCTTCTAAAACGAGAGTGATGAAAATAATTATTTGTTAATATCAACTAGTTGCTGGCATTAATTGTAGTGATAATTATTAATGTAGTGATTAAAGATCTTCCGTAGTAATAATGCTGAAAGACACTCAACTTTTAACATGATTTTCTAAGGTGATGAACTTGATTTTTCTAAGTTAAATTTAGAGAATAAATATTTTTATACATCAGTATCATCAAAGTTGTTAGAAATTTTTTAACATAAAAAATTATGCTAAAAATTTATAACATTATAAATACTATTGATTTTCACAGAATTTTGAGTGAATTCAATTTTTCTGGGAAATAGTTAAAATTTAGGGTTACTGTTTATTAAATACTTAAGTAAAATAAATTTTAGTAAATATTAGAATTATACTAAACATTTAAATGTACGAATTTTACGAATTTAAATAATACTGATATACTTTTTAGAAAATCTTAATTAAAGTTTCAAAAATCTGAATCAAAGTGTGTTTCTAAATAAACTTTAATTGAATAAAAAAGAAATTAACATGATTTGTTCTTAATTTCATTTAATAACATATGTTCCAGAACACCATTATTTATCCCATTGAATACCTCCCTAATTTCCGTAAAAATATTTGTATCATATTTAAATAATTATAAATTTTGTAATGAGCTCAAAACAAATTCAATAAAATTGGAAGGTTTTTTTTTTCTTTTTTTTTTTTTCTGCAACCTTAGTTAATAACTTTCACGGCTTTAAAGTAGGCCATTTTAGGAATTGATATAAAAAATTACATACCCTTCAACAGAAAAAGAAATTCTTCTTTCTTTAAATAGGAATCGACATAAATGAAAGAATGATATAAATAATAATACAATACCGAAGCGTAACTGCTATTTTCTCTGTAGGCGATATCAGGGCTCGATTTAGAATTTTTTTTACTGTAGGCCCAACATTCAGAGAGGGGCCCCCAATAGCAAATATTTATTTCCTTACGTCACAATATTACCAGATCAAGCTACAATCGTTAAGACTAACTTTTTACAATTAAAACTCATAGTTTACTTTCACACGATTTTTTTTGTTATAATTAGTATGATCTTGATTTCCTCAAAACATTTGAATTAATCAAGACCCCCCATGAGCACTAATTTTAAAGCACACTTTCCTGTATTTACATTTTACCACAGGATCCACAAATTAATAATAAAGATTACTTAATTTTATAACAATAATTGTAAATAATACAAAGTAACCTTTCCACGATCTCACCAAAAAGGAGGGCCAAAAAAATTAAAAAAATCCACGGTAGAGCCTGCAAACCAACCAATCACAAAGACTCTTTCATTTCATAATATAAGAAGTTGTACATGGTTGGTTGGTTGGTGAACATCTCTTTACAAGAGGGGAGAGAAGGAGAACAACGGCGTAAAGCCCTTGTCTCCGTGTACATATGAAGAAGTTGTATATGATTGGCTGAACCGGAAAGATTTGCTTAATTAGGTTTTATTACGTTAATCTATCTAACTTAACTCTCTGTGACTATAAAAAATATGGAATTTGCGGTTTTGTAACTAAAAATTTTTATTATTTTTGTTCATTACTTCCCATAAAAAGACCATTATATTTAAAATTTTCAGAAAACTTTCAAAATTTGGGGGTCCCTGGGCCTGGGCCTAGTGGGCCTAACTGTAAATCAGGCCCTGGGCGATATATTCCTCCGATAGTTAGTGTCTGGTTTTTGCAGTCTGGAACATAATTTCTCCACCAACTCGTCGAAGCTCTCAATCGACATCCGGAAAAAGTTGAAAATTTTTACTTTGTCTTCCCTTAATTGCGGGTAAAGACAGAAGAACATACCGAATCTTGATCGGCTCTGAACAATGGGTCCACATAGTGCGATTAATTCGATTCTTTTTCCTTCGATATCTTATATACAAATATGCTAAGCGCGCTCTTTTTCTTTCCATCTCCATCTCGAACAAACACAAAATCCTCTCTGAGGAAAATTTTGGTCATTTGAGAATGCACCTAATGAGGTAGGGAGAAAAGGGAAAATATCCCGCATATCAAATTACACCCTCTTTCCACCGGATAGCCACCGTGCAACTTTTTGTCCCGTTCGGGGAGAGGCCAAAGGTCATAGTGACAGTGCCGTTCCCGGGCCGTTGCTGTGTGTGCCCGCCTTAAAGGTTGCAAGAAATTTGCATTGCCTGAACACCAATGCTACTTGCAACCCCGTCCATCCCACCCCCTTAATGATAAATTAATATGTTTCGACTTTGAAACTACTCAGTCCTCAGGAGAGCATATCGTTAATTTATCTCTCCTGCAATATGTTGATGGCACTGAAAAAGTTTTTTAAGGTCGAGAAACTTTAGATAACTTTTGCAAATTTGTTTTTTCAAATTCACACAAAGAGTACACTCTGATTGCTCATAATATGAAGGATTTTGATGGTCAGTTTGTACTCCGTTGGCTTCTAGAACAGGGTTACAAACCTGATGTCATTCCACAGGGGTCAAAACTTCTCAGTATTGAGGTGAAAACTTACAAAATCAAATTCATCGATTCATTTAGTTTTTTACCTATGGATCTATCAAAATTGCCAAAGACCTTTCGTCAAGTTGAACTAGTAAAGGGATTTTTTCCCCATCATTTCAACACAGAAGAAAACCAGGAATATGTTGGTAATCTTCCTGCAAAGAAATTTTTTAGTCCCGAAACGATGACAGTGGACACACGGGAAAACTTCCTTACATGGTACGAGGGGAGGAAAATGGAATCATTTGATTTTAGAAAGGAAATGTTGCTGTATTGTAGGTAAACAAAAAAAGAAATTTGATTAAAAATTTTGACAAATGTGCAGTATAATATATTTGTTTAATATTGCTTTGTAATTTATTTTATTTTATACAGGTCTGATGTCGATATATTGAGGAGATGTTGTATTGAGTTCAGAACTCAATTTATAGCTACTGCCGGAGTTGATCCTTTTTGGTAAATAATGTCCTTATTGGCTTATTGGTTACATAATCACTATATATATATATATATATATATATATATATATATATATATATATATATATATATATATATATATATATATATATATATATATATATATATATATATATATATATATATATATATATATATATATATATATATATATATATATATATATATATATATATATATAATGTTTTTTAAATTATTAGAAAAATGTTTGTCAATTGTCAGTGTCTTTGTTAGATAGCTACAGTGTCGTGCTAATGTATTTTTTAAAATTATGTTCATGTTTTATTTTTAGCTATATTACCATACCAGCGGCATGCATGGCTAGCTATCGAAGTCAACACATGAAGGAATCAACTATTGCTATGGTAGCATCTACAGGGTATATTAACGAGGGAAATTATAGTCAAGATTCGATTCGTTGGCTAGACTTCGTAGCTGCTACAGATGGTGTGAAGATCAAACTTGCTTTGAACGGGTCGGGTGAACAGAAAATTTGCTGTCATAATGTGGACGGGGTTTGCCAGAAAACTAAAACCATATATCAATACCAGGTAATAAATATTCAATGATGTATCATATTGTGATTTCATAATAATTGTTGTTTACTAATTTTTATCTTGCAGAATTTTGTATTGTTTTTTATCCTTTTATACCTATATTTACGTGTTTGCAAAAAAATTTTTAACATGTATATGCTTTTCTAACAGGGATGTTTTTTCCTTGGGTACAATATATACTTCGAGGGCGATATAGTTAATCCACTATCTGGCACAAAGATGGGTGTACTTCACCAAAGAACAAAAGAAACAACAGAAAAGCTGCGGAAAGGAGGTTACGCTGTTATTGAAATGTGGGAGCATACCTTCACCCAAATAAAAAAAACTTCATCAGATGTAAAGACTTCTGGCAAGCCATAAACTGACCGACAGATTGAATCCGCGTGATGCGTTCTACGGGGGTAGAACAAATGCATTACAATTATACTATAAGGGCAAAGCTAAATACATCGATTTCACCAGCTTATACTCCTGGTGCAATAAATATTGCAAGTAAGAATATATATACTACCTTATTAAAACTTTACATGATTAAACTGTATATCCTCCAGCCTAATATTCAGAACCAGGCTGCTTTTTTTTTTTTTTGCTTTGTAATTATGATATATATATACTGTGTTATTTTTACAGATATCCCATAGGTCATCCGACAATTTCCACAGAAAATTTCTCTGATATTGAAGAGTACTATGGAATAGTAAAATGCAAAGTTCTGCCCCCTTGAGGATTGTTTCATCCCGTCCTACCAGTGCGAAACGGACATAAATTAATGTTCCCCCTATGTAATGCGTGTTGTAAGACATTTGAACAAGCCCAGTGCCAGCATAACAATGAGGACAGATCAATTACCGGAACGTGGGTCACCGAAGAAGTGAAAAAAGCTGTAGAGATGGGCTATACGATTGAAAAAGTGTGTATTTATTTTTATTTTCTTATTTATGTGTAACAAAGGACTTATTTTTTTGTAAATATATATATATATACATGTATATATGTGTATATGTTTTCAGATATACGAGGTATACCACTTTACTGCAACTTCGGATGATCTATTTAAGTCATATATCGACTCATTTTTAAAAATAAAGCAAGAAGCTTCCGGTTGGCCTTCCGAATGCGTTTCAGATGAAGATAAACATCAATATATACAGTCGTATATGGAGAAGGAAGGGATACAACTGGATGCAGCCAACATAGAATATAATCCTGGACGAAGGGCTGTTGCTAAATTAGCATTAAACAGCTTTTGGGGGCGATGGGGAATGGCCCTAAACAAAACTCAATTGAGTTATATTCTAAGTATAACAGAGCTGAACAAGATTTTAGTGGATACCACTAAAAATGTATGTATTTGAGAACCCTTATATCCAGAATTTAGAAAACTAATGAAATTAACGTTTAAGAACAATTAATTATCTTTTTTTCTATTACTAATTAATAGGTGGAAGACATTTATTTCCTCACAGAAAAGTGTGTGCTTTTCAGTGGCGTCAGCAGGCTGAATTCGTCCAGCAAGACACTTCAACAAATGTTTTCTTGGCAGCTTTTACAACTTGCCATGCCAGATTGATGCTACACGGCGAAATTCAAAAACTGGACAGGGATGTGCTGTACTTTGAATTATTTACAAATCTACCGGTAAAAATGACCCTAAATGCGGACCCTATTTAGGGGAATTCGTAGATGAGCTAGCTGGCGGTCATATTCAAAAGTTTGTGTCAGGTAAATTGGGTCTAGGACGAAATCCCGAAAGCCGAAATCCCGACAAGCCACAATCCCGAAAGCCGAAATCCCGACAGGCCACAATCCCGAATGGGACGAAATCCCGACAAGCCAAAATCCCGAATGGGACGAAATCCCGAATAGGACGAAATCCCGACAAGCCATAATCCCGAAAGGCCAAAATCCCTATCAACCAAGAGAAATCCCTACCAACGGGAAAATCCCATGAGACCAAAAAAATGTGTTAACAGATATTTCAAAACAATATTTTTTTTATAAACTTTAAAAATTAATGAGGTCGATTGCCATTCATAAAAAATAGATTTTGATTCGTTATGAAGTGGAACATGTTGAAGTTGTCAATTAATCATTTCATTGCATTTTTCAGTTTACCTTCGATTTTATTTTTATATTGTATTAATTTTCTTCCTTTAGTTTTGAAGAAAAATCAACTTAAATTTTACATATTTATATTACATTTTGCCTATCAAAATGTAATTTATTTCCAATGTTTATATACATTTCTATTTGCTGCCTATTTTTCAGCCACTTAAATATTCGGTTTAAAATAATATTGGTTCATTTAGAGAAATTTGCCTAAAAAAAAAATAAAAAATTATGGCGTGATTGTTCTTCAAAGCACTTTATAAGGTCTCTTCATTAGGTGACAAAACGGTCCCCGGGTTACAAATTAAACTCGGAAAAGTCACCTGGTTTTTACTTACTCAACTAAATAAGATCATGTTGTCTAAACTTGTCTATACGGTTTCCGTGTGCAACATATTTACATGGAAAATCAAATTAACATGTCTGATAGTATACTTAGAAATGGATAGATGTATTGCGTTTTCAATTGCATAAGCCTAATACTTTAGTAGGGCAAAAGAATGTTTATAGAATGGACACTTTTTCTTATGAGCGATGTATATGTAATAGAAACATATGCAGGGAAATGTAATATAATACAAGGAGTGTATAGTTAGAATCTTTTTGGATGTATTGATTTACTAGTAGGAGTTGCATTGCGTCACAGATTTTATTACTATTGAGACATTTTATTTAATAAGAGTTGTTATGCTAATTTGTCCGCGTGTTTCTATTTTACTACAATTTGAATAACAAATATAATATACTCCTAAGGATTGGCGTTACTTTTTTTTTAAATTTTGGTGCACTTATTTGGAATTTAAAATTGGAAATGACTAATACGTATACATAAAACTAGGATGTAATATAACAAATTAAAAGTAAAATTTAAGTATCGAAAAGTATTATATTTTAGAATATTATCGAAAAAAATTACTACTAAGAAGTATTTCTGTTAAAAAAATGTAATACTTTAGATATGAAGCCTATCTAATCAATACTATAAAATGCTTTCTAAATATTACCAACTTTTTACCAAGACATTGCGTGTTCTATCAGTGAGGTTTTTTAAATTTTGGAGTAGTATTTACAGTTTCATATTTATTGAATTTTATTAACCCTTATATTGTGAATGATGCTTGCAAAAATTGCATCTGAAGAGTAACAAAATTTGTGTATAAAATTTTTCAATATGAAAAATAAAAGAAAAACGATCATTATTTATAAACATTTAACCTTCTGGGGGTTAACAAAAACTCGCTTCAAGAATGAATTGGCCTTCCAACAGTTCCTACTTGAAAAGTGTCAAGGTATATTTTCTCTGGTTCTGTATCCGAGGGAAGAAGTTCTGGGTTGAGACGATCGTTAATCATGTAGTTGGGGAGGATTTTTTTATACGCTTCATTTAACCTCATTAGAACCCTGGTCACGTTGAAATGCACTTTGTGTACGGTCCCTTTTCTGCGATCGCTCCAGGACTGTGCTTACTTTTCAATACAAAAAGAAAGGAGCTACTCGATTCTCTGCTTGACCGCACATAACATAGGACAAAGAGTAGCAACCTTAAAAGTTCGCCTTAGCTTTCTGTACTTATTTGTTCAGGGTTCGGACAAAGTTTTAGATTTTAAAAATAAGTTTCTTTACAAGGACCTTCCAATTAAAAAGTTCAGCGGTCGGCAGTTCAACTCATTTGCCTCTTTGTAGGACTTCTTTACCTTTTTCAGAAAGACGAAGAATTGAAACATAACATAATTTACATGCTCTATCTCAATCCGTAAATTTCTGTGACTTTATATCTAATTAGCGAATGGAGGTTTTTTTTTTATTGTCTTATAGTGCTATAAGAGTTTGTGTCTCAATTTGGTTCTTGTAAGGATAGCGTCAAAATAAGTGGAAAATTGAAGAAGACGTAAGTTTTCAAAGTGATTGTAATAGTATCAGTTGTATGCATATCAAATAGCTATTCTTATCATATTTCAGATTTTGCAATTAAATCGTAACAAAATGGTCTAGAAAGTGTAACAGAAAAATTTGTAATAAGGGACTACGGCATATATGTGGTCCTTATTTTTTTAACTTTCAGATTTCTTTTTTCCTCACCCTCCAATTCTTTTCCCTTTGGCGATAAAAATATTATTGTAAGCAATTTTTTGAAAATTAAAAGAGATTAAGCTGTGCCGTAAGGAAAATGGAAGTTCGCATCACATAGCTGCATTTTACTGTACAGCGCAGGGTGTTCCTTATTTTCCAACTTACAAATTTTATATTCTTACCCCCATTTTTTACCTTTGACTATAAAAAATATTATTGGAGTCATTTTTGTAAATGAAAAGTGATTAACGTGTGCAGCAACGATCAACGTGTGGACGATCACTGCAAGCAGTATTACACATATTGTAAAATATGAGGCATTACTAAAAAAAAAAAAAAAAATACCGCTAAAAATCTGACATTTTTGTTGTTTAAATGTTAGATTTTGTTAGTTAAATTGTATCAATATTTTGCAACTTTTTTAAATTTAGGAAATAAAACTTTTAGAATATGTTCGTTCATTTTTGTCAATTCTGTTTTTATTTTTACAAACTTCAATATCAATTTAGCAGGGTTAATACTAATTTATCATAATAAAACTTGGTTCTCTACAAAAATAGGTCAAAAGAAAAAATATTCGGGGGTATGAAATTGAAGCCGAAGAAATTTAATATTTTTTTTTTTTCAAACAATTTCAATTTTAGTAATCTTTTAACAACTTCAGGCTATTTGCTACTCGGGTTGAAATATTATTGAAATGAAATTTGGCACACTGTCAAGATAGACCAAAACGAAAGGAATGAAGGGGTAAGAGTTAAAATCAGATGAAATTTCGTTTTTGACGCCTTACATAGACCATCCTAATATATAGTTAGAATTAGTCAATTAAAAGACACAATACTCAGTTATACTACATATCATTACGTACCTACTTTGATTCATCGTAAGATCTCAAAGAGGGATTTCAAATTCGAACAGAAATTTATATTTTAAACAATTAATAATTTGCTTTAAAAATTGAAGTTATATATTTTCGATTAATTTGTTTTAAATGATAACTAAGACGGTAAAGGAAGTTTAATTTCACCAACAATAGAAGGTCACTTTTTCTTTAATAGCACAATTTAATAAGTTAAATTCTTAACTGATAAGTTGTCTTTGTAAAAAAAAGGCTCTTCCTTTAAGTATGTACAATGTACATATTAAACAGTATTTTTAAACTTCAAATATTGTGTTTATTGATGGACAACCCAACTACGTATACGGACGATGACGCTTCGTGTTTTTAAGACAACTGTATTTTAATGTTTCATAATGTGCAGTTTTGTTGAGTTTTAAAATTCGATTTATTTGACAGACAATTGAAAGAATTTCTTACAATATCTGTTCAGAACAAGTATCATTTTGTAAAAAGTGTATGCTTTCTCTCAAATGATTTTTACCAAAATTGTCTTACAAAAATTAATTAGTAGACAGATAGTATTGCGTTGATTGTCAGAGAGTTTTTCGGATTTTCTCCTTCTTGATGCGTAAATGCGCGACATTTTCCTCTTCAAAGACCATGGGTGAAAACAGTCAAAATGTCAAAAAGAGGAAAACATTCATAGCTTTGTTTTCAACTACAAAAATAGTGAAATAAAAATATAATGGTGTACTAATGTGTGCACAGAACAATGGTGGAGTTAGATTTTTTTTTTAGGGGCTACAGTTAAGTTTAGTTTGATAAAGGCCTATAAAGTCTAATTAAAAAAAAAAATGTAAAACAAGCAGAACTTTTCAGAGTAAAATAAAAGTGGAAACCCCTGAAAGACACACCATTTCCAGACTGTGTACGGTTCACGTTGTTTTGGGGCATCAATGTCCTAGTGTAGTTTTTGCGCTTGATAACGTCTAAATTTATTATTGGATTCTACATAGATGCCTTAAAAGGGATTAAATATTCTTAGCCGACACAACTTTGAATTTGTATTTTTTCCGATTTTAATTTTGTTAACGCTTTAATTCTATCAGTAAACACTTACATAAACATTATATGGTAAAGAATACTCTAAAATAATATTAAAAGAAATCAACTCATGAGGCCCTCTAAAAGGGAGGGTTTTTTTCCGCAACGATTACCAAAATATTTATCAAAATCAATAAATTTATTTTGCTTTCCTCTGGAAAAAGCAATTTGATCTTATAAATATAATATATAAGAAGGGTGAAAATTAAAAATAACGAAAGTTTATATTTTCCATAAGTTCAGCTACACAATTCAATATTTGATTTTTCATTTTTAGTAATCCATAATTGATAAGGATGTTAATAATCGCAGGAATGATTCTTTTGAAGCTCTTAACTGCTGACTACGAAAGTTAGAATCTTTTTTTAATGTAACCTTCCATTTTAACGTAATCAGGGTTTCCACGGTCATTGAAAGTTATTAAAAGTGCTTAATATTTTTGAACTCGTTTTCAAGGCCTTGAAAGTACTTGAAAATGCTTAGAGGTGCTTAAAAGTCCTTGAAAATTCTTAAAGTTCCTTATAAGTCCTTAATTTTTACGGCTGTTGTGCCAACCGCAAATTTTATAATAGTACTACTCAGACTTGCTATCCCCGCGTGACCACCACTTGTCCGCACTGTTATCAGAATTCTGTGACATATTTTATTACGCATGCGCAGACTTGTAAATTTTCTGGTATAATATATTCTATTAAAAATTTATATATAGACATGATGCACGAAAACAAATTTTCAAAGGTCATTAAAAACATTATTTAGGTCCATAAAAGTCATTGAAAAGCCAGTGATTTTCATTCTGTGATTTGAGTGTGAACCCAGGTAATATCAAATCCAGTAACATTTTCAGCCTAAAGTTCTTTAATTTACGCAAACAGCTTGCTCTCTCTTTAACCCTTTCTTCTCCCTATCGGATTCAAAAGAAAAAGTAAACCAAAGAAAATTCCATTGTACTATATGGTGTTTACCCTTTAACACTATTCGGGACCAGGGGGTAAGGATATTTATTTTAAGATTAATGATTCCGTTTTCTCACCAGCGGTTATTTGAAGCGTGAATTTCCTCAACAAAAGGATTTTAGATTTTTAGGTGTGTTGACTGGACTTGCGCTTGACATTGAATTATGAAAGGTAAATACTATTGTAAGTTGTCCACTTTGGATCATTTATAAAATTGTCTCCCGAGAGAACCTGTGGAACAGACCATTTCCAATTTTGACACATCACCTCGAGTAGAAGGTTTACCGAGCTGCGTAAGAACGTTGTGATAACGTTCTGTATTTTTAGTTGGTGGTCAAATTATATGGCAAAATAATTGTTTTAACTAGATCAAATATGAATTTATAGACAACCAGCTACAATTAGTGACATTAGGGAGAATCATCTTGTAAATGCATATCCATCAAAAAAACAATTTCTTTGCTGGTATAAGCAAGAAGGGAGATTTGGAAATTACCAGTTAAAGAACATAAACCTTCCTATTCCGCAAAAGCTATTATTAAAAAATAAAATTTTCTAGGAAAAAAGCCTTTTGCGCTCTTTAAGTAAAAAGCGATTTTGCAACTAACACTTCACAAAAAATCGTTTTTGACTGTAAAAATAATATAACCCATAAAAACAAAGTTTTAAATATAAATCCTTTGTATACATAAGTCAATTTTTATATTCATTAACATAGCACCGTTTCTGTTGCCAGCGTGTGCTTGTTTTAAAAATTTTAATTTCGATACTAACACTATCTCTATCAGCAAAATATGTTGCAAAATACTTCTCAAAATTTATTCATTCAAAATGAATGTGAATTTATGCACTCAGATCCAAGTATCTTTTATTTCTTCTGATCAAAACAATTTTATTATATATACTAAAATTATTTTGTCAACAGGAAAGAATTTCTTCAATTATTGGTTTAATGCTATTTCAATGCGATTGGATGACGGCAAGTTGGTTTATTAGCATTCCATAAAAATGATCTTTTAGTGACAGTGACAGCCTTCAAAATGTGACAGAATGCATTGTCACCGACATCGAATCTATCTGCTAAGTTTCAGCCCGATTTGATGATGTCAAAGAGTCTCACATAATTAGGCCTCCGTATATTTGCCTGCCATCGACAAACAAAACACACAAATATACACACAAAGTCGGAAGTTAATACAAGAAATTTAATAAATTAAAACTGCAAACTAAAAGAATGTACATGTAATGAGAGGTTTGGAATGCAATTTTAACAAATACATGTTTAGAAATGTATGGATGTAATTGTTTCAAAGGTGCGTTGTATGTTAAACTCAAAATTCAAAAGTAACTGCAGCCCTTTAATAGAATTAACCGTTTTTTAAAAAAACTTGTCCTTATTAGAAATAACATTTTTGTTATATTTAAAGTTAACTAGTAAATTACTTTTAAGATTGATTTTTCAAAGACATTTAAATTATGTGTTGATAAATTGTGCTCACTTCCAAAAAAATCGGAATCCTTCACCATCAGCATCATTTGAAAGCAGCCATCTGAACTTACTTGGCTATTATTAACTCACCTTATATCTAAACTGTATTCATAGAATTTAAGTTTGAAACGATCAGAACTACTTAATCTCGTGAAATTATTCGAAATACGGCAAAATATGTTTCTGGCTTAGACATTAAGTTAAAATAGATCCATTTTTAAATCCCTTATAATAACTTCGAATTTGTTTGTGGATGGTTGGCTGTGTATGTCGATGGCGGGCAAATCTGCGTATCATATCTTTACATAGGGTAATGAAAGTACAGCATTCGATTAATTATTATTTTTTTTTTTTTTTTTTTTTTTGGATCACCCAGATTTAAAAAAAAAAGTGGTATAGAAAAAAAAATGCCTGTCTGTGTGCACGTGGTCAGAATAACTCCCGAACAAATTGACCTACACTCTTCAAATTTGGTACATGGTTTGGCGGTGGCCATGGGTCCTGCCATTTAGGTTTTCGTCAAAATCGCGCATATGCATAAGATTGAAATAATGAAAAATCATGAAAAAATCTCGTTCTTCAATAATTTCTAAAAAACAGCCCTAACTATTTTGATTAAAATCTCTCTGCTAATGCCTCTTACGTGTTCTAAACTTCCCCACCACCTAAATTCCCGTACAAATGCGATAAAAGCGTAAAAAGTTTTTTTTTTAAAAGGGGGAAAAAAATAAAAATAATCACGAATTACTTTAACAACAGAGTTTTCTGCCCTTGAGCATCACCCACCAACGATTGATTTGTATCTGTTTCCCGCACAAGAAAGGACAATGTAATGTCTATCGAATATCTTCGCCAATTAGGTGGGTTTTTAAATAAGTGAAAATATGAAAATGGTAAATAACATCCCGTATCATATTTTAACGCAATGATCAGTATTATTTAGTGTAATTGAAAAATTGTGCGATGTTCCATACCCCTAGTTAAGGATTCAATTTTGAAAAGTAGTTTGCCGCATATTTTGCTTATAGAAATGTTCTGCGGAGGCCAATTTAACTCACTTGCAATAATCCAATCGATCTGAAACTTGGCAAATATGATTTGATGCCGATGACATTTGTCACTAACAAATTTTGGGACTGTTATTCTCACTAAAAGATCGCTTTTACAATTACACATGCTTCTATAATCGCTTCTGAATACTAATAAAATCCCATTTTAACCGATCATTTGTTGAAACTATTTGCTGGTGCCAAAATGCTTTAATCAAAATATATATAATATATGGGTTTTCATTAATATACAACTGGTACCATTACAACCATTTTGAAAACTTACGTCTTCTTCAATTTTCCACTTATTATGACGCTATTCTTACAAGAACCAAATTGAGACAAAAACTCTTATAGCACTATAAGACAATACAACAAAAATCTCCATTCGCTGATTAGATATGAAGTAGAAGAATATATAATCTAAAACTTTGTCCGAGTCCTGAACGAATAATTTCAGAAAGCAAAGACTAACTTTAAACTTTTAACATTGCTATCATTGTTCCTTTGTTCTGTGCGTCAAGCAGAGAATCGCCCCGCGCCTTTTCTTTGGTATTGGAACACATTTCTGGAGCGATCGGAGGAAGAGGGGTTGTATACAAAACGCGTCTCTACATGACCAGGGTTCTAATGAGGTTAAATGGAGCGTATCGAAGGTTCCTCCCCAACTACCTGATAAACGATCGTCTCATCCCAGAACTTCTTCGCTCGGATCGGACACCAAAATCCCCAGCTTTTGTAACTCAGCCCATCATTAGTCTTTAGTGGCATGTTTTATCCCCTGGGTTTCCATGCACCATAAAGGACCTATTGTCAAGGGACTATTGTGTCCTTTACTACCAGCAAGCAATTGCAGGTGAGACGAATCACCACAGTCTCAATTATCTTTCCCCTGGACCTGCAGGGTGACTTCCTCAGAGCGAGTTATGGTGGGTCTCAAAGTGTTAAGATATAAACAATGTAGAGACTTATATCCCACATATTAAATAGAAAATTGTTAATTTCCTAAGATTTTGCTAGAAACAAAGCTTTTATAAATATCTCTTTCATGACAACTTTCTGGAATTTTTTTAAACTATTGAAAGTAGTTTTATTCCAAGTCTCATTCCAAATTCCTTGGTTCTAAAGGCCGCAGAACATTCCAGTTCAAACCAAAATAATTGATTTATGGTTTCTTACATATCTAGAACACCTTTTTTTTGGGAGGGGGGGGGGGGGAGTTAGGGGCTGTTTACTAAATAAATTGAACTTTAAACTTGAAAATGTCTATGCTAACCCCTCTATTTTTTCTTTTCATTCGATCTAGAATACTTCGTTTCGTTTCTATTTCATTTTAATGAAATACCCTTAGAGCGTGGTGCAGATCTTGATATTGAGGAGTGTATTTTTAAGATTCAGAATTAAAGCATGGGTATTAAATGGACGCGTGCTTCAGAACGGTATTAGTCTACAATTTCTCGAAAACTACTTGGATTTCATGTGTCGTGTTCAACAAGATGTTAAAAAAATAAGTAAAGTATCTCAATCAGAAAAGAATTTAATTTAACATAATTCATACACAAAGTTAAAAATGGGGCAACCTCTCACGTAGTCCAATTAAGATCGGAAATTGACAAATATAAAATTCATACATCTATATATTTAATGGACAAGACTTATTTTATTAAGAGCCACTCCTCTTTACGATCAAGACGTCCTTTAAAAGGTCTTAAACTGTAGATAAGCCAGAAAGTTCTAAAAATGCGAAGACAAATATTTTACTAATTGGTTTGATTACAATATTTTTCAACATTGCTTTATCGAACATGTTTCTTCTACGACAAGTATTTTTGACAAACCGAATGACAGCTTCTAACAGGATTTGTTTTGTTTGCGATTTTCAGACCATGAATTTTGATATGTTAATATCTGCTCATTAGATAGATTTCAATTAATTTTTGTTTTTGCTGGGAGGATATGTGTCGTTTAGTAAAATCTGTGAGACATAGTTTTATTTTTTTTTAAAAAGATGTATTATAAATCTGTATAATTTCAAAAATATGAGGATTTTTACTAAAAAAAGTTACAATCCTACTATTTCAGTTGGAAGATGTCAATTAAATACATGTGCGCATTTTTTAGAAACTTTGCATAGAGTGGAACACTATTTATACTTATTATTCCACTGTGTATAGAGTGAGAATTGAAAAGTTTGAAAGAAATGGTATTATGGAATTTTCCCATCTACCCTTTTTAGCAGACAAAAAATGTGTCCACGTGGTACTAAGATGTTCGGATAAATTTTGTCAGGATTTCAAAAGTTGACTGGAATAAAGGTGCTGTATTGTTAGGGGGTTGTCGAGCGTCAGCGATCAGGGGACAGATATCCTAGTTCTGGTTTCATCTGATATTGATAAAATACTTTTTTTTAATTATATCACACTTATTACTTTCAATTACCCTAATGTATGCATCGGGTAATAAAAGTATAGTATACGGTATTTTTTTTTTTTTTTTTTTTTGGGCATATCTCCCCGTTTTGGAACATCCTGATTTCAAAAAAGTGATCTAGAAAAAATGCCCGTGTGTGTGTACGTGGTCAGAATAACTCCAGAACAAATTGACCTACGATGTTCAAATTTGGTGTGAGGGTTGGTGATGGCACAGGAAACTACCATAAATTTTTTCGTCAAAATCGCGCATGCGCATAAGGTAGCTGCCATTGAAAAAAATCATGTTTTTCAGTAATTGATAAAAAACGGCTCAAACGATTTTGTTCAAAATCTCTGTGGTAATGCCTTTTAAGGTGTTCTAAACATTCCCCTTCAAAAACTACTATAAAAATGCTTTAATTGCGTAAAAAGTTGAAAAACGAATGCCTGTAACACAGTTCTCTTTCCTTGGGCACACCACGTCAAAGGCCATTTTCTCTTTTCTAATCAGTTTTACTTACAAGAAAGAATAATTATTGAAAAGTATATCGCAAAAATCATTTTTTTTAAAGACCCATACAAGAATTATCGCAAAAAATGTCGCCAAAACTGGCAATTTTTTCTAAATGAATGATTAAAATATGAAAGCGGTAAATGACACAAAACCACATCATTATTATGATGTAATTGAAAGTTGTGCGATGTTCCACATCCCTAGTTGCATATGTTTCACAAACGTAAGGGTAAAAAAGTGATATTTCATAAATCTTTTTTTTTTTTAATTCATGTAAATTTTCTAATGCAATGTAACATAGCAATGTATGTACCATTTTTTAAAGGGGACAAATTCATACTTGTTAAAATATAATACTTTGATATTTCTTAAACGTTTTATGTAAAAATAATCCCATCGTTGCAGACATTCGCTATAATTTCTTCTAAAGGTTGTAATTTATTCAATAATTGTCGATTATGTGTGTTTTTTGCGTTTTCCTGAAATATTCATAAATTTCCCAGTTACCATGAAGCTAAATTTATTGCAATCTTATTAGGTTTCAAATTCAAATCGATTGGTTCTTTCTTTATTTTTTCATGGGGCAAAACGATCAAAATGAAGGCTACTTCGTAACACCTAAATAATTAATAAGGCCTATATTTCAAGGGAGAATACATTCAAGAATGGTTTTTTGAATCGAAGGGGAAAAACCGTAAATTGAGAAATTCTATTTGGAATGTCTACTGATTTTTAAGTAGAAATGTCAGAAGTATTATAGTAGAAATTTCATAGCTCCGTCCTGGGAATACAGGTTACTTTGGAATACGAGTTAGTGGTGGCCATAGGACCTGTCATTGAAGTTTTCATCAAAATTGTGTATGCACATAAGGTAGCTTACATTGATTAAATTATGTCTTTCAACAATTGCCAAAAAACGGCTCTAACGCTTTTGATCAAAATCGGCATAAATTGCCTTTAAGATAATTTAACATTCCCAGCTCTAAAATTTCCCTAGAAATGTGACAAAGGCATAAAAAGTTGAAAAAATAACGTCTTTAACACAGAGTTCTCTACCCTTGAGCGTCGTCCATTAACGACAGTTCCTCTCTGTTTCACTTACAAGATATGTTTGGTTTGTGTTGGAATGAAAAAAAAAATTTTTAGTTCTTAGAAGTCAAGGACCTGAAATGTTGTACAAAAGTCAAATTGATTTCCTTGTTTTTCTAATCGATATTGTTAAGGGTGAAGTTTTTGAAATTGGTTGTAATGCATAAATTCAATGGCTCTATCCTACAATTTTTTATGTTTTATAAAGCTAAATGAATGTTGTTATTAGCGATTACGATGTGTGTGCTTTTTTAGCAAAATGCTTAAGAACTTTCTTAAACGCTAAAAAGTGAAAGTGTTGTTTAGCTCTTTTGCTAGAACATTTGGACACTAAATGTACAAAATCGCCGTTTTTGTTTTCCCAAGGTTAGTCATCAGCCTAAAAGCTCAAGTAAACAAAGGTGAAAAGAATTTTTTCAGTTGAGATTTTGGTATAAAATAACATTATATTTAAAGTTAATAATAATTTTATAGTTAAAAAAGTGCTTTAATTGTGTTAAATTAAACATCCCAAGTGATGAAACTCGTAATCATTTTAAAAAATTGCTAAAATAAAATTATGATTTTAGCTTTTTTTGCTAAAGAAATTTTGTACTCCAGCTTAAACAATGGTTGTTAAACTAGTTATTGATGTTTTTGCAATTAATATGTGATGTTATTTAAACGGTCGCGTATTTTTTTTACTACTCGTTAAATGTAATTTAAAATTAATGGGATAATTAATTTCTTTTTTAAATACTGTTTAATGCTATATTTAATGATTATCTTTAAACTAAGTGCAAAAGTGTCCTTCGTGTGCTTGGTATAGTTTTTTTTTTTTTTTTTTTTTTTTCTTTTTCAAATATCTATACTCATCTATTCTAACTACAAAAAAGTTCTGTAATTGTTTTTAAAATTATCTTTTCAACAAGTCCATTTAGCTACTAAATGAAACAGTTTTTTAAAATGTTACTTTTTTCACTTTAGTTTAAATTTACATTAAAATTCTGTAGTTGACAGAAATTCATTTTCGCTTCACAAGACTTCTTTCACTGTAATGGAAAGAATTAACTCAGTAAAATAATAATGTCCAGTGTCTAGTCCAATAAACAGTAAATTCCTCCGTGTCAAATCCAACGTTCCGAGAAAGGAAACAAAGATAAACCCTTTGCTTTATAGTTTTGGCCTTATAATTTTGTCTCAATCTAATATTTATTCCCTACCGGTGTACGGAAATTTCATTTTGATTTCATAGAATCTTTTTTCCAAATTAAAGGACAACATTTAAAATTTGTCTTTTCATTCACCATAGGATTGGTATTTCACAAAAAAGTAAACGCGATAGCTATTGAAAAGAAATTGGCTCAATTGCTCAGTGACCTCTTAAATTTCCAAATTATAATACTCATTTAGATGTCTTTGTTGTATTGATATTCTGCGAATTGTCTACAGTTGTGGTGATTTGTTCATATTTTAATATTTAAATATGTGGAGGTATTGAGAATAATTAAATTGGTAACTTTGATGAATTTTAAAATTAATTATTTCAAAACAGGTGAGGTCAGGATTTCATGTTCGGATTATTTAAATCTCTTATCTGAATTCCACACCTAAGCTGATGCCTCGTTCCTTATACTCAAGAAAACTATCAATCTTTACTATCATCTTTAAACCATTCTCCCTTTCCAAACGTGCAAACTATTGCCAGTGTTAAAAAATAGAAAGAAAAGGAAACACCCCTCACCTAGTTAGTACTCTCCCCACTGAAGTGCCCCCCCCCCCTCCCACCGGGAGGTAAGTGAATGGTGGGAGGTAAGTGAATGACTATTACCTAGAGCATAGACGAATGGTCGACGTTCTGCAACACCTTACGTTTCTTGTTAATTATTGTTCCCTACCAAATGATTTTAACTGTAAGTGAAAACTCTAACAGTATTTACGAGGTGCTTTTTTTCTTTCTTCTTTTTGTTGAGAAAAATAAAGTTAATAAATACTCGTTTAATTCAATGCGATAGAATACTTTCGATCATACATTCAGGTTCAGTAATTTTGAATAGTTATGTAAAAAATTAGTATAGAAAGCCATACCAAAAAGATATTGTAGACATACGTTTTCAACATTTTGAAACCATTGAGAAATGTTCTTATTAAAATGAGACATTTTATAAAATGAAAACATGCCAAGCTAATAAAATTTCGCGTTTCCATTCAAATCTCTTATAAATCTAGTGAACAATTGGATGATCAATTAGAAATTCAAATTTCAGATAAAAATGTTTTCTTTCTTTCTTTTTTTAAAGGTAAAATTTTATGGCTCTAAATTCAGCTGATTTTGATTTACAGAAAAAATATTCTCTTATTGATTACTATTTTGTTGGTTAAAAAGACAGAAAAAGTATATTTTTACATCAAAACCCCCCATCTTTCTAAGGGGATCTTCATTTATTTATTTAAAATTACTTTATTGCATTTCTAAATTTATAATTGATTTTATTATTTTATTTTAATTCAAAATTTAATTTTAATTTTGAGTCTTTTCCTTTGTTTTAATTTTTATCTCAAGCTGACACTGAATAAGTTCAATAACATCATTTAAAAGTTTGGAACCCTCTATTGCAGTGCATGCAATCGTTTTACAATTTCTGCATACATTTTAAAATCTATATTTTTTGTACATGAATGTACATAACTTTGTAATCAATTCTTCAAACACGTTGTTTTAATTTAATTTTTTAAAAATATGATTGAATATGAATTAATATCTTCAAGTTATAATGGATATTCTGTTTTAATGATTGTACTGTAATTATTGTATAACTAAAATTGTAGATTTTTCTTGAAGCTTTTTTTTTTTTTTTTTTTTTTTTTTTTTTTTTTGTAGCATCAAAAATCAAAATTAAAGGAAGAAAATAAAACTGTAATATATAAAAATATAAAATAAAGCTATTCAGAAAAACATAATGGAAAGCTTTTAAGAATTGGAAAATT
This sequence comes from Linyphia triangularis, assembly GCA_963978545.1. Taxonomy (NCBI): domain Eukaryota; kingdom Metazoa; phylum Arthropoda; class Arachnida; order Araneae; family Linyphiidae; genus Linyphia; species Linyphia triangularis. The sequence continues at coordinate 157,624 of OZ021729.1, forward strand.
TTCAATGGAAAATTTACCAGTAGTCAATTTTTTAACAAATAGTTCATCTAGGGATTTTGTAGGGATTTTTTTTAGGTAGGGATTTTACGTTTTTCGGGATTATGGCTTGTCGGGATTTCATCCTATTCGGGATTGTGGTCGTTCGGGATTTCGACCCATTCGGGATTTTGGCTTGTCGGGATTTCTGCTGTCGGGATTCTGGCTTGTCGGGATTTCGGCTTTCGGGATTTTGTCCGGAACCCCTGGCAGTGAACTTGGCGGGTGCACTAATAATGAAGGAACGACTTATTACTTAATTATAAATAGATTGGGTCTAACTGGGCCGTTGGAAAATAAGTCAGTTTACATTTATTAAACCCGTTCTTTGCAATCGGTGAAGAAAGTTTAGTGCATCATATTTACAACAATCTTGATCTATTATGTAATCTGCAATTTTTATGTTTCTTATCTTGTGTTCTGTAAATTCTGTATTTTCTATAATCTTATCCTGACATTTCAGTATTTTATATTATGTATCTAAATTCGATTTATACACATATTTTTTTTTTAACTCGATCAACCTTATTGAGCCTAGAGTCTGTTGTTGGTTTTCAAATTGGCATTTGTATAAAATCTTTTTGAATAGATATTACAAATTCGACAATAAGAGTTATGATTGTATTTTTATTAAAATTAGTGTGAATTCTGGAAATTTTCCAACTTATTGGAATATATTTCGCGGTAAAACCCATCACATAGCGCCCTCTATGGGGAGTATGAAAGGCATGTTATCATAGTTGACTTTGGTTAAACCACTTCGGAGACCTGAAATAGAGAGCCGAAAAGTGGCGTTCAAAGTATCGATGGTTCCGAGTACTTAAATCATGATAGTCTTTTGATTTGATAAGGATCTTCTTTTTTTTTAGCTGGCGAAGTTTCCTTTCGTTAATCTAATCTCACTCTGTCTTCATAAAAAAAAAATGGCTGGATGTGAAAACGCTAATGTTCTTCCATTATACATCGCAGATGCATTTACCAAGAAAGCTTTTGGTGGAAATGGAGCAGCCGTTTGTCTACTATCCAAAGATCAAGTACGTTTTCATACCGCTATACTTTTCCGTATCGCCATACTATTTCATATACTTTTGATGAGCATATGGTATAGTGATAAAGTATTGGAAATTAATGATCATTTGATTCTCTTTATATCGTTCGATGTATCATAACTTTCGCTAAAAATTTCAGATTTTTTTTTTTGCGTGATTATCTATGTGATTTAACTAAAAATGTCAAGACATACTTAATCAGCAAGGTACAAACATCTAAATTCATTTATCTTCTCCTTCTCTGAAATAGATTTACTGTCGAGACATCTTTGAAATTACTTCCAACTCCTTAATCTTGAATTAGACTGTTTGATATAGATGCAGTTTTGTCATTTTATGATATTTAGTAACTTTTTCAAAAGTTAATTAAATTAATGTAGTGATTCTTCAGTTGTTTATGTGTTACCTTTTGTGGCAATTATTTGTTTCTCAATTTTCGTTTTTTAACCATTTTCAACAGTTGTCTAAAAAGCATTCTGGAACAGAGATATACTAGAAGTACCTGACAATATTACACAGACCTGGAGACTTTCTGTAGCTTTATTTGGTGCTAAATAAAGTCGCTAAACAATAGTATTGCTATAAAAAAGAAGTATTGTTATGGAAAAATATTTTAAAGCAATCTTTTATTGAATTAAATTCAATTTAATCGTTATTACTCTGTTCAATTTCAATTTTAAATGTTTCTTCTGTAATGTAGGAATAACTCATTACTATGACTACTTCCTTATCTCATCAAATCTTTATGAGAAACATGCAATGAACATACCTAATTATACATTATGTAATTTCTTCCAAGCAGAATCCCATAACATTGTCACAGCGTATAAAATAGGTGTTGTTTTTAAAAATTAGCCTATCAACCGTTGTTTTTTCTGGAAACAGGATAAAAAATCTGCAAAGAAAAAGGAATCCTAACAAGAACATCGCTGTAAAAAGCCGCCAAGTACTTCATGCAATGATTATGGCCGTGAAAAGTATTGAGATCTAAAGTAGAACCAAGTTTAAAGTTGTTGTAAATTACGGGACGACGAACGGATTTAACGAAAATTAGTAAAATTTTCTTCTCTAAGTCAAAATTCCCCTGCATTGGCCTAAATATCTAGTTAGAAAAATGCTTGTGTGACTTGGCCATTATGCGTCAGTGAACCAGAATAAGTAATGGCCAAGTGTCACAAATATTTTTGCAGCTAGATATTTAGGCCTATGCAGGGGAATTTTTGCTTAAAGGAGAAAATATTTCTAATTTTCATTTCCCATAATTTACAACAACTGTAAACTTGGCTCTACTTTAGATATCATTACTTTTCACAGCCATAATCATTGCAAGAAGAACTAGGCGGCTCTTTACAGAGATGTTTTGGTTGGGATTTCCCTTCTTTCTTTAAGGTACTAATATTACTTATTTGCACAACAATTTTAAAAATGTAGTGTTTATAATTTTTAAACTTGCAAGAAATCTTCCTGGGATTGAGAAAGTTAAACATATGTTGTTGTTTTTTTTTGTTTTTTTTTTAATATATATATATAACTTATTTAATACACAATATAGGGCAGGCAAAAAGTGGGCAATTTTTTTTTTTGAAATTGTTTTGGGAATAGCACGGAAAAATTGTCTAATAGGTCAATTAAAACACACACAAAATTTCGTCAATTTTGCTCAGTATCTAACCGTGCCCCTTTGGCAATAAAAATGTAAAAAGTGACTAAAAAAAAAATGCTCTTTTAAGCCATTTTTTGGAAATTTTTGGAAATTATTTTTAAAAACCGGCATTGATATAGCATTGAATAGTTGCATAATGTATCAATTGGAATACACACAAAATTTTGTCCATTTTGCTTAATATTTAGCTGCGCCCCTCTTGTGTTTAACAAAAAATTTGCTTAAATGCCGCAAAATCGTAACAGATTGTACGTTAGGGGGGATAAAAAAAAAATAAAAAAAAAAAAAAAAATTCGTAATCGGTCATGGAATAGCATGGAAAAGTTACCAAATGGGTCAGTTAAAACACACACAAAAATTCGTCAATTTTGTTCCATTTCTAGCCGCTCCCCTTTGGCATTGAAAATATCCAAAACAAACTAAAAATGCACTTTAAAGACATTTTTTTGGAAATTTTCAGAAATTATTTTTAAAAACTGGCATCGGCATAGCATGGAATAGTTACCTAATGTGTCAGTTAGTACACATACAAAATTACGTCCGTTTTGCTCAATATTTAGCCAAAGGCTCCTCTATACCGTCCATCTTGAATTTCCCCTCTAATGCTAAGGCAATGGGAAAATATGCAACAATTGCTTGAATTTTGCTAAAGAAGTTTTGAGAATATTTCTGCAGGGTTTGTTCTATTGGACAGATATATCTTTGAGGATTCTTTTAATCTTTTTAGTTTTGTCAAAAAATTTGTTAATTTTTTTTTTAAATAGAAAAAATATAACCCTTTTTATTTTAACTTCATTTTACATGAAAAGGAAAAGAGATATTTAAAAAATGACGACTGAAAAATAAATATTGAACTATTATCTGTTTAGTTCAAGTTTCAAAACTTTACTTTTATTTTTCAAACTGTCAATTTTAGACAAACTTTGAAGCTAACTATAAGAGAAAAATGTGAAAACCACGCCTCCCATAAACTCTGCCTTAAGGGGGTATTCTAGTCTATGGGGCTGAATTTCGAGCGTTTTTTGGCAATTAATATAAAAGAAGCAGTTAATATTTTTACTATAAAATTTTTTATCATTTGTTTATTGATATTTCAAGAATACAAAAAAAATACATTTAAAAAAAAAAAAAAATTCAAAAAGATATAAGTCCTCGAAGTAGAGAGAAAAAAAAAGGCCGTGTCCTCGTGAAAAGGATTTCTCCCTTTGTATCCATCTGAAAAAAAAAAAAAAAATGCCAAATTATTGATCGGTACAAATGTTATTGTCGCACAAACCAACAAAACTAGAAAAAAAAAAAAAAAAAAATTCACAAAATGGCGGCTGTTTAAAAATAGAAGTCGATTTTTTTACTCATTTTTCAACTTCCTCCAATTTTTTAAAAATATTACAAATTTTCAATTTTCAATTTTTATTGGTTAGTGCGAAAGCGAGATAATTGAAGAATATTCATGCTAAATTTCAAGTAAATCGGCTGATTAAAACCTAAGATATCTGCATCACCGTATCGAAAAAAGTAGTTTCGAGAAAAACGCGTTTAAAGTTTAACGTTCAGTTTCAGGCAGCGTAACTGATAAAATAGTACGTATAACTTACATTCTCTTAATCAGTCATCCCAGCTTCATACATTGGGCCTTCCTCTACTTCATATTGACTGTTTTCAGCATTTCTCTCTGTATAACGAGCAGTTCTTTTCTCTTTTGAAGCATCTGAAGCTCGAACCTTAGACCGTTCAATCCTTATAATCCGAGTATAGATACTTGTATAATACGTCACAATGACCTTCAGACTATTGGTGTAGTAAACTAAATGTATATGACAAGAAAGAAAGAAAGCTATTCATACTCAGGTAGCCCGGATCGCCCGTAGTCTATTGTTGCAGTCGTCCGCTCAAACCGGTCTAGTTGCCACGACACTAAAACGGCTGTAACTTTAAAAATAATTTGAATTTTGAAAAATCCTTTCAGAGAGATATTTTTGAATATCTAAACTATCGAATTATGAAAAAAAAAAATTTCATTTTTTTCAAAATTCTAGACTAGAATACCCCCTTAAGGCGCTTCTTTACCCTAGCGTTATTTTCTCTGCGAGAAAACCAGATATTGTTGGCAACAGTTAAGGCGTGTCTTGCTCCACGAGGTAATGAATCTGATTCGAGGAGAACAGGGGGATTGACAGTTTGACAGCAGGGGAAAAGGGGTCCAAAATTCAGAGGGGGTCATGGTTTTCTTTTGTTGATCGTTATAGTGAGTTGTCCCCCCGATAATTAACTTGGAAAAAGTTGGGTCTTCACTATTGCTCCCAGAAAAGAGAGGGGTGTTTTTAGTTACTTGCCGCAAGGACATGTTGTACGGGGGAAATGGTTTGGAAAAATTTACCGTTTATTATCTAATCAAATCAAATCAAATCAAACAAGAGCGAGGTAGCATTCCACGCAGCAAAATACTTTTGATAATACTCACAATAATTTAAATAAGAACACTTCACATATTTTCGAATATTGAACGTGATGAATTTTCGAATAATGAATGTCTGAAAGAATATGAATCGAATAAAAACCTCGGCTCTATATATATATATATATATAAAAGGGAGAAGGGGGGGGGGGACACACTGGTCATTGTAATAGAATATTATTATTAGTTAAAAAAAAAAAAAAAAAAAAAAAAAAAATAGCATGTTTTTCACACTCTTATCTTCTTATTAACTTTAATTTGATTCACCTCCATTATTTCACAACTGAAGAATAAACAATCTTAATGTTGTTGTTTTTCCAAAAGTGAAGTCTAGTCATTTTCTTATGTTCTACATTTGAAATGTTTGCAATTATTTATTCTACAACAAATAAATTTGAAAACTACGAGGTATCTTTTCTTTTCTGACACTAAAAATAGGGAATTATAATTTTTTTAAATGAGAAACTTTTTCTTTAAATGTATTGCGACTTCTATACGTCAATTTGATCTGTATGTAAAGTGGCTCTAAAAGTGTTCGTAATGTACTAGAATATTGCAGCAAATACCAATATGTAAGAAAAAATTTAAGTTTACGAAAACTTTTGGAGATATTTTATACGTTACTTATAGTTTAATGATTTTCTAAAAAAAAGTTTTGCTATGCATTAAAAATATTTTATGTAGTTTTATTAAGATGAAATTAGAGATATTATTAAACAAATCTTATTTTCAAATATTAATTTTTGATATGGATAATGCAGTATTTAATTGAAATTAGTAAGTGCACGAACAGTTTTGGGAACCACCTGTTGTAAATTGTTTGGAACAGTTTAGAAGATCCGAAAAATCCAATGAAAGTGTGATCTTCAATTAATTTCTAGATGAAAAAATCCGAATGCACATTACAACTGTTTTTTATGTCATATCTTTCCAAAATTATTTTTAAAAAAATCGTAAGCCAATCTGCTTACTGTCAATACTAAAAAGTACTTCAAGAGTTTACTTCAAAACGAAACCATTATTTTAACACAAAAGAACACACGAATAAATTTAAACCTATATCATTTTAATATCAATGAATAATTTTATAAAAATAGATCTCCAAATTAAACAAAAATTAATATAAAAGAAAATTGTATACATTTATTGAGAAATACCAAAAATTTAAAAATAAGCAAAATGTAAAAGGATAAATAAAATTTTCATAATTACAATGCAATGAAAATGGTACAGTGGCGTTATTTTTTTTCTTTTAAGCGCTTCTTTTCTTTTTTCCATCGCTTCTAAAATGGAAGCTGGATCCCTTATTGCCATTGATCTTGTATGGCGTGGATCAATTAATTCTGGCAGTATGCAATCGAAATAAAAATTAGTTAATTTTTCTTTCATTTCACTTTCCTAGAAAGAATCATCCCGTAATACCTTTTCATACTTCATTCCTCTTCTGGTCCAAAGCACAAACAGGCAGTAATTACGTTTTGTTATATATAATTGTCCTTGAATTCGAAAATAGTATTTGTGTCGTCTGTTTATAACGGATATTACTTTTTCCTTATTAAGACTCCAAAACGTAAACTTGCGAGAAATCACAGACTCTTCTGGCGATAAGTTTTCGCATGACATGGGGCATTTTACTTCAACGATACCCTCCTCTTCCACCAACCCGTCGGGTGTGGCCCAGGGTTGCCAGATGAAAAAAGTAAAATAATGTCAATTTGCTGTCAAAATAAGGCCAAAAAAGGCCAAACTGTGACGTCATCGATAAATTGATGCCAATTGAGAAAAAATGCATGATTTTAGTGTTCTGTAAGATAAAGGTTTAAAAAATAGTACTCTAGATTCACTAGGATGTCTCTTTGGTCTTCCTTAACAACAAACATTTTAAAATTTGAATTTTTTAATTAAAAATTTATTAATTTTAAAAATTGTTCAACAAAATTTTTTGTCTAAAATATTTGTGTTTGGTATCACATAAATGCTAAAAAAAAAAAAAAAATCTTTTTAAAAATATACCACCCTTTGGACACATAATTCGTTGAATATAGAAACCTATGAATACTTTCCATACAAGGAACAATGGAACAATATACCCACGGAATTTGTGTGTGCGCAATTTGAACTCCTTGTTAATAATGTGAAATATATGAATGCATAGGTTAAAGGGAAACAAGTGGGGAGAGGGAGGGCCAAAATTTTTGCAATATCTCTATCATTATTAAAGATGAGCATAAAAATTAAGAATTTTTCTAGATACCTTTTATTTAGTCACAAAATGTATATGTTTATTAGATTATCTAGTTATCAAACAGTTTAAAGAAAAATATTGGAATTTTTTTGAAATATTTAAAATGTAACTTAAAAAAAATGCTTGAAATTTTATAATATTTTTTACATTTTTTTTTTTTTTCAGTTTAATTTTTTTTCTCAGTTAAGGTACAAACAATACCCTTTTTGTCTCTATTTAGGTAAAAGAGACATCTGATGAGTGTGTAAATGACATTAAATCCAAATGAAACATTAAATTGTTACATGAATTTGATTTTTATACGAATGAATTTTTAGAAAACGTGAATTGTGGAGCTTTACAAAATTTCCGTTTTACTACGGAACTGGATTCCTAAATATTATTTAAAAAAATTATTTTATTACTAGAATGAAAATTATATATTTTAGTAGAAGTTGTTGAACTATAAACATCGAAACTGGACATTTAATTGAATTTTCACTATTTTACAAGGCGCATATATATGTTATATGTATTACGATTGACCGAAGTTTACTTTTTAAATGTAAATTTTCTCTCTGAATTATTTGTTCTTAAAGATGTATGATGAATCCATTCTTAAAAGTTATTTAAAAAAACCTAAATTTCACTAATCTAACCGAATTAAACTTTTACTACTCTACAGACATTACCATTACAATAATCATCCAATTTAGGACGGACAACCATGTTTGGATTTAGATGGGTGGCAGTTAGCATTCGCAATGCTTAGAGCATTTTGAGGTTCGTTGGCAAGACAGAAAGACTAATTTCACCATCTCTTTTGGGACAAGATTCTTGGAAATACAATCCCTCTATCACTTATCTTAATTGATATCGCCCATTCCTCTTGAAAAGAACCTGCGGTTATTCTGCCTAGAGCCTCGTTTACATCCTGTATTCGGACAATCATTCGACCCCCTACCCCTCTTCTTGTCAACTCCGATCGTCACTGGTCAGCTCCTGAGGTCAAAAACGAGATTAAGGAAGGTATCGCATTTAACTTCAGGCGAAAAGCGTATCTTCTCACTCAAAAAGTTTTTTAAAAAAAAAGGAAAGTTTGTTTTAGTTGGTATTTTTTTCTGACTTCGGAAGTTGTGGGGGAAAAAAGGCCAAATATAAGGCCAAATTAAAGAAAAGGCCAAACGTAAATTCTTAAGGCCAGGCACTTCTAAAAAAGGCAAAATTTCCCAAATTTGGCCTTAAGAAGGCCAATATGGCAACCCTGGTGTGGCCCCGAGATATGGGATAGTAGCAGGACATAGACATAGTAGCATTGTCCCCTGTTTCAACCCTGTGGCAAACGTTTTTTTAGGGGGGATAGTCACACGCTGTTTGCTGTCCTTTTGAATTTACCGACACTGAATACGTTGGCAGAAGCTGAAAAGAAAAGTATGCTTAATGCCACTGAAATTTGGAGACAAATTTTGATAGAAACCTAAAAGAATTTATACAAAAGTCCATTGGTTTGTTTGCCAAAGAAAAAAGGAGAATTTAATTTTTCTTAAAAGAATGTGTAGTAAGTGTTGTGTTCATTTAGTAAATATCCGTGGCACTGATTTTTTTGTCTACTTATTTCTTCATCCTATGGTGATTATTGGTATATATCCATAATCTTTCTTTCATGCACGAACACATTTTCTGGCTCTTAATTTTTTTAAATGTCATTCCCGCCTCAAAATATATAATAGTACTGCTCCCCCATCCCTCCACTAGCAAAATTGTTTAGCGGCGCCTTTGGGATCAATAAATACGATTTAGAAACTCATATTTCACCATTACAGATTTGCCTAGATCAAGCTATCGTAATTACAGTAAAAAAAGTCGAATTTAATTATCTTTGCGTTCCTGTGAAGTTTAGAAAGCAATCCGACATATTGCATTCTGAAGACCCAAACTCTTTCCCACCATATCGTCGTCTTGAATTGGCATTTACCACAATATCGTTCCTGCCTTCCTGCAGCTCCTCTGTGTGGGACGCTTCCACGATATGCGTTTTTGGAAAGTGTTAATGTATTAAGAACTTTCCATAACTTTAAAACAGTTCTGAAGGTAGTACGAGCAATTAATCGATTGGAAATTATAAAAATTCTCATTATTGCCAAAAATATCGCCAAATTCTCCATTTTCATTTAAATAAAAATATGGAAACAGAAAATAATACCATATTTGAATACAATGATCAATATTATAGTGTAGTCTCAAGTTTATATAACTTATATTTTAATTTACTAATGTCATGTCAAACCAAGTTGAAAAGCATTATTTAACTTTGGAAATTAGTAAAACCTTATAAATATAGAGCTTTACGTACCTGCAGTGTTGTCTAAAGTTGTTAAAAGATCTACCGCCTTTTTCTGCATTAAATGATTTGTGATGTTGAATATATTGGTAAATTAACTTGTATAAAAAAGTTGAATTTTCAGGGTTGTTGAACTTTTTATACTTCATCTGATCTGCATGGGATATTTTTTTGTGCTCTTAAATATTTTTTATCTAATAATAAATACTAAATATTTATAATTTAATTGAATTAAAGTGTATTACATTTTCGGGGTAATTTCTTATATGGGCGCAAAAGAGGATAGTTAAACCCTCTAATTTTTATCTTTCATTGAACACTAGTAGTATCATACTAATTGATAATAACCCTCTCCCCTGTCCCCCAAGTTCACAAACTATCACCGCCACTGTAAACACTCACGGTCATAATCGCACCCTCCTTGATTGACCTCTAAGTCCGCCCCTGGAAGTAAACACTGATGACAGGGGAGTTCATATCTCTTTGAGTTGCGTAACTTTTAATATGGATAAAACTGTATAACTGTACAATAATGCACTCTATTGCATATGACCCATGTACATTTTGTATTTTATTTTACATCTGTGCTACTTTACTTATCATTATGTTGCATTAAACAGGGGCACAACCAGAAAATTTCTGTGGGAGGGGTTTTCAAGTAAACAATTAATTTGCTGCTGTATTTCTCTACAAATACGATTTTAAAACATCCCATATTTGTCCCATACCATAATATTTTTTTCAGTTTTTTAATCTGCCACCTATATATGCAACTAGTCCAGTATTCGAGTTATATTAAATACCTCAACATGAGACTACATATTACTTAGAAAACGTATAATAATATTATCTAGATTATATATAGTTTAATCAAAAAATTTTGTTTGTTTATATTCACTGAGAAGGAGCAGTATATTTAGGCAAACGGACATACACTAATATCATATCAGACTGATTTTATTACATATTTATGGTGCTTGAAATACAAAGGCCATGTAGCACTGAAATGTTATAATTACATTTGGAAAACATCTATATATTTTAAACATTTCCTTTTTTTTATATATATAAACGGTTATTCAGAATTCCCTCCTAGGTTTCGAAGCACTATAGTAAAAAAAACTAAGACTAATACAGAAAATAAGAACATTTGAAAGAATACAGAAACAATTCAAGTTTTATTTACATAGCTTACAGGTGTTCTATGTGTGGACCCTTGGTCACACGGCATGCATCAATGCGATAGTCCAGTTCCTGCCGATAAGTTCAGTCCTTGCTTCGAAACCCAGGAAGGAAGTCTGAATAACCCTGAATATGTAGTTTATATTAAATCTAAGTAGATAAAAAATAAAGTATGACGATTTTTTGATGTTATGAGAGTTACAAATGTTTTATTTGTTTCGAGGTTCTTGCACCTAATAGCTACTTAAATGGGATACGGTAAGCTAACCCTATCGGAATGATGGTAAATTAAAAAAGTATTTTTTTGAAATTATTTATGATTACTTTTAGTGTTTGTAATTCATTCGTCAGAAAACATCGGGATGTCGGGGGTTTTAGGTGGGTTATGACAGTGAAACTTCCTCTCCCCCCCCCCCCCTGAGAACGCGCCTTGATGCATCTTCAAATACAACAGTAAAGCACGTTTTCTGGAATCATCTTCTCAGAGACTTAGAGTTCTGAGCTTTACGGACCTGTTCCTGACCGCTCTTGTTTTCTATGGCCCGAAAAAAGTTGCCTCCTAAGCTTGTCAAGACACAGGGACCTGTCCCTGTTGTCGTTGACTTAGCTCCTGATCCTGTTGATGTTGAAGTACCCTTGTTGAAGGATGAGCGGATACCTGTTACACCTGTACCTGCGGAAGATGTTCCCATACTTATGGACGAGCGGCTTAATGCTCAGGGTGTCGATGACTCAATTCCAGTAATTGAATCTAATGTTCCTGATGTAGCTAATGATATCGACATTCCTGTTGCACCTGTTCCTGTTGAATTGCCCCCTTGAACTAGACCGAACAACTCCTTTAAAGTTGTCGTTCGTGGTTTGGCAAATCGAACCTCTATCTTTGATATTGCGGAGTTTCTTGATTGGAAAAAGCCTGATTTCCCTCCCTCAAATATCTCCCAAATGAAGAGAAGGTCAGGGCTGAAAATGCCCCTCTTCATCCTCGAGTTCCCTAACTCCTTCAATAATGATAGCATTCTCACATGGAAGAGTTTGCTTTTTTCTAAAGTTACTATTGAACGTCTCAGAGGCAGGAAGGCGAGCGGACCCCAACAATGCTACAAGTGTCAGCATTGGGGTGCCCACCTTGCTGCCTCTTGCCATCTTCAATCCAGATGTCGCCACTGTGGGCAAAATCATTTGAGTAGGGACTGCCAGATTAAGCATCTTCCTAAACTTTGTTGCAACTGCGGCCAAGCTCATCCTAGCTCATCTCATACTTGCCCTGCTCGGAGGCGACTCATTCCTATACCTAACAGTACCCTTGTCAACAAGACGACCAATTCTGTTTCTTCTCCCACCCGTTTCCTTCCTAGACCCCTTGCAGTCAGAAAGGCTAAGTTTACTTATGCTGAGGCAATTACTGCTCCTGTCCTTCTTAATAAGGAGTCCATGACAACTCCTACTACTGCTGAAAAAGAAATTCAGACTTGTCATCAACCTAGCCCTTCCGTTAGCAAAGGCACTAGTTCTCTGTACTCCAAGTGCTGCAACTTGAACCTACGAACCCATAATAGACTTCTCCTTGATCGAGCTATTGTTTTCTCAAATACGATGCATGAATCCATCATCTCAAACTTTAAGGAAGTTAAGAACTTCACTGAATAAGTTAATTCAAACCAATTCTTAATTCCTCTGCTGGAATTCATGGTTTTTTACTTCCAAATCAACGATCCAGACATCTATGGTAGCTCCTCCCCTCGACCAATTACTGCTTCCCATTCGGAAAGTTAATCTTGCTTGTTTTATGCCAAGCAATCACTGCTTCCTTTTCCTGTACCAAGTGTGGTGGCTATGTTTTGCTTTTATTGTATGCCAGTTCCGATATTTCGTCCTTCAATTTATCCCACCCTTCATATCAGAGAGTATAGCATCTTCGGATCAGCACTCCGTTAATTGTAATATTAAAGTAAAGTAAGTTTTCTGGAATTAACGCTAAAGACCGCTTGGATAAGACCATCTTAACGACCGCTTATAAATAACCGCTTTATACAGCAAAACAGGTCCAGCCAAGATAATAAATCACTTGACCCTCCTCGCTCTTGAGGGGGGGAAATATCTATGTCCCCCTTTGTAGGCGTGTCTTCTTGCGAAGAGCGTTTTTTTTCAAAATATAGCTTTAATGTTTCTCTAAATTTGACTGTTTAAGAAATACGAAAATAATTTTAAAATATGATCTGGATAGAAAAAAGTTTAATCTTTGTCATTGACTTGTTATTTTTTCAATAACTTTTTTCAACTTTTTTTAATATGATGTTAAAGTAAACAATTGATATTTTAATAAACTTAACAACATTTTAGGCCAAAAACAACTAAGGCAAAATACGGATAAAAGTTACGTCGATCCAACAAAACAAACCGTATAAAAATATTCGCATAACTTCTTTCTATTCTACGAATAAGCATATAGAGATTTTCCCATAGACTTAACATTAGGGGGGAGAATCAAGTTGGACGGTAGCGAAGAGCCTTAATTGTTGGAGAAGAGGTGGATTTTTTTTTTTTTTACTTTGTGGAGTGGATAGGGGAGAAGTTGGGGGGGGGGGGGAGGGGATCGCTCCCCTTTTCTAGGAAAAGGAATGGGGTTCTTGCTTGTCTTTCGTGTTTTGGTGTGGTGCAGTAAAAGGTGGCTGATTGCATATTGAAACTTGTCCTTCATGAAAACGTTAGTTCATTTTCTAAGATTGAATATTTTAGAGGGAATGAGAATATATTTGATATAAGAAAAGTTTAAATTTGCAATTTTCGATTTTTTTGGAAAACTCCTAAATTAGGAAAATGTTCGAATATAGTACAAGTAAAATAGGATATAAAAAACAAAAAATTGTTCCGTTCACGAAACTTGACAAAAACATTTCATTTATCATGAAAATGAAGAATCAAAAGAGTATAAAAATATCTAGCAAAGAAGGGTGTTTGTTTTGGAGGGAGCGTGGGGGATTAGGGGATTTTTATAATTGAAAAACTAATTTTGGAACTATCTAAGCATTTGGCCTTATGATTTTAGAGTATTTTTTTATGCTAAATGGAATAAAAAAAAAAGAGCAAGACGTTAAAACCAATCTAGAAGAAGTTACAGTACATAAACGAAAGCACATGTAAAAAGCGAGGAAAGGTAAAATACGACATAAAGAAGTAAAAAATTGGTCCGTTCATGAAACTTGGCAGTGGCAAAAACGTTTTGTCAAGAGAATAAAGAAACTATATAGCATAGAAGGACTTTTTTTGAGGGGGTGGAAGTTTTTGTTTTTTTTTGTTTTTTAAATGAAAATTAATTTTAGTATAATCTAGGCCTGTGAGACTTGTGTGAAGTATTTTTTGACTCTGAGACGAATGAAAGAAAAAGCAAGACGATATAACTATTTTATAAAGTCATAGTCATTTTTATAAACGAAATTACTTGTAAAAACTACTTTAATTCATTACTTATTTTTTATCACTAATGTTTTTGCTTACTTACTATTTCAATTTTTCATAACTATTTACTTATTTTATTGCTAACTGGTACTTTTTCGATTAAATTTTATTTGTTTTTTAACTTTTCCCACTCAGTTTTGGTTCATTACATGAACTTTTATATTACATGTATTTTCGTCTATAAAATGGATTATAACTGTTATAGAGGATAGTTATATCGTCTTTTTTTTTTTTTTTTTTCCGAGAAAATCAATTTCATCAAAAAATACTCCACATGTATTCGTCATTCCCCCCCCCCCCTCCAACACTTTAAAAACACACTTCTCTGCTAAATAATTTTTTATTTCTTTGCCTAATTTTACCTTTTCTCGCTTTTTACATGTTGTTTCGTTTATAAGAAGGACTAACTTTTTCTTGATTGGTAATAGCGTCTTGCCTTTTTTTCATTCGATTCAGCATCAAAAACTATTCTATAAACATGCGTCACATGACTAAATTGTTTCAAAGTTAATTTTTTAGTTATAAATCCCCTAACTCCCCCCCCCCCTCCCCCCAAAAAAAAAAAAAAAAAACGATGAAATATTTTTGCTAAGATTCAGAAGCGGATTACTAAGATTCAATCTACCTTTTATGTGTATAAGAGTTGAAAACTTGTGTGAAACTTTGCACTAGATTATTATCATAACTATTTTGACCTAATGAATCAATTTTTATTTGACTCAGGATCTTGATTCTGACACCAAACAGAAAATTGGTCGGGAGATGAATCTTTCTGAAACTGCTTTTGTGAAGATAATCAACAAGGGAGATACGTTTCAAAGTGGTATGAAAGCATTTCTTTACTTATACACTTTCCCTTACACCAACTTCTGCAATTAAATAGTATTCAACACAATGGGATCCAATTCAATTCAAGAAGTTGCATTTATTTACTTACAACTTGGCTGTCTTATTGTAACTTCCCTGAACAACTATATTCTGAAGGAGGAAAAAAAGATTTCATAATTTTTTTCGGAACATTTTTCTGAACACTTTGTTATTTACAAAAATCAGACTTAGTGTGGATTAATTGGCAGTTTATCCTAAATGGTAGGTTTTATTATGATTTGTAGATCTGGAAAATTAATAAATGTTTTGCTTTTCAAATGAAACAATTCAAAGTAAGATGGAGTTCTATAATGTTAATTGTAATGTGCAATATATTTTCAGAAATCATTTTCAAACCAAACCTCTTTCAGCGAAAAAAATAAATAAATTATATATATATATATATATATATAGATAGATAAATAATTTAAAAATTATATTATTACGAATTTTTCCACTGAGGCAATGATGGCACAGTTTTTAAGATGAGAACTACTATTTATTCACTATTCACAGGCACAAAATTTATTCAAAGACAACAGTGTAATCAATCTCAAGCTTCTGTAAGAACAACTTCGAATACAGCGATTATACAAGCTCTCTCCAGTAAACAAAGCGATCAGCTTTCATCGAAGTCCGAAGTGAATCTGAAAACTTTCCCGATCTCCAGTCTTATTTATACTTGGCACGAGAGAACATTCTCGAAATTTCCAGCCAATTCGTTGAAAAAGAAACATCTCGAAATTTCTCGATTGCTTTAGGTCTTGCCACCTTTTTCTAACTTGTAATATCGCTGTTAATAAATGAAATAAGATAAAATAAATTACAAAAGAATTTTAAAATAATACGTCACTATTTACACTATATAAAGACAAATTGTGCAACATTTCCCCCTTCTTAAAGACTCCATGTCCCGGGCAGTGAAGTCCTTAAGAGAAAAGGTCATTCAATAACTTCTAATATAATATGGGGCTAGCCTATTGTAATGTACAACTCTAGGTTTACAGGAAGGTGTCCGTTGAATCGTTACCACGACATCGTTGATCTTCTTAAGGACCACACACCGCCCTTCCATTCCATCGGATTGTGGGTGCAGGGGAGTTGTACGAGTCTTTTCCATGTCGAGCAAGTCACACAGCCCAGTAAAGACGACAGAGTTAAAGTTCGTCCCCTGGTCAGAATGTATCAGCACGGGTAAACCAAATCGGGAG
The DNA here is from genome assembly GCA_963978545.1 of Linyphia triangularis. Classification (NCBI taxonomy): domain Eukaryota; kingdom Metazoa; phylum Arthropoda; class Arachnida; order Araneae; family Linyphiidae; genus Linyphia; species Linyphia triangularis. The sequence goes on from OZ021729.1 coordinate 174,111, forward strand.
ATCCAATTCTGCACGAGGATTTCTGCTACGGTTGTGGCTTCCTGGTCCGAAATCGCGTATGCTTCTGGCCACTTGCTAAAGTAGTCCATGACAACTCGGATGTATTTGTTGCCATTAGTTGTGTGAGGTAGGGGGCCTAAAACGTCCAAGGCAATTCTTTCGAATGGTGCTCCTACGTTGTAACGTTGCAACTTTCCACGAGTTCGGGTCTTCGGTCCCTTCCGCGAATTGCATGCATCACAGGACTTGCACCACTTCTCCACGTCGGACTTTGCTTTGTCCAAGAAGAATCTTTCCCTGACTTTCTGAAGAGTTTTCATGACACCAAAATGTCCTCCAGTAGAACTGCTGTGAAGTTCTTTTAGAACGTTGGTAACTCTAGAACTTGGAAGAATTAATTGCCACCGGAAGCTCTTGCCATCATCGGACTCCCATTGACGGTAGAGTACTCCATTCTTCAAATGCAAAGAGTCAAACATAGCCCAATATCTCTTCATTGTGAGGCTATAGCGTGCAATTTCTTGCCAACTGGGTTTTCCGATAGCTGCTTCCACGAATTCAACTAGAGGTTTCAAGTCCTGATCTTCAACCTGACTCTTTCGAACATTCTGGTCACTCCAAGGGTCCACGTCTGAAGTAGTTGACTTGGTAGTTATTTTCCGAACGGGCGATGCGTTAACCCTAAACTTAGATTCGGCATTGGAATAAAATCAACAGTTCTCCGGACATGGTCTTCTAGAAAGAGCGTCTGCATTTCCATGGGACGTTCCTTTTCTGTGATGGATATCCATGTCGTATTCATGTAGGCGCTGGATCCACCTTGCTATTTGTCCTTCTGTATTCTTAAAATTCAGTAACCAAGTCAGAGACGCATGATGAGTTCTTAAAAGGAATTTTCGGCCGTACAAGTAATGATGAAAGTGCTCAACGGCTTTTACTATTGTCAGTAACTCCTTTCTTGTGACGCAGTAGTTCCGCTCGGATCTTGACAGTCTTTTACTAAAATAAGCGATGACTTTCTCCTGTTTTCAATTTCCTGAGAAAGAACGGCGCCCACTCCCTCATTGCTGGCATCTGAATCCAGAATAAAGTACTTGTTAACATCGGGAAAAGCCAAAACAGGCCCGGATGTTAAAGCGGTCTTCAGTTGATTGAAGGAGTCGTCACAGTCGGCAGTCCACAGGAACTTCTGCTTGCTCTTCGTTAATCCATGCAGGGGTCTGGCAATCTTGGAGAAACCCTTCACAAATTTACGGTAATATGCGCACAAGCCTAGGAAGCTTCGCAATTGATGAACGTCTTGCGGTCGAGAACAAATTTGCTCGGCATGGATCTTGGCCTGATCCGTGCTCACTCCATCGGATGAGATGATGTGTCCGAGATAGCTGACTTTTCGCCGAAAGAGCTTACACTTTGATGGGCTAAGTTTCAAGTGGGCTTTCCTAAGCTTCATGAACACGTTCTTTACGTTTTGCAAGTGTTCATCAAAACTCCGTCCGGTGATAATGATATCGTCAAATACACTAGACAGGCTTCGTAGGGGAGTCCTCTAAGCACATTCTCCATTAGTCGCTAGAACTTAGCCGGGGCATTACATAAGCCAAACGGCATCACTTGAAACTGCCATAATCCTTGTCCGGTAGTGAAGGCCGTCTTCTCACGATCGTCGGGATGTATCTCCACTTGCCAGTATCCACTCTTCAAATCCAAAGTTGAAAACCACTGGTTCCCCGATAGAGTGTCCAAAGTGTCATCAATTCTTGGCAGAGGGTAGCTGTCCTTTTTCGTAACTTTGTTCAGCTTCCGGTAATCCACACAAAATCTAGTGGAACCATCCTTCTTTCGAACGAGTACGATTGGAGAGGCCCATGGACTTGAGGAGGGTTCGATAAATCTATTATCTTCCATTTCATGTAACAGTTTCCCGACCTCCTCTTGTTTTGCGAAAGGAAGTCTTCGAGGATGTTGTTTAATAGGTAAATGGGTCCCAGTGTCGATTCGATGTTGAGTAAGCTTTGTTCTTCCTACATCTTTCGATGACATGGAGAAAATGTATTGAAATTCTTTTATAAGGTTTCCGACAATCTTCTCTTGACTTCTTTCCAACCGGGAGTCCTTGAGAAGCTGGTCCACTAAATCCACGGATGGTGAGGTCGGAAGCTCCTTCGATTCTCGTTCGATGCTTGTAACAGGTGCGCAAGTGGCAATTTCTTCTCCTTTCTTGATAATTCTCTTAGCATCACCGATGTTGGCCATTCTCACATGCACCACCTCTTGAGAGAGATCCACAAGCGTTGCTCCTACTAGCACTCCTTTTGGGACGCTATTTGATGATGGGAAGTCCGTTACTCCAAATCGGAAGGCCTTCGGGAACTCTGCTGAACCCTTTACAACTAAATCTGTCATGGAGGGGATGGTGATGTCTTCAAGAGCTACTATTCGATATGCACACGGCTATTCCGAGTCCAAACCGAACAATGGAACTTCTTCTTTCCGTGTTTGAAGCTCGCCTTTCTCGAAATTCAAATTAATTCCATTTTTCTTTAAAAAGTCCAGTCCAAGAATACATGGGTCAATAATTTCAGCGACGTAAACGGTGTGAGTGTAGGTGTGAAATCCAAAGGAGGTGTTGACATTTAATATCCCATGCACAGAAATTTTGTCACCAGTCACAGTTTGTAGTGAAACTGAAGGCGCCGTGTAAAGAGGTTGGCTGTCCAGGCGCCGGGCTACATCCGTCCGTACGATGGTTACATTTGCCCCTGAGTCAGCTATTAGACGACAGGGAGTTCCATTGATCTTGCCCTCCACGAATAAACCATGGTTTCCTCCTTGAAGGGATGAGATGTGATAGAGGCTGAGTGGGGCACCACCTGCTCTACACGGCGACCTCCGCCCCGCGAGATAGCCGCTCTTTAGTTCAACTGCCGAGACTCGGACGAGGGTTTGTCCCCTCTCCTGTCTAATTCAAGGCAATCACGTCTGAAATGTCCTTCACGGTTGCAGAACCACCAAACCACTCTAGTTTTTCGATTCCTCGAGCCAGGATTATTTCTCATAATTCGCTCCATCTTGTTTTCCAGCTCTTGAAACTTCTTCGTGAAAAGTTCAGAGGAATCGTCTTTCAATGTTCCACGTACGAAACGCCGATCTTTTCTAGAAGCTTGTTGTGCTACTTCTACTCTCATGGCATAGACGAGGGTGACTTCAGATCTTTGCTGTCTGACATCCTGGTAACTTGATGTATGTCCGGATCTTTGATGGCATTCCCAAAATACTGAAGAGACAGATTATGTCTTACGTCCGAGGGACATTCGGGAAAGTGAGGAGCGACAGTCTTTTTATATCTGACGCATATTCTTGAAGTTTCATTGGCCTTCTGCTGTCTCACTTTCAATTGCAGTCTGTTGTAATCCTTTAGATGCTGCTCCCCAAACCTTAAATCCAACGCACTTGCCAGCACCACGAATTCTCCCCGCTTCTCTTCAGGTAGTGTCTGTAAAATGTCAGCAGCTTCACCTCGAAAAGATGCCGCGAGATGGAATGCTTTCGAAGTATCGTTCCATCCATTCGCAGAAGCAATCATTTCAAACTGCGTTTGATAAACGCGCTAAGACGACCTCCCATCAAAAGTTGCCACTTTGATGTTGGAACGTGGCACAATGAAGGGAGTGGAAACATTATCCCAATTAGGCGTTGCAAAGGTCACAGCTTCGCGAGCTTCCATTTTCCGTAGTCTTTCTTCTACAGCGTCATGAAACTTTTCCTGCTCCTTCTTCATGGTGGAAACTTTGTCTCCTAAGTTGTTCACTTTTCCGTTAAACTCCTCAAACTTTTCATCAGCTTCCTTTCTTACTGCATTGAACACTTCTTCTTTCACGGATTGCAGAACATTTGAGGTAGTTTCTATTATGGTTGATTCCACCTTTGAGGCTAGCTCTATCTTCATTTCTTCTTTGATTTCATTCACTGCTGCAGATGTTGTTTCACACTTGGCGGCTAAAGCTTGAATGTCCGATTATGTTCAGATCCGAAATTTCCAGCCAGTTCGTTGAAAAAGAAACATCTCGAAATTTCTCGATTGCTTTAGATGTTGCTACCAACATACAAGTAACAAAGTTGGTTGCGATAATATGTATTCTGTCAACGCAGGTATCAAAGAAGGTGTTATACGAAATATGAAACTGATTCTGGAGTAACCACTACAATGGTTTGTGTGCCAGTTACACGTCAACGAGTACCCGTATGCGAGATACTACCTGTAGTTTCATTCTCGTAAACCCAACCTATGCGAACTGACTAACAAGAAAGACTTAAGTACCAATCAACTGTGCTTAATGGAAATTTGTGAAGTCTTCACTGCGGACAAAGCAGCGAAGGGCTGTTGAAGAGAAACTCTGGAAAGATTTTCCACTCAAGGTGGTTTACAACCTCCAACAGAATTCTCATGTTCTATTTGGCTTAGAAGAAGTCCAACCAAAGCTTTAGTGACATTAATTACGTTCATCGTAAAAGTTTAGGCACCTATGTGATCCAAGATCAAAAACAAACAACCGGTAACAGTATTTGCATCAATCAATGTTTCTATCGCGTTATTTGTCAACTGATTTGAAATCCAGTAATTTTTGAAACGGGGGTTTTGGATTTCCTGAAAATATCTCGATATCCATGCTAGCTGACGGCAGAAAAAACATAAGGAAATCGGTCCTCCAAAGAATTTTGAATTTGGGCAAAATCAAATTATCTGCTGCAACCCAAACCCTTTTCAGCGAATAATATTCCTATCTTAAACATACCAACTTTTGAACCTTGTGTGACAGATTATGTGGACTTGGTTAAGTGGGAGAATGTGACAGAACGATTTAGTGATGACATGATTTCAGGAGCAATAGTAAACCCAGCAATCATTTCTACGGCAATACTAACTACTATTAAGGGGTTTCCCTGTCATACTCAAGCTACAGAACGAATAATCCCAGAAGCATTTGCTGCTGTACGCGGACTATACAGATGAGACGGGTTAATAAGAAATTGCATGGAATCACGAAACCTCAAGCCAGTTTTCAACACCAAACGTGATTACCGTTCATTGTAATCTTGAAGATTTTTTATATTTTCTTGATTTAATACTTAAGACGCGGCTATACATGAGAGCTTTTTTTCTACCTGTAAACATTTAGTATATGTCCTCACATTCTTATAACGTTTAAAAGTACTAAAGGCCTGTTTCACTTAAACAAAAACCACTTTGATTTTTTACCATAAAAAAGTGTAAATACCAAAACTTCATCCCTCTTGCGCAGAGCTTAACATAAAATTATTTTTTTTTATTTCATTTTCCCCTTTATCAATGTACCTTGGAACGTCTTTTCCGTATAGGTAGGTTTTGAAATTCCGCAGTAAAAAATTTAATTGACTTTGTCTTTTTGCTATAAAAAGGCTCAAATACCTAAACTTCATCCTCCTTATAGAGGTATTTAACTTAAAATTTAATTGGGTTTTTTTTAATTAATTTTCGATGTATCTATGTATATCATAGAACATATTTTCCCCATAGGTAGGATTTGAAATTGTAAATGTTTGTTTCGATCCACCCTAGTGAACATGTGATAAAACAAGGAGTCCTATACAAGTACCAGAACGGTCAAGAATTGATCGTCATACCTCAAGCTATGCAAACAGAAATTGTTCGTGAAGTGCACAACAAAGGACATTTCGCATCTGCACACTGTAAATGCTGGTGTCTTAAATATAGACCCAATAGTGTCTGAAAGTTAGTTTCAGACACATTAGGCTACTTATTTGCCAACTCGCTAATAAATATCAGACATTTCAAGCATCTGCATCTTTCTGAATTTCCATTCAGTCACGATAAGTGTCTTAAACAGCTAAAGGAATGGTCAAAATAAGACGTTAGGGTTTTTAGACATTAAAAAAGATTGTAAAATGTCTTAAATATGCGACTATATTGCGAAACTTCAAAATGTGTGTCATCCAATGAGATAAGAGTTATACTCTTGGGAGAGTGCATGACGCATGCGCGTTGTAAAAAGTCCTTGGATGATTTTAACTTACAAATGTTTGTATTTTTCGCGTCTCGCGTGGCGTGTAGCATTCGATTACAAAATGGTATTGTAAATTATTTTAAAATAGTTCACTTTCTTGCGTTTGCTATTATAAAACCGTCATTTGAATGATAATATTCATTAATCTTACGCTTTTGCTTAACAATACTTAAGAATTGTTTGGAAGCGTTCGTCTTCCTTTTTGAAATCAACATGGAGCATCCTTGACTTGAAGCAAGGTGCCTTACAAGAAATCAACGAATCCCTTTTTGAACTATTTAAATTAGCGTTATATTTGATAGTCAATAAATTAGTGAAAAATGCGGTACCATGTTACAGATAAGTGTTACTCAATGATACACTTATTTTCAGTGTTTTTATTATAGTACATTTTAATTGATATCTAGTATTTCTAAATGACACTCACAGAATTCTAAGTTTCATGTTTTTACATTCATTTTTATTGGTTTCGTTGTATATTACAAGTACTAATGATTTTGAAAATATATTTAGCATGATTTGATATAATCTGAATAAAATTTATTCTTGGTACTCGATGACAGCAGTAAAATCATTAAAATCAACTCTACAAAATAACTTGTATAACATTAAATATTGGTCAAAATTAAGACATTTTTTTTAGCATATGTTGTTCAAACATTTTAAATTATATTTTATCAAAAAAGCTCATAATAATAGGCTAATAAGTTATTAATAATTACTTATTTAAAATTCGGTTAAATAAAAATTTCCGCAGTGAGTTGAATTGTGGTAGCTCGTAAAAAATCTTAAAACTAAAATAAAGTTTATTTGCTTTATATTTCTTAGAAATGTCTATATACTGCATTAAATATCAGATTTCACCGAGGCCGTGCGCGAAAAACCAAGTGTCTTGCTAGATGCTCAGTTTCACGACCGGAGTGTTATAGTTGTATCAGGCCCGAAACAACCAGATCGTGACCTCACAGCCCAAACCCATCACAACTCCCTTTTTAGGTAAGATTGCATACGAAGATGGATGAAGAAGCATCAAAATTGGAATATTTACAATGCCTAACTACATAATCTATTCTAAATTAAAGTATAGGAATAAATTAAACATTTTTTTAATTTTAGGGAATAATTTAAAAAAATTAATTTGTTCAAAATAATTTATTCAAAAGCTTGTTGTTTCAAAACTGATTGGTGGTTACACTGAAATAATTTAAGTTTAATTTTTCTTAAAAACTAAAATACAAAAAAAAAATTTAAAAAATTATTTAAATAATCTTTTACTTCAATAAATAATCTTTTACTTCAATAAATAATCTTTTATTTAAAACCAGAAACTCCTTTACGAAAAAATTGAACATTTATCCACAAATTCTTCCTTTAAAAAGACTAATTATATAAAAATATCTTTTAATATTTAAGAAACTTCTCTTACCTAGATTTAAAGCAAAACATAGTTTAAAAATTTAGTGAGTAATTAAACAAGTTATATTTTTATAATTCAAAGACATTTTTACAAAACTTTTTAAGAGTATTACGAAGTAAATTAAATTCATTTTAATTTTTTAGAAATTGGTTGCTTTTCCATGAACAGTGTTCTAGAATGATAAAGAATATCTCATCTAAATTGAAACTATCATGTCCAAACAAAAGACATTTCCAAGAATCTAGGGCGGATGCCTTCTGGGTGGAATTTTAAAGGGAAGCTGCCTCACATTTATGCCTTGATTAGGAAGAAACCCAGAAAACTCCGACGGCAGCTTGACAATCGACGCAAGTGTCTCGATATGCTGTCGTGTCTGTTTCGGAAATCAAAAATTGCATAGCGATAACAAAAGAAATCAATCTCATCGATACCAAGACTTAATTTTAAAATAGGTTAATTAAAAAAAATGTACATATATAATCATACAGAAAGAGTGGTTAGTTTTCTTTTCATACTTTGAGATTTCACTTTGTCATTATGAATTTTGACATAATTTTTTAAAGGTATGTTAATGCTAAACTTGAAATTTTTCAAAATAATTGTATTAGAAGAATCCTTAAAATCTTTTGGACTGTTAAAATTATTAGCGAAGCAATTTTAGAAAGGGCAGACATTACTTCAATCGAAGAAGAAATCGGTGAGAGAAGGTGGCGATGGACGGGTTATGCATTAAGAATGCCAAAAGAGAATCTAACACACGTTTCTCTCTCTTGGGTACCTGATGGCAAGAGGAAAAGAGGAAGGCCAAGGACAACTTGGCAAAGTCAAATGCAATCAGACCTAAAAAAGGATAACTTAAATGGTCTAGAGGAAGCAAGATCCCTGGCCAAAGATCGGAAGGTATGGAGAGGTAGGCTGGAAACCTTAACAGCGAGAAGAGCCTAATTAAGTAAATATGTAATGCTCACTGACAAACGAAATTCTATTCAAATTTTCATCTTCGTTCCACAATCACATTGTCGATCAGGAATTTCAGGAAGATCCATCTTTTTCAATACTACTTCCTTCAAAAGTTGTTTCTGATTTTTGAATTTCAAAAATTTTTCTTCATGTTTAACTCCAATAACTTTTTGAAATTTCTAGAAAATATGGCCTCGAACTACACAATATTTGAATAAACATTTCTAATACTTTTAGAATATGCGAATACAAATCATCATGCGTTTGGTTTCTTATAAGAAAATTTGTTATTTAGTATTCGGTACTTATACTATCATTATACATATATACAGATTTATAGTACAGAATCCCACCTTATTTACCAAGCCAACATTTAAGCCACGGTAAAGAAGATAAGTATCCACAGAAAGATCACTAATTAATCCTTGGTACAGATGTAGTATAGGACATTCTTTGGCGCAATTTTATCTGGCATTTTTTTTTAAAATAAATGTTGTTTTTTGCGACGATTTTATTTTAAGTTATATTTTAATTCAGTTAATTATTTATATTTTAATCTTCTTTCAGTTACTGTGTTTTCAATTTTGGTGAATTTTCTAAACGCCAAAAGAAGGAGAGAAAAAAAAAATCTAAATGTCCTATACCACCATCTGTTTTCAATTCTTACAAAAATACACTTACATTAAGAATGTCATGAACAATAACTAGAAAATTACCCCAAAACTTGGTTAGATTCCTCAGTTCAAATATTGAAAATCATTAATAAATTGCTACCTAATAAAATCTGACAGGAAAACAGCTTAGGCTTAATAAACACATATTTAATGCAGTATTCGTTAAAGATTTCAAAGACCATTTTTTAGAAATGGCTTTTGTAATAGAATGCAACCGAATCGCATTTGGTCCGAATCATTCCGAATCTCCATCCACTTTTATATTAATATTTTGAAAAAAATGTACTCACCGAAAATATTGTAAACAATAATATCCGTAAGAAAAAAGTGAACCATTTACAAGTGCAAACAAAATCATCAGAACAACAACTCAAAATTTCATAGCTTTGTGCTGTGACGTCAAACTCGTTTAAAAATTCAGGATTATGGCCTTGTAGACTGAGCATCTAGCAAGACACTTGGTTTTTCGCGCACGGCCTCGATTTCACAAATTAATAAAAAAGTTTGTTATGCGGATACGAAATTTTGCATTTTTTCAAAGAAATTATATAATTAAAAAATAAATTGCATAGATTTTAATAATATTTTTCTTTAATATGTACTTTATATGTTATGTAATTGCCATGAAAAATTTCATTTCTATATCTTACATAGTTTTTTAAACGAAGCATACCAAAAGTTGAAAAATCGACGTTTATAGAAAACACGAAAAAACTATAGAAATTCTAATACCTTGCATGATTTTCAAATTTAATGTGCTCTACCTCTGTAGTTTGAAGCAGCCATCTTTTCAAGAGGTTAGCGATATACCGATACAACGATATTTTTATCGATATTAAATATATATATATATATATATATATATATATATATATATATATATATATATATATATATATATATATATATATATATATATATATATCGATTAAGTCACCGATATATCGATACTTTCAAACGTTTTTAGTTTTTTGATGATCGTTTTGTAAGTCCATGTGCTATTTCGATTTTCTTTATTCCCTATTCAAAAATTTCAGAACTAAAATTTGGACTTAGCTGTGAGGCAGTTGAAAGTGGCCCCCAAACAAAAAGTAAAGTCTTGGGTATGGTGACTTCACCAAGCAGTAAAATGAGACGACCAAAGTGATTACATTAATGTATAGTTATTGTTTCAAAATATATCAATATATAAAAAGAAATTGGCGGTGTCTTTCGATCTGAAACTGATCGATTTTTGTGTATGAAACAGAAAAAAATCTATCGTTGACGGGCGATGCTCAAGGACAGAGAGCTTTGTGTTAAAGGCACTCATTTTTTTAAACTTTTTACGCACTTCTATGGAAAATTTCGGAGATGGGGACTATTAGAACTCGGTGAGAGGCATTAGTACAGTGGTTTTAAACAAAATCGTTAGAGCCGTTTTTTAGTAATTGTTGAAAAACATAATTTCTTTTTCATCATTTCAATCTTATGCGCATGTGCGATCTTGACGAAAACCTTAATGGTAGGTCCTTGGGCCCCCACTAACCAGCACCCCAAATTTGAACATCGTCGGTCAATATTTTCGGGAGCTATGTTGTCCAATTACACACAGACAGACATTTTTTCTGGACCACTTATTTGAAATCAGGCTGTTTCGAAACGTGGAGGAATGCAAAAAAAAAAAAAAAAAAAAGTGAATATATATATATATATTTTAACTGAATGCTGTACTTTCATTACCCTAAGTAGTAACTGGGTGTGCTGGGAGAGAACAAGAGAAAAAGGCGCGTCCACCTGTTAAAAATGTTCTCCTCCCATTCATGACTTGAAGTGAGAAGCGGTGCATAGATGGCGCTGTAAACCGGACGAGACCACAGAGACTTTTCGCCACTTCCGGTTGGTGTTTGATCTCTGTGTTTGTGGATACAAACTGTGTCTTTCTGAATCTTAGTATTTATCCATAGTTATAAATTTTAATCATAATGAATAAAGTGTAGTCAAGAAGGAAGTACAGGCGATGTTGCTTCGTTCCGCAATGTGGTATAAAATAGGTATGAAATGTGGTATGAAATATAGTATGTTCATATAGACTGAGATGCGACTGAAAATTTTTGGACCCCATCGAACATCATTCTGAATTTTTTATAGAAATTAGAGAAAAGTGAGATTACGAATCCACTGGTCTGCCTTGGCAAAAATGGCCGAAACTGATCAAAAATCGACTTTAATAAGTTGAACTAAATCCATTTGCCAAATGCACCATAACTTGCCAAATAATGAGCAATTATTTTTTTTATTTGGTAACCCTCACTCTTTAATTTTAAATTAAGAAGGTTGCAGACGATTCGGATGCGTGTCTATGTCTTACTTACATCTTTCCAAATTAGCCAAATTGGCAATAAACATTACGTCACTGATGACGTAATTGATGTCACCAATTTGGCTTACTTTTAAAGGATATAAGTTTTCCGAGCCAGAGATCAGAAATCGTTTGCGCTTTTTTTCATTGAAAATCAAAATGCAGTGGGTTGCCAGACGAAAAAGTTTGTTCTCTTTTTGGCACGTTATGACATATTTGGCAATCGGATTTTAGTTCAACTCATTCCAAGTCGATTTTTATCAGTTTCGGCCATTTCTGCCACGGCAGACCAGTGGATTCGTAATCTACTCACTTTTCTCCAAATTCTATAAAAATTTCAGAATGATGTTCGATGGGGTTCAAAAATTGCAGTCGCCTCTCTGACTAATAGAATAAATTTTGTTTGTACACATTGAATGAATTAAAAATTTACCTTTTTACATTTTACCAGGTATCAGCTTTTAAGATGGGTTTGCAAGAACCACCACTATTGATATCAAAATATTGAAATCAATATTGGTACATAATATAAAATTAAAAATTTCTAAATTGATATCCCTAGGCTTGATTAGAAAAATTGTAAGTCTTTAATAACATTGCAACTAAAACTGACAACAAAGTACGTATCTAAAACTAAGAAAAATTTATGCTTACAAATATGTGTTAATTTTTTTTTAATATCATATGAAAGTAAGCACATTTCTGGTAACTTATGTTACCCAAAATTATCCATTTTAAAATCAATGAAATACTTGTTTGAATCATTTTTAATATTGAAGTAATATAGTAATTAAAAAATCCTTAATATAACTGTCGACAAAAAAATAAATTATTTTATACGTTTTTTTAATCGCACCACCCACTTCCATCAAAATTGAATAAACTCAACCGGAATTCGAGTGTTGTCCACTTTTAGAAATTAATTTATTATAAAAAAGAACTACCAGGAATGAACTTTGAATCTTTTTGTACAAAAAATTCTATAAATTATATTCTTTATTGCAATGTGTGTTCCCTTTTGCAAGGAATGACCCTTAAATATTTTAGTAGACACCATTTGAAGTTATAATACACCTATTACCAATACACCAATGACCTACACAAATAATTCACTCTAAAACCTTTAAAAAAAAAAAAAAAAAAAAAAAAAAAAAAAAACTATTAAAAACATGACATTTAATTTAAAGTACTGTATAAATTTGTGTAGCGTTACAAGAAATACAGCCTAATCTGTAAAAATACAAACCTGTCAAGCAAATGAAGTTAATATTAAATGTACTATTTATGTCTTAAAATGTAAAATTATATCATATGAGCTGAAACTTTTGAGGGAAAAAAATCTTTATTTCATCAAATTGGCTATCTAAAACAAAATTTAAGTACATATAAATGTATCCAAACGAGACTTCTGGCCTATATCTGGTATCGTCAACAAACAGTTTGCATTAAAAAAACATCCAATGGATCGGATAAATCGATCCCTCAATCTATAATTCATTTCTCTTTGTATCTCATCTGAGCTCCAATTTTTGAAAATAGTCGCTGCTCATTTGAGTTTTTAAAAGCAAAGCAAACCTTGAATCGAAAAGACAAATGCATTGAAAGCAAACGGAGAGACTCTGCCGGAAGTGAGTAACCGGAAGACGCGGGAAGTCTGCCAATCAGAAACGACTTGGGATTTGTTTCCAAACATCAACCCATGAATACGGGGGTTGGGAAGTGACTTCATTCAAGATGGCGTCTTAGATGTTGGTTGGTATGTTGAGTGGATTATTCCTGCTTCTGTGACGGCATCGGTTGCAGTCTTCTTAGAAGAGGTGTCAATTATGTGAAAAATGAGATGGTGAGATTATGTCGAAAAATATGCTTCGGAGAGTACGGGGGTCGAACTGGGGAACCTTGGGTAATGGAAGACTTGTTTTAGCCAGTGGGCCATTGCGTCTTGGTACTTTGGAATGTTATATTTAGTTTAACTGTGATATAGGAAAGTTTAACATTTCGGGAGTTTTAATTTAATTAGTTTGGGAACTGATTTCGAATAGCCTAATGAAGTTTGTTATAGGAATGTATATGGATTTATGAATTTTAATATGGATAGTGTGTTATACTTGATAAGGAGAGAAAGGAATATTATATATGAAGTATAAGTCGTATCTAGAGGTAAAAATATTAAATGAAAATAAATTCTGTAGAAAACGTGTTGCCATCTAGTAGTAAAAACATTAACTGTAGTGTAACCATTTACCTTTAGTTAATAATAATAATTTTATTATTTACTTAAAATTACGCGAAGGGGATTCGAACACTCGATCTTGGTACCAAAAGATAATTCTGGAATAGTTTTATACGAGCGTGTTTACAACTAAACCAGAATTACCTGATGTTATTTGATATTGAAATTGTATTTACGATCCATGATTTGCTCAAAATGAACGCTAAAGGTATTATATCCATTGTATTGAAATTAAGATTATAATTTTTATTACAATTACGATATTCAAAGATTATTTTCAAAATTATTTTGTAAGTCACGGAGAAGACGGTATAGTAATAAAGGATTCTACATCAATATTAAACGACAAAACTATAGAAATTAAACAACATGCAAAAATCACAGTATTCAAGTTTAAAAGGATTGAGTAATGTTTTTCGTGTTGAATATTGTTCGAACAAATATCACGTAAAGCATAGAAACTTGTCCAGTATGGTCCAAAGCTAACTTCTTCCAGAGCTTCTAAAAAATCTTGACATTACGAAACGCAATGGCTTCCTATTAGTTGCGGCATCACTTTCTCTGGACTCTGATTGGAGGAAAGGTTTCTTGGGGGTTGAGACACTTGATCAGGAATGCAGAAGAAACACCATTTCCTACTCTGTCTTGCTGAAACAAGTATACTTTACGAGTTTGCTGTTAAATAAAAAAAATTGTTTTTCAAACATGAAACGATCTTCAAGTACTGCACCACAACCACCTCACTTGAAATCCAGGATGAGTGATTCAACCTACAAAGCCATTTCTGCTGAAGAGGGACGGATCAAGTTTGAATTCCTGCAGAAGAATATGGTTCATCTTGGGGAGAACCATTTTGTTGTCGTAAGGAGGTTCCAGGGTCATACCCGAATCCATGTACGGAAATTCCTGATAGACAAGAAAGAGGATTTACTACCTACTAAAGACGGTATCTCCATTTCCCCAAAAGTATGGACTACTTTTTCTGAAAAACTACTAAAATTCTGGCGTCCTAAAAGCAACACGGACGCAATAGAAATCATTCGGAGGGATTTGTACGTTTCTAGTGTGATAATCGAGGGCAGTATTCATTTGTGTCTTCAACGATTGTATCAACGAAAGGATTTCACTTGTCAATTCGTTTTCGAGAAAGTAGTTCTGAACTCGGAACAAGTGCGTGTACTTCGTTCTTCCGTCGAACGAGTATAACTGGTCATGAAGACTTTCTTACTGAATTATAGTCAACGATTCCACGTAGACAAGGAGTTGAAGCAGCACTATGTTGATCAAATGGTCGTAGAAGACGACGATGTGGATTGCCCAACGGGTTTTCATGCCACCAACGAATCACTGAGTAAGTGCTTAAAACTTTTCATTAGTGCAAAAATACATAAACTTATTGCATGTTATGGTTATGGTTGCATACACTTATCCCTCAACCAAATCGATCATGTCTGTATCGGTTCGTTAGAAAACCGATGTGAACAGTATTTTGATATGGCACTATACTCTTTAAACTTTATAGATGTAGAACAAAAGTTTATTACTGAAAATGTACAGTATGGGCATTTCCGCAGTGTGTTATTATCCCATGACTTTTTTCTATTGTTGATTGTTCAAGAATTTTTGCAATCTGTTAAGAATTTGTATGTAAATGACAATGAACTGGAAGCTTTATTTCCGTCTTTATCGATGTAATGATTGTCAGATATTAATATTCAATTTTCATAGTACCAACTTTATATTGAAATAAAGATTGATCAACACTGAGCATTTATTTGGATTTAGTTTTTATAATAAATTAGCTGAGTAGCCCTGCGCTGCTGGGGACCCGTTGAAGGACATAAAAGTTTGTATTTAAGAGAAAGGTTCATAATTTACCAAAAAATTTTAGCACAAAATGAAAAATTAACCTGATTTCCCTTTGCCAATTTAATCACGATCAGAATAAAGAATCAAAGAAAAGAAATCTCAAATGGAGAACTACACTCCGGTTGTAAATAGTAAATTAGTTAGGTGTAAATAGTGAAACATGTATAATACAACAATACATTTAAGTGTTAATTAAATAATATGGAACTTGATATTCAGTACCAAAACACTATACGAATAAAAACAATCAAAAGAAAGAATTCAATATTTTTAGTCAAGTACTAAAGAAATCGAATACATATTTAAATGCGAAAATCCTTGCTCATTGATAACATTTGTTGAGACAAAAGATGTCAATTGAAAGCAGGAATGGTACTTCCTAGTAGTAACCAAGAAATGTTGTGATATTTCAGTCGTTTCAGACATCAGCGACTCTAAAGGTTTTGAATTGGCTAGAAGTACAGGCAAAACAACTTTGCCACTGCAACAACATATGCCTAGCACATCACCTTTCCACTTTAGAGCACCACAGTAGGAGCAGGCATTTGTCATTCCACCAATTTGAAAAGTGGAATTTAGACTGACAGCTGCATTATTGAAAAAGCATCATCCTCAAACATTGCACTATTATTACCTTTTGTAATTGAGTGACGTCTGGTATCATCTCTTAATCTACCAGATCTGGTTTCCACAGACTCTAAATTTCTCATAAATATTGGACGTTGGCGCCCAGATTCCAATGTACTCACTGGTGCCAGATTTCGTTCATTTGAACGGCGCGCTCAATCATTCTCTTGTCGCTAATGTCTTTGTACGGGTGATTCCCTTGCTCGCTTAGCAGCAGACGTACTATACCTAGCACATATATTTGTTCTTTTCTTAGGCGGCATATTAATAACTGTCGAAATGATTCAAAAGGTTCCGGCGAATTTCAGTAAACTACACCGACGACGAATCTATGATGTTTACATTCTGCATCCATCCAATCAAAAGGCTTTAAAACCGCGCATTCTCAGAAGTTGTTTTCTTTATCGGCTGACAGTAAATATATTGAAATATTATAATAAAATTCGAACCGTTCATTTTACAGACGATTGTTATACATAAAAATAATCAGAAAAATAAAGGGGACAAATTAAAATAACTTTTGATTTTTTTCTGATGTAATAAAAAGATATCGTTGCCATTCCAAGATTTTTTTTTCATGGCATTAATTTTTAATGAAAACAACTTTTAATCGAATTTAAAAGTTGTTCTCTACAATCTCCATGTACTAAAGCTTCTATGTACCAAATTTCGTACGTCTAGGTGCAAAACTGTGGATTTATATAAGGTTCAGACGTACAGGCAACTTACTTTTATATATATATAAATTTAATTTAATATAATAAATTTAATTTAACATATATATATATGATCACGTCAGAGCACTGTTTTTGAGAGAGGAGAAGGGGAGGGGGGTGGGGGATTTCCCCAAAATTATACTTTTCGATATTGGTCGAATGAGATATCGTTTTTAATGCATTTTTTGTACCAAAACGAATGAAATAACTTTCAAATTGATCGGAACACTAATTGTTAAGATATAATAAGTTTTATGGTTAAAATATTCGAAAATCCACATAAAACAAAAATATAAATTTTATTGTACATAAAGACTTTAATTTACAAATAATTATTAATTTTTATCATCTCACTCACATAAACTATCAACATCAGAGTCAGTATCTGAGTTTATTTGATCATGGATGTAAAACTGTCCAAGATCATCATTGTCAAAGTCATCCATTTCAGAATTACTATTGGCCATTCCTTCACAGTGTTCTTAGAAAGCAGAACAACGCACAACTCTTTTGACGCAACCGCAACGTTGTGTTGAACAATATCCTTTTCATGTACAAGAAATCAGTTTGAATATTGCATCAGTGGCACGTTATGAAGTTATTTTTTCAAACTGTAATTCACCATCTAGATGAATCCGATCCCAATTTTCTGGAAGTACGTGGTAGCTGAGACATTTCTGTATTTGGCAGTACACTCTATATGAGTGCACAGCTGTATTTGCGGATTTGGGAGATTAAGGAATCCAATCTAGCAGTCTTTTTCTGAAATGACCTCTGGAAAAAACTGTGGTGAAGTTGGTCAAGGTTACGATCCTTTTCTCCATACGAAAGAATAATTAAAAAAATTAAAAAAAAAAAAAAAGCTTTCCAACACATTTCTCGATGGATATTCGATTTGGAGAATATTCTGATACAGTCCATTAATATGCTATTAGTTTGAAACAACTTAAAAACTGCTGTTTTTCTTTTCTTTTTCTATAGATCGCGCTTGTAGTATCGCATCCACTGATATCGCATCTATGGGCAAGGAGAATGTAGTTTTCAACATTTGGATTCTCCGGCTGTCAGTTTTTTGAGTGATAAATGTGTATTGTAACACGTCCTGTTTTCGGCTTCAATAGCAATATAAGTTGCTCCACTGAGACAAGTGCAATCATTATGATTAAGACATACCTTGGGATTAAACCTTAACTGACGATAGTAGTTTGAAATTTGTCAGATTTCTCTAAGGCTGTTCGAAGAATAAGAATATATGCATCCCCAACAACCTGTCACCTCAATATTGTTACTTTGAAGAAAAAGTATGAGTATCTAGATCAACTGTTTTTTATTCTGTGAATTTGATATAAACAGTAATATCAGTATTATTGGAATATACTTGATTACTTTTTCATTTATTCGAATCAAGGGATTTACTGCTGCAAGAGATTGCACATTATCGCTCCTTTTCATTTTTACGTTTCCACAATTTTTCCTAACGAATTGTGACATAATCTTCTGACCTTTTGACACGTGAAAGTTAATCAATACTAGTGAGGACTATCCCAAGCGATACTGCAACTGTAGCTGAATTAGAAAAAGGATTATTTAATTTCGACCGTTTTTTGTAATGTAATTGTTGTGTCTCTCCACACAGCAAATTGAAATGTCTTAAAATAAGACACAAAAGTATCTTAAACAAGTGGCACTGTTTTAAGACGAAAAATGGTGTCTTAATCTTTAAGACACATGAAGTGTCTTAAAATGGGATGTTTTCAGACATTTGGAGTGTCTGAATTGGGGATATTTTCAGACAGTTGATGTGTCTGAATAGGTTGTTTATGGTACCTTTCAGATGTTGGACAAATTTTTACACAAACAATTCAAATTTTTGCACAAACCAATTCAAATTTAATATTAAAAAGTTTTATTTAAAAAAAAGTAAAAATTACTGTATTACTATCATGTTGCTCATAACTTTTTGTTGACTATGTTACACTTTCCTGGTAAATGTAAGCATAAGATTGTAAAACAACAACTATTAATATATCCAAGTAAGAGATAGTAACAGGGACTTATTGTAAAATATATGCATTGGTATAGTAGACATTGTATTGGGGATGAATCTCAAATAGAAAAGTTTTGGCTTCTAAGATTGTATCATAGTTTTCAGTTGCTTTTTTCATGTCAACTTCAAGGACAAATAACAAGCGTAATGTAAGCATGCACCTGGTTTATAGTACTATGCGTTGCACTGGCAAGTCTAAAAATGCTTCGGATACATGTCTTATCTCCATTGATGTAGAGGGCGCTGCTTTTGTAATCCCCTAGCGGCGACTTCGTCGCCAGAGAGAGAGTATGATTGAAGGAGTGGAGGTGAACGGACGTGGAAGTAGCCTCCCCTAGTTTAGGTTTAAGAACCTATTTCTATCTTTTGCACGAATAAACCTGCTGTCCATTTAATTGGCCTCTTTCACTTTTACCCCTTCATCATACAACATACATTATATGGCAACATAAATTTATGGTAATGATGGATCAAGCAGTTGTAATCTAATTATTCCCCATTTGGGAATTTTACCGGGTTATAACATTCCCCTATAATAACACTACCCAACAGCAGTGATTATAACACTATGACTCTTCAATTATTGTCGAATAGCTGAAGCAGATACAGGGCATTTAAAAAATACCTCAAAAGATGCATAAAAATAAACAAGTAAAACAGAAGGCATTAGAAGTATGTAAGGAGATACTTCAAAATATAGAGGTGGAGCATATTAAATTTGAAAAGTATGTAAGTTCCACACAATTTCTTTTGTGTTTCTGAAAAAGTTGGTTTCCCAAATTTTGGTATGCTCTTAATTCCTGTAATTTTGAGGATAAAACTTTTTTACAACAGTTTTCCCTGTCACTGCGACATTTTGTTAATCGGTTAAAATGCGTTATAAGCCCCCCCTCTCCTTTTTTTTAGTGATTTTGCGTCAAATATGGTAACCTGGTGCCTATATGGTTCCATTACAACTTGGCACCCATTTTGGCAAACCTTAAGTTCAATTCAGTGGAAGTGTCAATACAACTTGGCGGCATTTTACAAAGTCACCAAAGTGGGGGGCGTACAACGCATTTCAACAAGTTAATCGCTGAGAAGACTAGAGAGGGCATTTAAAAAACTTTAAAAAATTTAATATAAAAAAAGGCATTAGAATAAAGATGTCTGCTTCAAAATACAGAGGTAGAGCACATTAAATTTGAAAAA
This sequence comes from Linyphia triangularis, assembly GCA_963978545.1. Classification (NCBI taxonomy): domain Eukaryota; kingdom Metazoa; phylum Arthropoda; class Arachnida; order Araneae; family Linyphiidae; genus Linyphia; species Linyphia triangularis. The sequence goes on from OZ021729.1 coordinate 194,251, forward strand.
CATGCAAGTTATTAAAATTTCTATAGTTTTCTCGAGTTTTCTCAAAACGTTGATTTTTCCAAAAATTTTATGCTTCGTTTAAAAAACAATTAAAGATGTAGAATTGAAATTTTTCACGTCAATTACTTAACATAAAGTACATACAAAACAAAAATATTATTAAAATCTATGCAATTCAATTTTTAATTAGATTATTACTTAAAAAAATGCAAATTTTCATACGTTCAACAAACTAACGCATAAAAAACTTATTTTTATTATTTTGTGAAATCTGATATTTAACGCAGTATATAGACATTTATTAGAAATAAAACTAAAATAAAGTTTTTTTTTGCATTATAAGATTTTTTATGAGCTACCATAATTCAACTCACTGCGGAAAATTTTATTTAACCGAGTTTTATATAAGTGATTATAAGTAAATTATTAGCCTATTATTATGAGCTTTTTTGCTAAAATATTATTTAAAAATGTTTGAACAACATATGTAGAAAAAAATTCTTCATTTTGACAAATATGAAATGTTTCACAAATTATTTTGTAGCGTTGATTTTCATAATTTTATTGCTGCCATCGAGAACCAAGAATAAATGTTATTCAGATTATACCAAATCCCATGCCAAATATATTCCCATTAGTACTTGTAATATGCAACAAAACCAATAAAAATATAACTGAATGTAAAAACAGAAAACTTAGAATTCTGTGAGTGTCATTTAAAAATACTAGATCAATTAAAATGTATTATAAAAACACTGAAAATAAGTGTATTATTGAATAACACTTACTGTAACACGGTACCCCATTTTTCACTAATTCATTGACCTATTAAATATAAAGCCAATCTAAATAGTTCAAAAAGGGGTTCGCATTAATTTCTTGTAAGGCAACTGCTTCATCTCAAGAAATGCTCCATGTTGATTTAATAAAGGAACGCTTCCAAAAGAATTCTTAAGCACAGTTAAACAAAAGCACAAGATTAAAGGATATTAACATTAAAGTTAAAATAGGAAAGTATTTGTTTTTTGGAACTACCGACTGTCTATTCCACTTAAAAAGAAGGAAAGCAACCATTTTTAGAATAGTTTACAGCCATTTTGTGTGTAATCGAAAGCTACACGAACGCCAAGTACGAGATGAGCGAAAAATACAAACAGTATTACGTTTAAATGAAGCAAGATTGTTTACACAGCGCATGCGCCAAATGCTTTTCGAAAAGCCCTTCTCTTATTTCATTGGTTAATGAACATTTTGAAGTTTCGCTATATAGTCGTACATTTCAGACGTTTTATTACTTCCTGTTTCCTGTCTTAAAATCCAAATGTCTTATTTTGACCATTCCTTTGAGTGTTTAAGTCGCTTTTGGTGATATATTCTTAAAATACAAATAAAAAAATCTTAGAATACAAATAAAAAAATCTTAAAATACAAATAAAAAAATCTTAAAATACAAATAAAAAAATCTTAAAATACAAATAAAATTCTTAAAATAAAAATAAATTATTTTGCATATTGCATTTACGTTTATCTATTCCATTGTTTATTTACAGTGTTTCCTTCGCCTGAAATCGTATAATTGAATCGGAAAAAATACTCCCATCATGAATTCCTGATGAAAACGTCGACGACACCAAACATGATGTCTTAAATCGTGTTTGGTGTCTTAGACGTTAGTTGTCTTATTATGTTAGGTGTCTGAATCCCAAAATGTCTTAATATGGTGTTTTCTGTTTACATTTAAGACACCAAGTGTGTCTAAATGTGATTTCAGAAAGAATCAGACACGTGTTATGTCTGAAATGGATCAATGCTACGCCAATTAAGTCACTTAATGTGTCTGAAATGAATTTTTCAGACATTTTGTGTCTAAATTTAAGACACCAGCATTTACAGTGCACACAAGTTTCCCAGGCATCTACATTAGGGTGGAACGAAAAATTCAACTTTTGATTTTTAATTTGTAATAGTGCGGAAAAGTTGCCTTTTGATGTAGATAAGATAAATTAAAAATATGAAAAATATTGGAGTACGTCTTGAGGTGCCGCAAAGCTGTTAAAGTTTCAAAAAATTGAAATTTTTGCTATATTTTAAATTTTTTTTGACGATAGAATCAACTTTTGATTTTAATTTGTAATAGCACGGAAAAGTTGCCTTATGGTGTAGATAAGATAAATTGAAAATATGAAAAATATTAGAATACGTCTTGAGGTGCCGCAAGTACGTTAAAGTTACATAAAAACACACTTTTTTGAACTTTTTCAAAGATTTTTGCGTGTCTCGATTATTAAATAAAAAGCTTCATTTATGCCTTATAAAATAAATAGAAAGATAAAAACAGTTTTCGTGTTATATTGGCGTCCAGGAGCCTGAGTCATCGCCTGAGCGGATGTTAAGTGTGGGTGGGTAGGGGGGAGGGGCAAAGATTTGTCTGCGTGAGGAGACAAGCTCAGATCAGGTGTCAGGTCACTAGCTGTGCCGAGTTCAGTTGAATTGGCGCCTCCACTCCGTCTAATGTGTTACAGATTAACATAATATTTTGTTAGTATGTGTTCTACTTTATTGTTGTGAGTAAAAATGGCTCAGTCTAAATTAGTGAAGACAAGACAAATGTCGGAATGTCCTATTTTTGGGAAATGTAGTGATTTGCTCGATGTTGAACTGCCTACTTACGAATCTGTTATGAAGTGCTACTGTTATATCAGACAAAACCTCAAAAATGCTTCAGAGAAGGATCCTACAGTAAGTGAAATATGTGACACTTTAGTTCCCAAAATAGAGCAAATATGGTCAAGAGCTTCTATTCCCGTTGTTTCCAGTCAAAGAATTTTACTAATGATAAGAGCGTATCATGCTAAATACAGAAATTTATTAAAGTCTGAAAGCAGAAAATGGTCAGAAAAGTTTGACTGCAACCTCTCAAAATTTAGAGGCGAGGCCGAACGTTTATTTGATATTGCTGCCTGTAAGTGTGTAAACTTTAATACTTGTACTTGTGTAAAAGGAAGAAAAGTACCAGTTATGGAACAAAAGTTTCTAAATGATCAACGTTCTGCCAGGAAAATGGTGATAGGTAATGTTGATATAGCTACCACAAGCGCTTTGAGGAAGAAAGAAGCAAGAAAAATTAAAGAACTACAGAGAATAGTCAAGTTTAATAAAGAACGGACAAAAAATACTAGTGTATCAGAAACGGTTATTGGTTCCAATGACAGCGCTGAAGAACAGCAGTGTTCGATACCAGAAGATGCAAACCAACCAGGTCCTTCAAATATACAAGAAGAGATACATCTACCAGGCCCTTCAAAACTGAAAGAAGAGAAAATCACTCAAATGCGCATTAAATTGCCATCTGTAGCTTCCATTGCTGACCGTTTCGGAATATCAGATAGAGCTGCTGCAGCTATAGCTAGTGCTGCTTTACATGACTTTGGTGTAATAACAGAAGAAGACAAAACCAACGTTATAGACAGGATGAAAATTAGACGAGCAAGATCAACCAATCGAAGAGATCTCATTAATGACAATCGTTATAACCATATAACTGAAAATAGAGGATTGTTTTTTGAGGGAAGAAAGGACAAAACAATTATTCAAGAAAAGAAAGGAAGTAAGTTTTACAAAAAAGTGATTTCAGAAGAGCACGTTTCGCTAATAGAGGAACCAAGCTCAAAGTTTTTAGGCCACGTAACACCTAAATCTGGCACCGGAAAAGACATAGCAGACAGTATACAGGAGTTTCTTGAAGATAGAGAACACAACAAACAACTTTTAAACTTTACTGCTATTGGGTGCGATGGAACCGTTGTAAACACTGGACATAATAATGGTGTGATTTCTTTGATGGAAAAGGAAATAGGAAGACCGTTACAATGGTTAATTTGTTTGTTCCATGGAAATGAGCTACCATTGCGACATCTTTTTTGTCAGATGTTAGATGGTAAAACAAAGGGACCCAATGAGTTTAAAGGTGAAATAGGTCAGCAGCTAGAAAAATGTGCTAATCTTCCTGTGGCTACTTTCTTGCCAATTGAAAATAACCTTCCTCTTTTGGAGGACAAAAATGATTTAAGTACAGATCAGAAATATTTATTGGATATGTGTATTGCTGTATCAAGTGGATATTGCTCCCTAGATTTATCTTTACGAAATCCCGGGAAACTTGCTCACTCCAGGTGGTTGACACTAGCCAACCACGTGCTTAGATTGTATGTGGCAACTGAAAATCCAACTCAAAATCTTAAGACTCTGGCTGAGTACATTGTGAAAGTGTATGTGCCTGTGTGGTTTAATATTAAGTTAAAACCTTCATGCACTTATGGTTCCAAACATCTGTTTAACCTGATCTCATATTCACGCTATCTCTCTGACGATCTCAAGAAAGTTATAGATCCTGTTATTCAAAGAAATGGGTATTTTGCGGCTCCAGAAAATCTCTTTTTGTCCATGCTATGTGATGAACGCAAAATTCAAAGAGAACTTGGTTTACGACGTGTTTTAAAAGCAAGAACAGAAAGTAGAGGTGGAGTCAGGAAGTTTAAAGTTCCAAAGATAAACTTCGATGCAAAGGATTACATCGACATGATCTCATGGCCTGAAAATGACGTAACTGAACCTCCCATGTTAAAACATGTTTCCAATGACTCTCTCAAAGACTTTATACGGAAAGCATCTGAAGATGAACCAAATAGTAAAGTAGACCCGGTTATCGACTTTCCCCGGCTTCCTTGTCACACGCAAGCAGTGGAAAGAACTGTGAAACTGGTGACCGAATCGGCTCAAAATGTCTGTGGTTCAACCGCAAGAGAAGGATATATAAGAGCAAAAATTTACTCACTTAGGAATATGCCAACATTTAATACAAAAAAACAGTTTAGTCTAGCAATGAAGTAGAAACAAACATTTTGCAGATTTAACATTTGTAATCATTAAGGATACAGAAGTAAGAAATACAAAATTTTACATTACAATATATTTTATTATTATTATTATATTTTGTAATTCATAATTTTTTCCAACTCTAATGCTTATATATGTATTTAAAACCATCTTTTGTAACATTATATATACGAGAAATTCATAAAAAATAATTTAACAAACTTGATAATTTTTGATTTTTTTATAAACTTTAAGCTCTTTGCGGCACCTCAAGATGTTGTAGTATTGCAACCAAATTTCCTCCCCCTCTTTTTGAACTTAAAAGGCAACTTTTCCCCACTATTACTAAGCTAAAATTAAAAAAAAAAAATTTAAGGCCCTTTTCGTTCCACCTTAATCTACATGTTGTACAAAAATGTAATGTCTAAAAATCTTCAATTGCTCAAGTAATGTGTGACATTTCTGGTCTCCTTTAAACATGTGAACTCAAGACATCCTCCGTGAACCCTCTTTGAACTCTCGATTAGCAGTTTGATCAAAGCCCATATCCGGTGAAATACCACACAGTTTTTTTTTTTTTTTTTTGTTATCCTGATAATGCTATATACCTTTGTAAATTTTTGATAATCAGACTGAAACATATTTGTTTGCAACTGAGGAGATATTCACTGCAGATAAATAAGGCCTGTTTTTGAACCATATGTTTGACAGTTATCAAATGCATCTCCCAATCACCAGTCCTTTCTGCTTCCATGAATTTTCTTACCAGTGTTACCATTTCAAGGTTTGAATCCACAACATAACTGTGGAACTTCTCTGCTTGATATATTCCAAGACTTCCCACACTTTTTTTTGTTAGATTTATAATGTTAGGATCCAATGAAATTATTTCTCCCTTTGTTATGATAGATTTTTTTGAAATCCTCTATCACTCCTTTCACTGCCTTCCTCATCTGTTCATTCATGTTTATGTCCTTCAGATGTAAAATATTCTGAGCTATAGCCAACAAAATGTGTGTTCTGACAGCATGAGAACAAGCGCTCCTTGAAAATATCTGTTTTGTTGTATTTTTAGCCTACACAACAGATAGCAACTCTTGCAGCCCATAATCCACCATTATGTATCAGATTGAACCAAGGAAGGGCATTAGTCAATGAAATTCTCCTATTCTCACCACAATTTTCTGCAGTAGGGATTCCGGTGAGACTGATTGGGTTAATGCCAATTAATAGGGTTATCCAATACCATCACTAAAGCTGTAGATACAGTTTCAAGAGCTGAAGGGGTTGCTATAATAAAAGGTAGATTGATAATGCTAGATTTATCACAGTATTCATTGCTTATAATTGTTTCAGAAAACCACTGCCAACCAGGAATATTCCACCATTTTGTGATTTTTAAACCATTTTGTGATTGTCCAAGCTACAAAATAAGGAGAAGGAGTGTAATCATCTACTTTGATTAGGAAAAGCTATTTAAGACGAAGAATGAAAAATTGTGGACATTAGCCAGCGTTTTAAAGGCAATTTGTTTGACGAGAACAATTCCCTTATTTTCAGTATTGATATTGTTTGTAGCTGTTGTTTCGTAATTTGAGCATTGAAATTCAAAATTCAATGATCAGGTGTCACACATTGTATGCCTTAATTGATCAGAAAAGTTTCCTTTAAAAAATTACCGAACGAAAAACTAACTTTAATTTTTACTTAATAAATTTCCTTTAAATGCATTTTGCTTAATCAATTGAATGATTTTCAAATATTTTACCCACAAAATCTATTATATCTCAAAAAGGAGTGTTTCAATTTATTTGAGAGTTATTTCATTCGATTCAGCACAGAAAATGCCTAAAAAACGATACTTCACACGACCAATATTGCACAGTTGACTTGTGGGTGAATTTCACCCCCCCCCCCCCCATCCCCTTAAAAGCAGTGTTCCACCCCTTTAAATTTTGAGGACTCACAGGATCTTGTATTCTACTACCAAAAAGGTGTTATGACCAAAGTTTCAGGAATGAACGAATTTTGTTTTTCAACTGATCATTTCTGGGCTATTTTTCTTGTACTATAACTTGCCATTGTAGCAACAGGAACCGATCTAACAGCTTTGCCAGACATCTGTTTTGTTCTAGAGATGTTGCCAACCGCATTGCATTACACAGGGAGGTTGCATACCTCCATTATTTGCATACTCACATCTATACCTTTTTTTTTCTGGCTCTTTAGTCTATATAGTTAGTATATTTTTATTACTTTGTTTTATGTTTGTTTCATTTATCTTGTTTGAATTTACGTATTTTAAATTAATTGCTTATACATTTATGGACAACTTATTTTGTGTCGGCCCTTTCTTGATCATCCAAGTATGACAAGTAGTCTATAGTAATAAAACAAGATGTTTGTCTGTCTGTCCGTGGCTCTATAGAAACCTTTTAAAAATTAGAGTAGAACTTTGAAATTTTCAGTATAAGTAGTTTTGGCCTTCTAATTGTATACATCACAAACAAAATACTAAATTTTATTTAGTTTTTTTTAATTTTTTTTTTTTTTTTACAAAGCGATTTCAAACAGAGGTACAGTTCCAAAATTGTCCACATAAGTAGTTTTAGCCTTCTATTTGTAGTTTTGAAAAACATAATTTTAAAATTTTAATTTTTTTAAATTAATTTTCTTAATTAATTTCTTACAAAACGACTTCTAATTGGGCTACAGCTCTGAAATATTCAGCATGAGTAGCTTTGGCCTTCTGATTGGACTTTTGAAAAACAGAATTTAAAATTTTTATTTATTTATTTTTAATTAATTTTTTTTAATTAATTAATTAATATTTTACAAAACGGCTTCTAATAGGGCTACGTTCTGAAATTTTCAACATAAGTACTTTTAGCCTTCTAATTGGGCTTTTAAAAAACAGAATTTCAAATTTTTATTAAGTTCTTTTTAAATTAATTTTTTTAATTAATGAATAAATATTTTACAGAACGATTTCTAATAGGGCTACAGCTCTGAAATTTTCAACGTAAGTACTTTTAGCCTTCAAAGTGGATTTTTGAAAAACAGAATTTTAAATTTTCATTTAGTTCTTTTTCAATTAATTAACAAATATTTTACAAAACGATTTCTACTTGGGCTACAGTTTTGAAATTTTCAACACAAGTAGTTTTGGCGTTCTAATTGGACTATTAACAAAAAGAATGTTGAAATTTTAATTTGTTTTTTAATTAATTTTTTTACAAAAAGCGACTTCTAATAGGCTTAGATAGCTCTGAAAGTCTCAACAAAAGTAGTTTTGGCCTTCTAATTTTGCTCTCCACAAACACGTGTTAAAATAATCTTAAAGGAGTGTTGTATTATTGTATTAACGGGGATTTTTTTTTCCTTCCTCGACAGGGGAGAGGCTTCTGATATTAAGGCTGTACGTAGCAATTAGAGTTTAATGAGTGAAGTGAGCTTATGCTTATACAGCAATGAACCTTTCAGTAAGCCTGTGTTTTCGTGTCAATGAACTTTTCAGAGAACGAAGCGAAAAACTGGAATCTATAGATGAATGACAGATTTCGGCAACGCGAGGCCTCACAGCTAGCTAAAATAATGTACATGTTAAAATTTCGCTACAAAGCACAGGTATTCAGCTAGTATTAAATAAATATATTGAAGTTTTCAATTATAATCTTATGTCAATTTTTTTTTTATTCATAGGAAGCCATTTTGCACTTCAGTGGTATACTCCAACGTGTGAAGTATCCTTGTGTGGACATGCAACTCTTGCAACATCAGCTGTGCTGTTTAAAGAATGCAGTATAAGATTTTTTATACTCTCTGTCATAAATGTTACTGCACAACCTTTATTATTACTTTGCCACCATGAAAAAGAAATTTCAATTTTAAAAAGGGATATCCATATCCTCAAGGGATATTCCTTAGATATGATGAAAACTAACTGTTAAGACTGGGTTTGATTATGACTTCCTAGACATACCTTAAAATGCCTTTTTTATATTTTTTATTAAATGGATAAAATTATTCTAATGAATATAAAATAAATATGATATAAGGCAAAAATAAATATGCTTTTTACCTGTTCAAAAAAAGATTTCAATTTAGAAATGAAACTAGTGGTGTGGAGTAGCACACAACTTTCAGTTGTACTGTAATATTGGTCATTACTTTGCAATTTGGTATAGAATGGCACCAGCTGAATACTCGTGCTTCGCTATGAAATTTTATCATGTATATTTTGGTAATAAAAAGACATTCATGCATTTTACAACTAGGCGTTTGAATCCATTCCAATCACTGAAAATTAGTTAATCAAAATACCTTACTTTATCTATGCTTGGCCTTGTTAGCATTTGCTCCAAATTTTATAATTGTGACTGTATTGGAAGTGTTGGCATTGGGATATCCCTTGTATGGAACGGTTCGACTCCTTTTGAAGCAATTAAAATAGTTAATCGAGATCAACATAGCTTATTTACATGTGCTTTATGTTGATTTCAATTTTCAGAAATGTGACGATAATATTTGTTAATTAATTAACAAATATTTTCCAAAACGAGTTGTAATTGGGCTACAGTTCTGAAATTTTCAACACAAGTAGTTTTGGCCTTCTAATTGGACTGACAAAAAGAATGTTAAAATTTTAATTTGTTTTTTAATTAATTTTTACACAAAAAGTGACTTCCAATAGGCCTAGAGCTCTGCAAGTTTCAGCATAAGTAGTTTTGGCCTCTAATTTTGCTTTCCAGAAAAACGTGTTCAAATAATTTAAAGGGGTATTGTATTATTGTATCAACGTGGAACTTTTTTCTGGACAAGGGAGGGGCTTCCAATATAAAGGTTTTACGTAGCAATTAGATTTTAGTGAGTGAAGCGAGCTTGTGCTTACTCAGATATGAACCTTTCAGTGAACGAAGCGAGCCTTTGCTTGCATAGCAATGAACCTTTCAACGAGTGAAGTAAGCCCGTGTTTATGTGTCAGTGAACATTTCAGCGAACGAAGCGAGATTGATTTTGCGTAGCGATGAATCTTCCTGCGAGCGAAGCGCCAAAAACTGGGACCTATACACGAATGACAGATTTCCGCAACACGAGGCCTCACAGCTAGCTAAAATATTGCATATGTTAAAATTTTGTAGCGAAGCACGGGTATTCAGCTAGTTATTAATAAATGGAAGAGATTTGTTTCATTGAAATTTCATATTTTGTTGTATACCATCTTATTTTATTCAATGCGCTAATGAATTTTCAAACTTAGCTTAATTTTCAGTACTCGATCAAATCAATATAATCATTACATTTCGAATATTCAATCTAAAGAACTTAGTTTGCAAAAAAATCATCAAAATAAATTTATGCATCATCAAAACTAACAAATTTACAATCAAAATGCATAAAAGTATCCTCAAAACGCACTTAATATCATTTCCAATTTCCAGATAATGTGAACCAAGTTCTTCAGTTTGAAACCAAGAGTGGAATCTTAAAAGCCAAGAAGTTATCTGACAGTAAGATAGAAATAGATTTACCTGCTTATCAATCGAACCCTGTGAGTTGGTGTTTTAAATGTGTTCAAATGAGTTATATTTGCATCTTAACATTTTTTTTTTACTTCATGATATGTTTCATAATATATTTTTATTAAGTAATAGCACAATCTAAATATTTTTAAGAAAGCTGATTGTTGGAAAAAACACAATTTTTTCAATTAGTAAATAACAAAGCTTTTCAAACTGGAACTGGAACTATGGTCTTAATTAGTATTTCGATGTAATGTATATCTTAGTAAGGATATTATCCGATCTGTATATATTATGGAATTTATACCCTATAAAAAGTTTTGGAAGTAATTTCAAAACTAAATTTTTACATTCATAATTTTTGTCATTTATGTACTTCTTACAATTTAAATTTTCAATTTCTTGTCTGTCTAAATTTTAGAAAATTTGCATCCTAATATAAATCCCGTTGTCTCGTTGTTTTCAGTCATTAATTTAATATTGTTGAACTACATATACTACTGTAATACTTTACAGTTCACATTTCTTTATGCCAAAAAATGTCGCCATTTATCTCTCGCGTTTGCAAGAACTTTATTACGACACTTCTGGAAAAAATTAGAAGAAAATCTACACCTAACTTATTCGCTTCTGCGTTACAGATATGTTACCGGTTTAAAATACAAGTACCAATTCTTTTATATTGTAGATTTTTCATCCATTATTTGAACTTATACCTTAAAGAGGACGAATATGAAAACCTACTAAGTTTTGCTTTCTCATATTTGTCTGTCATTTTGTTCTATAAAATGTATTATTATAAATGCATTGGCTTTTTTCAAATACTAAATTGAATTAAAACTGAATTAAATATGCAATATAGTTATTAATTGAAAGTATCGATTCCCCTTTAAAATTATTAAAAAGGAACCAGAAGTAAAACTTGTCAATCATAAAACTTCCAGACATGAGCTATGTTGTAGTGCTTTATTTTTTAAGTGATTTTTATTATAGTAAACTCTTAATACGATAATTTTTATGTGTTGTTTATTCATTAGTTACATTCATGAGATTACAGTCAGGCAGATTAGGCTTGATAGATTACGGGCTATTCTCAATATGTTAAACTTAAATGTTTTAAACATTGGCAAAACTCTCATGTTCTTTATAAATATGTATTCTGCTTTGAAATAAATTTACAATTTAGTAATGCTTTGTAATGTCAAAACATCAAATAACACAAACATTTAAAAAATTGCTAATTTAATATTTCAATTAATATTTTTGTAGGTAAATGGAAAATTTCAGAATTTAGTCAAAGTAAGCTTTAGATATTTTTAATGTTTCTATGCTATTGAACACTAGAGAAAACATTCTGGCACTCTAAATTTATTTTATAGGTTACTGTTGGAAAATTGCCAGTTAAAGAAGTTGCACTTTCTGATTCCAAAAAATTACTAATTCGGCTATGTGATGAAGTCACTAGGTAATACAAATTATATTTTTTACTTTTCTTTTGTCTGCATACAAATTGTTTTGCTGTAAACATTTGAGAAAACTTTTTTGTGTTTAGCACATTTTTACTTATCATGTAAGACTTTACACACCATAAAATACAAGCTTTATTTGTGAAAGTAAAAAATAAGTTCATATTTCTGGCTTAGTTTCTAACTTCCTTTTCCTTGATATTGAGTAAATAAGTGAAGAGGGTTTTTTTCATTAGAATAGATAAATACTTTTTTTAAAAAACATTTGCGCTATATTGTATTCAAACAATATTCTCTGTAAAATTGTTATTTTTTGCTATACATGGGAGGATAAGAAATTGGAAAGAAATATAGTTGAGCTGTGAATAGAGAAAAACTAGCTCATGAACAATATGAAATATTACCATTTTTATTTAAATATCAAATATTATGAACATGCATTTCATTCTTGTTTAAAAAAAATTGCAGTCATATTTATAGATGACACTCCTTCAGCTTTAATAATCACTATGCGTCATATTTAAAATTTGGAAAAGCATTTAAAATAGAAAAAAAAAAAATATCACTCCCAATCGATATGCAATTTTTATTTGAAAATAAATTTAATTTAATTAAAGTACATGGAGATTAAAAACTTTACAATATGTACTATAAAAGTATCTATAAAATGTGAATATGTATGATTAGTCATAATCAAATAATAAGCAATATGATTTGTAGTGATCACCATTGACAATCGACATAAAGTATAATTTAATTTTGTCTACTTTTCAATACTGTTGCGTGGATGGGTTCGAAAGATTTGAAGCCAAAGCAGATTAACACTTGCAGAAATTTATTCCAATATAACTCTTCCCAGATTCCTTTACAACTCCTGAACTTCTAGTTCTAGTAGACTCAATACAGTTCTATACACAACAATAGAGCACAAACAGCAGTTAAACTTGACACACAACTGCTAAATCGCCGCAAAAGACAATGCAATACAGTTCGCTTTAGAACTACTCTGAATGCTCACTGAGACTCAGTACCTCAACTCAGTAATTCCAGTCAACTAACTGACTCAACTCAGTCAACTAACTGACTAACCAATCAACTACACTCACGGCCGGTCTTATATAGGAGTCAATACCTTCGTGAATATTCAAGAGATAGACATTTGGAGAACTTTCCAGATCGTAGTCGAAAAGTCCTATACATGTACATGGGGACCGAAAATGTCCCCAAATGGTCGCCAAGTTTGGCAACAAAAATTAGTCGCCAAAACCGTCGCCAATTTGGCGAGATTTCCATTACCATAATGTTAAATGCCCTGCTCCTTGTAAAACTCGCTTCCCAGCGTTATCTCTGTAAAACTCGTTATCAAGCATTAAGACCCATATTGCAGGGAAGTCAACTTAAGATGAACTATTGCACTGCCTTATGCAGAATGTACATAAATTTTCCTATTTACAAAATTAGCACTACGAAATATTTACAAATATATAAAAATTCGTAACAATATGATTATTTTTCAATGCAAAATTGTTGTATTATGGATTTGACGTAATTAAAATATCACTAGGGGGCTTCGCCCCCTGCTCGCTAACGCTCGCCAACCCCCAAACGCTTCGCTGCGTTCGGATTGAGCGCCTTTGCCGCTCGAATTTGTGGTTAAAACATCTGACTGCGCTCGAATAGGTTTGCCAGCGATAAAAAATGTAACCAAATTTTTATAAATTTAATGTAAGGCCTAATAGAGAAAACACCCAAATTGCAAGTTTCATAATAGAAAGTTAAATATACTATCCGCCAACATTCTGACTTAAAACTTCATTAGCTATGCCCTTACATTGAAATCCCAATATCTTTTATTTATTCTGATAAAAAACAACGCGAGCTACACTCACCAACCCTTGAATGCCTTGCTTGGGTTGGTTTTTCTGGATAGAAATACTTCAAAATAATAATTACTCTAATACAAAAATGCTTCAGAAAAACAGAAAAAATCAACTTTGAAACGAAGAGTTTAAAAAGAGCTTGAAAATTAGCAACTGGTTTGTTGTTTACATATGTAAGGATGTTGCCATTCATATATTCAAAATCATTGAGGCTTTGTAGTAGCTAAATGATGAAAAATATTGAAATTTAACTAATTAATAAAGTGTTAATAAATTACTTTGGCACGTTTTGGCAAATCTACAGCTTATTTCCTTTAAAATGACACCTTGATCATTGAAATTGGTTGAGCAGTTTAGGCGGACGGACTAACCCCAAAAAACGTATTGCCTATTAAATATATAGATGCTTATATTTTTTATATGTTTCACGTAATTAAAGAAGATAGGATAAATATATTTTTTAATAATTTTATTAATGAAACTTTTGTGCATATTTTTTCAATGTAATGGAACATGCTTGTTAAATTCCTATATTATCTGACATTTATGAAACGTTTTATGTAAATTTAATCTCATCCTCATAGACATCTCTATTTATAAAACTGAGTGTCTGTACGTCTGAACCTTATACAAATCCACACTTTTGCACTTAAAGGTACGAAATTTGGTACATAGAAGCTTTAGTACACCGATATTGTAGAAAACAACTTTAAAATTAATTTAAAAGTTGGTTTTGTTAAAGTTTGATGGCGTTAAAAAAAAAATTCTTGGAATTGTAACGATATTTTTGCATTCCATCAGAATAAAACAAAAAAATATTTTAATATGTCCCCTTATTTTTCTTTTTATACATTATATTCGTCTGTCCGATAACATGTTGAATATTACTGTAATATTTCCATATATTTATTTTCGATCGATACTGATGCTCGGTTTTAAAGTATAAACGCGTTATTAAAGTGTGAACTGCATTTAATGAATGCTAAATGTAATCATTTCGGCAAAGGTTATTGAAATTGACCGAAAACAAATCATTTCACCATTTGTTAATTTTTCTTTATATTCCATGTGACAACAATCGTCGGAATAGAAAAATATTTCTGGGAGTTTTCGATCATACTAAATCTAATGAAAACCCCAAAAATATGATTATTTTTTTTAAAATTGTTATATTAATTAATAATTAAAACACTTTAATTCAAAAGTTCAGGGTCATTTAGGTTTGGGCCTTTCACTAATTATCGTCAAAAATTACTAAAATATATTAATTATTTAATTTAGGGCAAAAAACGTTGCCCTCTAAGATCAGACGGCGAGGACGTCACGGCGCATAATATAATCGTTTGCGCATAATATAATAGTTAACTGCCCTACTGTGTGAATGTATTTGGCAACAGAGTTTTAGAACTAGAAACTTATGTGTTCCATGAAAATTGCAAATAAAAAGGTTAGGGTTCTCTGTGAAATATTCGTCGTTTTAAAGTATTAATACGCAACATTCTGGGGCCGAAAATACTCGGGTAAGTCATACTAAACTTGTTTAAGTTAAACTTTCTTCACGAACCCGAATTACAATATGAACCGTTGTAGAAAAACTTGGTTTACTTAAAAGAAAGAAACAACACTTCGCGCAGCCATTAAGAAATTGTCAACGAAACTAAATGATCTAACTGAAAGTTGGTATTATTTTAGTATACCAACTGAAATAGAATACAACATTGAACGTTTACAAGACAAAATTAAAGAATTAATTTCGGCTGATGATGAAGTCCATAACCTTTTAAATGATGAGGAATATATTGAAGACATAATTGAATGCTAAAAATGCACAGAAAACGCTCATTTGGTGTTATTTAATTCTAGAAAGAAAGTGAGTACGAACACGAATTTTACCTAGGGAAGATTGCCAATAGTTGAGAATATAAATTGGGCTCCTTCGTCTCCAAACGATACAGTAAAGTTGCCCACAGTAAAAATAAATACGTTTTGTGGCGAAATTGAAGAATTTCACAGTTTTTTTTAGCTGTTTGAAAACTGTATTGACAAAAATGAAGGTTTGTCGCTGATTGACAAACACGTTTCTTACGGGGGTATTTAGATGGAGAGGCAAAGAGAATGGTTGTTGGAATTAATGTAACTACAGATAGATATACAACAGCAAAAGATATTTTAATATCGAAATACGGCAATAAGAATAAAATAATACAAACTCATCTAGATTATTTAGAAAAACTAACTCCTATCAAAGATCCATCTCCGTCAGTATTAAACGAGTTATTTATCGATTGTAACAGACGATTACAAGCGTTGAATGTTTTAGGGGAAAAGACGCAATCATACCTTAGAATTTTGGCTACAAAAATTCTTCATGTCTTTCCACGTGATATTTGTCGTAATTGGGTTGTATACACCAAACGTGAACATTTGGCTGAAGACGACATTACAAAAATGATGTTCTTTTTGCCCGAAGAAGTGGAAGGAGCTCTGACTACTTTGAGAATAAAAGGTGATACAACTATAGCAGCGTTTACTCCTACTACTGCCTTCAACGTCAATACGAAGCTTACTTCTGGACCAAAAAAAGAAAAACTATACCCCCTATTGCGAATCTTCTGGCCATTGGGCTCAGAAATGCGAAACTATAACTGACTATGACACTCGCATGCAAAAACTAAAAGGTTCTAACCGTTGCTTTTGTGTACTAATCGTGGACACAGAATGTCATATTGTCCTCGTAAAGACACTGCATGTTGCACAAAATGCAAGAAAAAACACGACGTTTCAATTTCTTCATCTACTCCTAACACTGTGATCCCAAATAGTGAAGCCGACCAAACGGTATAGTGGTTAGCATGCTGGCTTCTAGACCGCGAGGTTGCGGGTTCGAGTCCCGTGTTTGGCATGGGTGTTTGTAAATGTATGTTGGTTTGTTAAATGACGAAATGTTTCGGCGCATTATAGCCCTCGTGATGCTGACGGCGCCAGATAATCTGAATACAACCAACCCAAATAGTGAAGTTAATCACATAAACATTCCTAAGACTAGCTTTACACATTTACAAACTGTACGTGTGTATGTTACTGGCCCCACAGGTGTTACGAAGTTAACCCGATGTATCTTGGATGGAGGTAGTCAAACAAGCTTTATCGACGCAAACCTCATTGACAGACTGAAACTCTCAGTTGTAAGATCTGAGCAACTAAATGTACATACATTTGAATCCTCTACTTCTTTACAGGACATGCGACGGTGTGTTCAGCTTTCACTTTCAAGTTCGTGGAACAAAAGCTCTGTTTCGATAACAGCTTTTGAAAGTTCCAACAGATATACTTCGCACCCTACTGCCCCTGTGGACATTGTTCACTTTGCTCGAAGCCGAAAACTGATACTTGCTGATCCGCCAGGAGACTCCAACTTACCTATTGAATTGCTTATTGGTGGTGACTTTTATTGGCATGTGGTCACTACGAAATCACCGATTAAGGTGGCAGAATCCCTTGCTATAGTACCCTCTATTTTTGGATGGGTTCCTAATGGGTCAAGAACACACACCACCATCGCACGTGATTCATCAGTTCATCATATTTCTGTTCATATTTCTGGCAATTGTGCGTCGCTTATGGGAATTGTATGGCATTGGAATCAATGACACTCAAGCTAGGAATAACACTGCTCAAGAGGAAGAAATGATGAAAGAATTTCACAAAATCTATCAAACTGACGGTAATCGTAGAGTTGCGTCTCTGCCTTGGAAATCTACAACCTCAGTTTTGTCTTCAAACATAGCTACTGCCCAAAAACGTTTGGTGTCTCTTCAGAAGCGACTAGCATCTAATGACGTTATGAAGAAAGAGCACAATAGATGTATGCTGAACTAAATTGAACAGGAACACGTTGAAGTTTTCAAACTAGAACCCTCGAATGAAAACACAATAATTTATCTACCCCATTATGTTGTAAAAAAGGTGAAACTCAACTTGACAAAATGTGTATTGTGTTCAATGCTTAATCACATGATCCAGGAATGCCATCCCTTAATGACACTTTAGAAGTTGGTCTAAATCTTCTTCCTGAAATGGTGGGTTGTCTTCTTAGACAGCGAATGCACAAATTTGCAGTCACAGGTGATGGAAAACAAGCTTTTTACAATTGAGCTTACACAAAAATGATAGAGATGCCACAAGATTTTTCTGGTACAAACTGTCACAGGACAAGACTAACACAACTTTCACATACGAAATAACTACTAACAGATTTACTCGTCTACCATTTGGACTGGCAAGCAGCCCTTTTTTGTTATGTGCTGCAACACGAGAATTGGCTTCAAAGCACATAAAAGATTTCTTGATTGCTGCTCCCATGATCGATAAACACCTGTGGAGCCATGAGCTATTGGTATAACATTTCAACTCCATCAGTGTTAGATGAACTGACGAGGTCTCATGCTTTGCGTAGCAATAGCAGAATAACTATCCTTTGCGAGCATTTTATTTTATAGCTTTTTTCCATGAATATTTTCTTAGCATGTTGTATCGTTGGAGTTTATTTACTTAATTAAAGTCTAATAAATTTATGTAAAACTAAAATGGAGTCAGATTATTAAACCAATGATCACAACATCGCTAAAGTGGTGATTTTTAAGGACTCTAAACTGTCATGAGTAACCTTATTGCGAATACCAGCTGGACTGTAAAGTTTCACGGATTGTAATTAAGAAATGCAAGCACCAGTGTGAAAATAAAGGGGCCTAAATCGTATATTCTTGAAGATTGTGGCAATTCGATCATTTCGAATTTGGATGTTGCTAGTCAATACACCATCTCCGAAAAAATTGATAAAGAACTTCAGAGCTTGGTGAGTGATGAAATAGGTCCAGCTCGGTGGCCATTTTCGTACGTTATTTTGTAAGAATTTTCTTGTGCTTTCGTATATAAATATATCACATGAGGGTGATCAGGGTACGCTTTCGTTACCTGCCACAATGGAAATGGCTAGAGTTGCATTTCGTCTCCCATTTTCGGAAAATAACCCAGAGTTATGGTTTGGCCAACTCGAGTCACAGTTTCACATTTCTGGTATGACGGCAGATGACACAAAATTTCATTCTGTTGCTACAACCTTGAATGCAAGTGTGCTTTCTTGTGCAATCGATTTAATTCGCACACTCCCCACTGAAAGCATATACATAACTTTAAAATCGCGAATTTTAGACAATTTTGTGGAATCTGATTCTTTTCGCCTCAAGTAACTTTTGCAAGATTTAACCCTTGGCGATAAAAGGCATTCGCAGCTACTTCTCGAGAGGTGGAATTTGGCCGATGGGAAAATTACTGACGAAATCTTGAAATCTTTGTGTCTTCAACTCCTCCCTGTGTCTATGCAACAGATATTATCTGTAAGCAGTGAAACTTTAGATGGGCTGTCAAAAATAGCCGATAAGGTCAATGAAGTATTAGGTTGCACACTTGCAGTTTCTAGTGTATCGCCAGGACATGAAAAGACAGAAATTCAAATTTTACGGGATAAAGTAGCAGCACTTCGCGCTGATATGAAAAGTTTGTTGAATGGCTCGAAACAGCGCTTTCGAAGTCGTAATAGATATAGAGCAACCACTCGTAGTAGAGAGGGGTCATGCAATGTTTTATGCTGGTACCACAAACGTTTCAGAAATAAAGCCCGTGATTGCATTAAACCATGTGAGTTTACAGAAAACATTTAAGCGTGTCTGTTTTAACCTGTTCAGGACCGTGATCGCGTATATGTGATCAGACGATTCTTCCCTCACGGCCCGCGATATCGTATTTGTGATCAGTGTTTCCGTGCCAGCCGGCCCATCATCACACAGACGTGATTTCAGATTGGAACGTTTTATTTGAATTTAACGGGGCAAAATGCTTAACGGGGAAAAATGCCCGGTCCCGTGCGTGCGTAGTCTCTTTGAGCGCGCGGGCCTGGGGAAGCGCTTCTTTCTCCTTTCACCGGTCCTGAACAGGTTAAAGGCGGCAGATTGCAGCTTACTTTCCAGTCATCTGTTTGTTATTGACAAAAATTCCGGCTTTCGTTTTTCGGTCGATTGTGGTGCTGCAATAGGCTGCATTCCCGACAGACTTGTGAAAGAAAACACACCTTCGGAACTTTTTTTTTACGCGGCTAACGACAGAAAAATTTTCACTTACGGTACTAAGAACTATAACTTAGTAGATATCGGGTTGTGTCGAGTATTTACATGGGTGTTTTTGATAGCTGATGTTTCGTATCCGATTTTGGGCGCAGATGTTTTGGAGCATTTTGGTCTTGTGGTAGACGTTAAAAATAGACAGCTTGTTGATGGCCTAACTAAGCTTAATGCCAAAGCCACAATTTGTCCTGGTCCCACATTAGGATTAACTCTAATTTCAGAGGTATCCCCGTACTATAAAATTCTGGCCAAATATCGCCAACTTGTTAACTCGAATTTAAGTAATGAGAGAATGACTCATTCTGTCACTCCTTGTATTGAGACAAAAGGTCCGCCTGTATATTCTAAGGCTAGGCGCTTATCGTCAGAAAAACTTAAAATCGTCAAAAATGAATTTGAAGAACTGCTACAAAAAGGAATAATTCGACCTTCTAGTAGTCCTTACGCAAGCCCAATACATCTTGTACCAAAGAAAAATAATACTTGGAATAGGTGATTTTTGGCGGTTAAATTTTCAAACTATCCCGGATAGATATCCCCTCCCTCACATTCAAAATTTGTCACATGGACTTGCAAAGAAAAATGTTTTTTCAAAGGTAGACCTCGTAAAGGCCTATCATCAGATTTAAATAGAGCCTAAAGACATTCCAAAAACCGCAGTCATTTCCGCGGTGTTTTTTTTTTTTTTTTTTTTTTTTTAATATGTAAAAATGTGCTTCGGATTATATAAATCTGGGCAAACTTTTCAGAGGTTTATGGATGAAGTCTTAAGCGGTCTTGAGTGGTGTTATGTTTACCTTGATGATATTCTTATTGCCTCAAGTGATCCCAAAGCTCACTAGTCTGACCTTAACAGAGTTTTTGAAAGGTTAAGTGAGTATGGTATAGTAATAAACTTGGAGAAATGCGAGTTTGAGAAAACTGAAATTGAATTTCTGGGTTTTCATCTCTCTGGTAAAGGAATTTCTTCTCTTCCATCCAAATTTCAGGCACTCAAAGAGTACAATCTTCCTAAAACGGTTGATAAACTTCGTCGTTTCTTGGCAATGCTAAATTTTTATCACAGGTTCCTTAAAAACGCAGCTGCTGTTGAAGCTTGTTTGTATGAGCTTACAAAAGGCAAAGCCAAAAGAGACAAGACCCCAATTGCTTGGAATGAGGCGAATGAGAAAGTATTTAATGAGTGTAAAAAAATGCTAACTTATGCTACGCTTTTAGTGCATTCTCTTCCGAATGCAGAGTTGACTCTTGTTACTGATGCCTATGAAATTGCAATTGGTGCCGTCATTGCATCAATATGTAGATGACAATTTGGAACCGTTAGGATTTTTTTCGCGTAAATTAACACCAGCTGATTCGTCATTTTAAACATATGGTGGAGGGATGCGAATTTAAAGTTCTAACTGATCAAAGGCCTTTAATATATGCATTGCAGCAAAAAACAGATGTTCGCCGAGACAACAGAGACATCTCGAATTTATAAGTCAGTTTACCACAGATTTCCATCATATTTCTGCCGACAAGAATCCAGTTGCCTACTCGTTTTCTCGTATTTCTGCAATTCAGGTCTCAGGAAATTTAGACTACGACAAAATGGCCATCGTGCAGGATTCTGATGAGGAGATGCAAGCTTTGATCGGCACCGATTCTGGTCTTGAGTTGAAGTCTTTACATTCCTCTCATCGCGCCGAAGTGTTTTTTTGTGATGTATCCAATGGTACAGTGAGGCCCTATGTGCCAGTTTCATTTCGTCGTAGGCCGTTTGATAGTTGTCATGGACTTTCTAACCCTGGCATTAAAGCTACGACTGATTTAGTTCGTAAGTGTTTTGTTTGGCGAGATTTGACTAAAGACTGAAAAAGTTGGTGTAGGAATTACATACCTTACCAAAAGTCAAAAGTGCAACGCCACAATAAATCAGTGCTCGAGTCGTTTCCTTTACCTAACGCCGTGTGACATCCTCCCGACTGTCCTCTTGGGGATGCGTTGCAGTCTTAAAGACGACATCCAGGCAACTGCTGCGGAAATGGTGTTTGGAACTACTATGCGACTTCCTAGTGAATTTTTTAGGAATTCTTCAGGGTCAGAAGACATCTAGCAGACTGAGTTTGTGAAAAGGTTACGAGCAGAGATGAGAGAGGTACGTCCTGTCCCATTCTCAAATCACTCTAAACAAGATGCCTTCATGCACGGAGATCTCCACCGAACGTCCCATGTGTTTGTAAGAACTGACGCGGTAAGACGACCCCTCGAACAGATACGACTATGCGTGGTCCTTTAAAGGACCATGCAGAGTCGTATCACGATCTGACAAGTTCTTCGTGTTAGAGGTCAAGGGGCATCATAACACGGTGTCGATTGATCGCCTGAAGTTTGCTTTTATGGAAAACGACGGGCTCCAGAAAGATCCAGTTCCTTCAACCATTCCAGTTGCCTCAACGACTCAAATTCCTTCAACAACTTCAGCTCCTTCAACGACTTCGAACAATTCCTTGTCAAGTCCCTCAACGAGTGCTCCGAAGGAAGTAACAGTTACCAAGTCGGGTAGACGGGTGTGGTTCGTCGATCGCTACGGATATTAACTTGGATCGTCCCTTGGACTGGTGGGGGACCCCTGTGGCGGCACGAGCTATTGGTATAACATTTCAACTCCATCAGCGTTAGATGAACTGACGAGGTCTCGTGTGTTGCGTAGCAATAGCAGAATGACTTTCCTTTGCTAGCAGTTTTATTTTATAACTTTTTTCCATGAATATTTTCTTAGCATGTTGTATCGTTGGAGTTTATTTACTTAATTAAAGTCTAATAAATTTATGTTAAACTAAAATGGAGTCAGATTATTAAACCAAGGATCACAACATTGCTAAACACCTTTACATGGATGATTTTATTGCTAGTGTTGAAACAGAATCTCAAATCGTCACATTACATAATGAAGTCAAAGAATTGATGCAATTGATTGAAATTCCAATGGAAAAATGGTTATTAACTCCACAATGCTCCAAAACCAACTGCGAACTCAAGATGAAAGATTCAAAACAATTGTTAAAGTATTGAGCATAGAGTAGAATACAGAATCTGACACTTTAGGAAATGCTTTCAGTACATCTCTCTGTGCTGTTAAAGACAAACCACTTACAAAGAGATGGCTACTCCACTGCATTGCTAGCTTCTACGACCCGTTTTGGACTGTTTTCTCCATTTACAATCTTCGGAAAAATTCTTTTTCAAGACATATGAATTCTAGGTCTCACATGGGATGAAATACTTCCCCAAAACTTGGCAACTTCATGACATGCATCTGTTCAAGAACTGGATGACATTTGCTATATTAAACTTCCTCAATTTATAGGCATTTCATCGCATGTTCCCTTTCGTGTTCATGTGTTTTGTGATGCATCTGAGAGTGCCGATGGCTCAGTTTTGTACATTGTTAGTTTACAAGGTGATCAATCAAATGTGCATTTAGTTTGCAGTTGTAACTGATTAGCACCAATTACGAAAGTTACCTTGCCCCGTTTGGAACTCTTAGCTGCTCTGATGGGAGCACGATTGTTACAATATTTCTGTGCTCAGACCAATATTCCGATGTAGAATGTCACATTGTGGAGTGATTCTCAAGTTGTTTTAGGTTGGATTCTCAGTGATCTCAATCAGGCCCGTGCTGGCCCGCGTATCCCGGTGCGCCCTCCAGCCTGTACATTTTGGCGCCCTCCTATTCCGAAACTGACAAGTTTTACGACGAGGCTTATCGTCGATATTGCCGAGCGGCCGGGTTGAGTGTAGCGACTGTAGGCTACTACTGAATGGACAAGTGCGTTTCGTTGGCCCCGTCCACAAACACACTAATTTTTTAATATATACCAAAATTTAGTGCTCAATTAGTGCTTTCAGAATCCAGCATAAAAAAAATTAGTGCATCAATATTTACCGAGAAATATAAAGAAATGCGCGGATGGGGCCAACGAAACGCTAGCCCCACCCACAAGCGCACTAATTTTTTAATATGTACCAAATTTTAGTGCTCAATTAGTGCTTTCAGAATCCATCATCCAAAAAATTAGTGCGTCCTTACTTTTCATAAAATACAAGGTTAATTGAGGGTAGGCAGGCAAACTGTTGGCCTCGCCCACAAAAGCAATCATCATTCAATATATGTTAAAATGTTGGGCATAATTAGTGCTTTCAGAATCCCCCAACTGCCAGAATTAGTGCGTCAATATTTTGGCCAAAATTGACCATTTTGTAATAATTATTCACTTGTCACTTCCGTTTCGTTGGCCCAGCTCACAAAAGCAATCATCATTAATTATATGTTAAAATTTTGGGCATAATTAGTGCTTTTTCAGAATACCTAACTGCCAAATTAGTGCGTCAATATTTTGGCCAAAATCGCCAATTTTAGCTTATTGCCTAATGTACGCGAGCCTTAAACCGATGTAAATTATCACGCGTGAATTGTATGATCGGTGCCAAATTTTAGTGCTCAATGAGTGCTTTCAGAATCCCCTACCATTTGAATTAGTGCGTCAATATTTTAGCTAAAATTTACCATTTTGTTATAATTATTCACTAATCTTTTCCGTTTCGTTGGCATCAACCACAGACGCACTAATTATCTCACATATGCAAACATGTAGTGCTCAATGAGTGCTTTCAGAATACCCAACTGCCAAAATTAGTGTGTCAATATTTTGGCCGAAATCCCCAAATTTAGCTTATTGCCGAATGTACTCGAGCCTTAGACCGTTGTTAATTATCTCGCACTAATTGTATGACCGGTGCCAAATTTTAGTGCTCAATTAGTGCTTTCAGAATCCCCAACTGCCAGAATTAGTGCGTCAATATTTTGGCCATAATTGACTTTTTTGTAATAATTATTCACAAATCACTTCTGTTTTGTTGACCTCGCCCACAGACGCACAAAAAGTATATAAATTTCTTCTAACCATTCCATTGTCTCAAGTTTCTGGCGAACGAGCATTTTCTAAATTGAAACTTATTGAAACCAGATTGAGATCGTTTTTGACAAACGAAAATTTAGAATCTTTACTGTTAATGCACTCAGAAGCTGATATTTTAAACTCCATAGATCCATACACCGTTATTGATTATCTTTGCCACTCCAGTTCCGAATTAAAAAGACTTCTTCAGGTTTAGTTTGTAAATTCAATCAAAGAACATTACATTTGTGTACATATTTGTTTTTTGTTACTTTCCTTAAGAAATTAAGTAGTAAATGCTGGTAACTTTTTTTGAAATTATGTAATGTTAAATTATCTCGTCTTAATTTTCTATGTGTGTTAGTTTACCAAAATTACACTAATTATGTTTCAACTACTACTTTGTCTTTTATTTCACCCTAAGACATTGCAAATATTTGAAATGAATCAAATGAACATTAGAATTTAGCAAACAATACATGTTCATTTTGTTTGACAAATACCGGTACGATATGTGTAAGTGTGATAGTCCGTTCGTACCGTGACCTGTTGCCAGAAAAGCATATTGAACCCAGCGTCATGTGCGATTAACACTTTAGTTATTATATTCCATACCCCCCCCCCCCGGTAGTCCTCCCCCTGCATAATGCTGACGCCCTCTGGTCAAGGCCGTCCACCGCCCTAACAAGGGGTCCAGCACGGGCCTGATCCCAATAAATGGAAGACATTTGTTTGCAATCGCGTAACAGAAATTGTTTCCCATACCAATCCTTCACAATGGAGACATTGCTCAGGCAAGGACAATCCAGCTGACAAGCTCTCAAGAAATGTTTCATCGTCAGCACTAAAAATTCTAGAAATTTGGTGGAATGGTCCTGCATGTCTACCCGAATCTCATGAACATTGACCTGATTGTAATTTTACTTATGAGAACTACTGTCACAACTTAGAAGCAAAAAGGAAAAAAAGTACGTACCCTTCACATTGCCTCTACGCAGCCAATCGTGAATGCTGGGGACTATAGTTCTTACTTTAAATTGCTACGTGTGACGTCTTGGGTTCGTCGCTTCATTCACAAGTGTAGAACACAAGAAAAGATAGTTGGTGAATTAAATGTTACAGAGATCAAATCAAGCTCGCACCTATTGGATACAGACCGTCCAGAAGGAATAATTTCCTTTAGAATACGAAGCTCTGTCGAAAGGGAAGTCACTTCCTAAGAATTCAAAAATAGAAAATGTCATCCTTTTTTCAACAACAACTTGATACGTCTTGGTGTTCGACTACAATTTTTTGATTTATCTCAAGCTGAAAAACATCCCATCTTATTAGAAGGTTCTCACTATTTTACAAGCCTGCTCATTAGGGTGGGCCAAAAAAACTTTTCTTCAAAATCGGTTTGGGAATAGTACGGAAAAGTTGCCTAATGGGTCAATTAGAACACACACAAAATTCCGGAAATTTTGCTCAATATCTAGCCGCGCCCCTCTTTCACTGAAAATTTAAAAAGTGACCAAAACATTCACTTTTAGACCGTTTTTTGGAAAATTTCGGAATTTTTTTTTTAAAACCGGCTTTGGTATAGCATGGAATAGTTGCCTAATGTATCAGTTGGAACACACACAAAATTTTGTTCATTTTTCTCAATATTTAGCCGCGCCCCTCTTGCTTTGAACAAAAATGTGCCTAAATGTCGTAAAATCGTAACATATTCTACATTAGGGGAGATAAAAAAAAAAAAAAAAAAAAAAAATCGAAATCGGTCTTGGAATATCGTGAAAAAGTTACCTAATGGGTAAGTTAAAACGCACACAAAATTTCGTCAATTTTGTTCAAATTCTAGCCGCGCCCCTCTGACATTGAAAATGTCCCAAAACACACAAAAAATGCACTTTTAAGCCATTTTTTTGAAATTTTTGGAAATTATTTTTAAAAAATGGCATTGGCATAGCATAGAACAGTTGCCTAATGTGTCAGTTAGAACACACACAAAATTTCGTCCATTTTGTTCAATATTTAGCCACGCCCCTCTTGCTTTGAACAAAAATGTGCCTAAATGTCGCAAAATCGTAACAGATTCGACGTTAGGGGAAATAAAAAATTGTTTTTTCGAAATAGGTCTTAGAATAGCGTGAAAAAGTTACCTAATGGATCAGTTAAAACGCACAAACAGTTTCGTCAATTTTGTTCGCTTTGTAGCTGCGCCCCTCTGGCATTGAACATGTCCAAAAACACACACAAAATTCACTTTTAGGCCATTTTATTGAAATTTTCGGAAATAATTTTTAAAAAACGGCATTGACATAGAATAGAATAGTTTCTTAATGTGTCATTTAGAACAGACAAAAAATTTGGTCCGTTTTGCTCAATATATAGCCGCGCCCCTCTTGCTATAAGCAAAAAAGTGTCTAAATGTCAAAAAATCGTAAAATTGGACGTTAGAGTGGACCAAATTTTTTTTTTTTTTAATTGGTCTTGACATAGCATGGAAAAGTTACCTAATGGGTCGGTTAAAACACAAACAAAATTTCGTTAATTTTGTTGAATATCTCTTTGTTGGCATCAAAAATGTCCATAACACTAAAAAAATGCACTTTTAAGCCATTTTTTGAGCGATTCGAGCTACTTAGACAGATTTCGAAAAAACAATTTTTTATTTGCTCTAGCGTCGAATCTGTTACAATTTTGTGACATTTAGGTACATTTTTGTTCAAAGCAAGAGGGGCGCGACTAAATATTGAGCAAAATGGACCATATTTTTTGTCTGTTCTAACTGACACATTAGGCAACTATTCTATGCTATGCCAATGCCATTTTTTAAAAATTATTTCCAAAAATTTCAAAAAAATGGCTTAAAAGTTCATTTTTTGTGTGTTTTGGGACATTTTCAATGTCAGAGGGGCGCGGCTAGAATTTGAACAAAATTGACGAAATTTTTTGTGCGTTTTAACTGACCCATTAGGTAACTTTTTCACTCTATTCCAAGACCGATTTCGAAAAAGAAAAAAAAAAATTATATCTCCTAACTTCGAATCTGTTACGATTTTGCTACATTTTTGTTCAAAGCAAGAGGGGCGCGGCTAAATATTGAGAAAAATGAACGAAATTTTGTGTGTGTTCAAATTGATACATTAGGCAACTATTCCATACCATACCAAAGTCGGTTTTTTAAAAAAAAATTCAAAATTTTGCAAAAAACGGATTAAAAGTGATTTTTTTGTCCCTTTTTACATTTTCAGGGCCAGAGGAGTTCGGCTAGATATTGAGCAAAATTGACGAAATATTGTGTGTGTTCCAATTGACCCATTAGGCAACTTTTCCGAACTATTCTCAAATCGATTTCGAAAGAAAAAAAATTTGCCATTTTCGGCCTATCCTACTGCCAAACACACTTAAAAATGCACCATCTAGGTGTTCGGATTGTGCTTTCTCAGCTTCGATCTGAATTTTGGATATTGAGAGCAAGACAAGCCATTGAAAGGGACATACAGACTTGCCTTCCGTGTAAGTTACCAAAACGAAAGCAAGGTGAACAAATTAAAGCTCCATTACCAAATGAGAGAATTCGACAGTCAACTTCATTTGAGACTACCAGAATTGATTTTGCCATGAAAGGCTTACATGGTCTTCTTTACATGCGCCACAACTCGAGCCATCCACTTGGAAGTAGTTTCTGATCTAAGTACTGACGTCTTCCTACTGGCATTACAACGTTTTGTCTCTCGACGTTCCACTCCTCATACTATTTACTCTGATATTGCCACAACATTCTGCGCTGCAGACAAAGAATTGAAATAATTGTGAAACACCATATCCTCTTCCAAGATACAACGATTCTATGCACACCGCAACATCACTTGGAAATTCATCGCCCCACAAGCGGCTTGTTGGGGAGGTTGGTGGGAAAGAATGATAGGCTCAATCAATGCCAGACTGGATTGAACCAGGCCTCGACAATTTTCAAAAGTCTATGGGTGCGAAGGAAACAAGTTGTTAGTTCCTTTTTCTTCCACTAAACAAGGGTGGCTCTGCAATCTAACCAGATTTGAAACTGCAATATAGTGATATTAACACACTTGCCGTAAATCAATCGGGCTGAAATTTGGCAGATAGATTTGATGTCGATGACAATGTATTCTATTAAATTTTGGGGGAATTCTATCAATTTCCACTGTCACTAAAAGGTCACTTTTACTTACGCTTGTATCTTCAGATACTAAAAAAAACAACTTGCCGTCATCCAATCGCCCTGAAATTTAACAGGTAGATTCGTTGTAGGTAAAGTTACATTATATAATGTTTTGGGAGGTGTCGCTGTCACTAAAAGGACACTTTTACACACTCTTCTATCTTCAGTATACTAAAAAATCAACTTGCGGTCATCCAATCGCGATGAAATTTAACAGGCAGATTCGTTGTTGATAATGTTGCATTATATCATTTTTTTAGGGGGGGGGGGGTGTCACTGTCACCAAAAGGTTGCTTTTACGCACGCTTCTATATCTTCAGAATACTATAAAAACAATTGCCGTCATGCAATCTGGCTGAAATTTCACAGATAAATTAGTTGTCGATACGGTTGTATTACTTACAATTTTGGGGTTGTCACTGTCACTAAAAGGTTGCTTATACACACTCTTCTATCTTCAGTATACTAAAAACCAATTTGCAGTCATCCAATCGCGCTGAAATTTAACAGGTAGATTCGTTGTCGATAATGTTGCACTATATCATGCTTGTTTTGGAGAATGGGGGGGGGGGGGATTCACTGTCACAAAAATGACACTTTTACACACGCTTCTACCTTCAGATAAAAAAAAACTTGCCGTCGTCCAATCGCTCTGAAATTTAACAGGTAGATTCGTTGTCGATAAGGATGCATTATATCAAGTTTTGGGGTGTCATAGTTACTAGAAGGTCGCTTATTCTTACTTCAATTGGCGCTCGGTATTACTAATAATATTACATCCTTCATCAAATCGAATTGAAATTCGATAGATTGGTTCATTGTCGATACATCAAGTTTTAGGAATTGTCCCTTTCACTATTAGGCCCCTTTTACACACGTTTGTATTGTCTTACTTCAGACTTATCAGCTTTTACTCATGTCATATTATCCAGATACCAAGCTCAATTCAAACATATTTCATTTGGCGATATTTATTGACTGAAATCTGTCCTATTAAGGTTGACGAAGCAAATCTTCGGAGGGTAAATAAACCCACTTTCGTCATTCAATGAAGTCTGAATCTTAGCAACTTGATTTGTTGGTAAATTCCTAATTTAAGTGTATGGGTTGGTGTGATTTTAAAAAGATGGCGATAAGGTCAAAACGTTGCGACGGTACACCGTAAGCTGAAAGCAAATTTCAAAATGACCTCCAAAAAAAATCTCCTCTCCTCCAACTCCTTCCAATTAAGGTTACCATAAAATCGCAGTTACGCATACGCCATAGAAAAAAGGGTTGCTAAATGTGGATCTTTATCGTCTACAAGATGGTACCAAATAGGTTTGGCGATATTTTCATGCCAACTAGGAATAGAACGATTCGTTGTGGACAACAATGTATTCAATCAAGTTTTTGGGACCAAAACGAAGTTAGTAATTAGCTCGGAATAGATCTTTTGTTCTTAGTTGTCAAACACTATGGAAACTCGATCTGTGCTAAAGAAGTTGCAATTGTGCATAAAAGTTGCAATGCATGTAAGGGATTTACATTAAAAACTTTGTTCTTATAAGTTATATTATTATTTCATAAAATTTCGTACTTTTAGTTCCAACTTCTGGCTTAAAGTTGGAGTCTTTTCTTCTTCTTCTTTTTTTTTTTTTTTTTTTTTTTTTTTCTACAACAAAAACGTCACAATCCAAAGCAAGTTTGCGATCTCTAATGGGATTTTCTGGAAATCAAGAATTCGTCTTTCTCAGAAGTTAACATTCTTAACATTTTTAGCGGATATTAAATCTAAATTAGAATTTATTTTTAATCAAAATATCCTTTTTAATACTATTCTTACCTTTTAATATTATATTGACTTTTAATATTATACTGAATTTTAATACTACATATGCAATGGCATATACTACAATACAATTCAAAGAGAAAATAATGTTTCAGTAATACTGCATTTACTAAAAGTAGGATTGTAAAAACTATTACAGGAACACGAAAATAGTTATATTCTGCTACCAAATTGAAATATTAAGTAAACACTATTTTTATTTTAAATGAAAGAATTACAAAAACTTTAAACATGTATTATAATTAGAAAATTTCAGTTTCAGCACAGTTCTTTAATATGGTAACCAATTTCAAAAGTATTAAACCATATTTATGTTACAATATAAAATTTCTGATTATTTGTGAATTAAGGAAGGATGACATCAATTCTATTTGCAAAAAATTATAGAAATTAAAAAAATTAAATAAAAAAGTGCGATGAAAAATGTTTAGAATACCATCTAAAATAAAAATATCCAGGGCTGCCAACTCTGGGATCACAAGAATTGCTAACGGCGACTTTTTAATTTAATTTTTATAATTTCTAATATTTTTTAAAAATACCAACACACAATTACAAACTCTTTTTCCATAAAGAATAAAAAAAAAAAAATTCAAAAATAGGCCTTATTGTAAATAAACAACTTAATTCTAAAAATAGATATCAAAGACTCATATGTGATGCCTAATAATCAACAAAAAGCAAAGAATTTTAAAGTAAATGATTGTGTGGTGACAGGAAGAGTGACTTCTGATAACACATTTGCATGAAAAATGAATAATTAATTGTCGCGCATGAATTGTGTATAAATCTATTTCATATGTTAATATTATAGTTTGGCAATATTCGCCATGTTCTTTTTAAATAAAGTAATTTTGTCCTTTATTAGTAACGTAATGGTTTTCGTAATTGGCCAAGCAAAGAAAACAGCTGCTACTGGTTGGAATGCAGCGCCACTAGTCCACTGCGGCTGTTTCCACTGTTTACTATTAGTTGTCACGGCCTGGAGAGTGCCTTAGTGCTCGTTACAATCCAGTTTGAACTTGGCTCAATTAAGCAATGCCTTCGAAAAACGTTATGTAAAGCATGTTTGGATCATGCCTGTCTGATCACTGTGCTATGTGATATGGATGCTAAATCTAAATATAGGATGATATTATGGGGTTATTATTGAACTTTTGGTCTAGTTTTAATTATGTAGATGACACCTTATATAAAAAAAAAAAAAAAAAAAAAAAAAAAAAAAAAAAAACTACATACATTTATTAAAAACCCTCCGCAATTACAATGGTACTTTTCTCTTTTTCTATTTATCTCTCTATATATAAGGCAAAGCCCTGACTCACTCACTCACTCGTCACTAATTCTCCCACTTCCCACATGGTCTCAACTCCGATATTTGGCACAAATATCAACAATGGTAAAAATATAAAAGGTAAGCTATTCCGATCTCGATTAACCCACTTTAAGGGGTAGAAAGGGGTTAAACGTTCCAAACGAGGGATATTCGGATGTCCCACTTCCCATCTGGTCACTACTCTGAAAATTGATACAAATGTCAACAAATACAAACATAGAAAAAGTAAGCTATCCCGATCTTGATTAACCCACTTTAAGGGGTGGAAAAGGGGTTAAACGTTCCAAACGAGGGATATTCAAATGTCCCACTTCCCACATGGTCACAATTTTGAAAATTGGTACAAATATCAACAATGGCAAACATAGAAAAAATGTGTAATTCCATTATCATTTAGTGAATTTTTAAGGGATGAAAAGTTGACGTACCGATGAAACTATACGAGGAATATCTTAATATCTTACTTCCGATACAGTTACAACTTTGAAATTTAGAAATAAGAGCAAACATAAAAACAATAAACTATAACAATCTCGATTAATTAATTAAATAGCGTCCAAAGATGTTAAGCGTTCTAAACGAGGGATATTCAAATGTCTCATTTCCAATATATTTTCAATTATAAATTTTGTAAAAATTTTCAACAAAGGAAAGTTCTTATTTTGATAAATCAATTTGTCGTTATTGAAAAGGGAGCAAACGCCTAAAATGTAGAATACACGAATGTCTTTTGATCGCTAAAATGTACATGGTAAAATTTCGTAGCGCAGCACGGGTATTCAGCTAGTTAGAATATAAAATAATGCCAGCGATACATTTTTTTTTCTTGAGTACTGTACCTAATGAAATCTAATTCAAATACATACTTTTAAAAACAAACAGTACTAACATGAGAAAATGAGCAATATGTTGTTCAATTGAGAACCTTTCTTTCTCTTCTAGAGCAGAGTTAGAAGCTATAGAAACAAATGGCCCAGAACTTATGTCGGAAAATGTTGATATTGTTGGCATTATTGTGAGTGTAAAAGCAGAAGACTGTGTTGATGAAGAAGGGAATAAATATGACTTTATTTCTCGTTATTTTGCTCCATGGATGGGAATATCTGAAGATCCTGTCACTGGTACAAACTTTTTCTTTATTCCAAGAACATGACACCTACACTTATATTTGCAGTTCATTTTTTTTATATAAGAATTATTTCTTATATATAAGACAGGGCAAAAAAATAATGTACCTAATTTTTAAATTTCTTAAAATTTTATTAAGTGTTAAAAGATACTTATTTTTAATTAATTTTAATAGAATTCAATATAGTACTATTTTAAACAAAAGTATACATTTAAATTTCTGGTATTGCAGTATTTCTAAAAATCTGGAAAAGTTGCAGATTTTTTTTTTTTTTAATAATTTTTATCCTCTTATTACAACACTGATTATATATTTTTGAAAATTATTATTATTATTATTATTTTTTTAAACCTATTATAATACAAATTTATTTTATACAGGATCTGCTCATTCTGTTCTCGCTCCATATTGGGCAAGAATCCTTGGGAAAACAAAATTGTACGGTTAGTAATATTTTTTAAAGTGTTTAAATTATTATTATTTTTTTTTAATAAACTGTATACATATTTTCATGAATTGTATATACAAGCACAATTGATAAAAGTTGGAATATACATTAGGCATACTCCCTTTCATAACTGAACTACTATGTTATTGTTGTCCCTACCAAACAGTTGCAATTGAAACTGGTTAACAATTCAGCTAACAGTTGCGCATTAGGATTAATCAGAAGACATCAGTAACCTGTTTATTGGAGCTTTGAATTTGAACAATAGTACAATCCATAATACATTCACTATTCAAACAGCTCTATAATCTCAAAGTTGCTTCATTATTTACAGTATCACACTTACGCATATAAAGTTTGAAGAAAAAAATGAGAAACTTGGTAAAAGTGGTGCTATGACAACCATTGTTACTTAGTTTTCAAGATTACTTAAGTGGGTATCAAGAGCAAATTTCCCTCATAATGTTAGAGTCAGGAATCAGGTTGTTTTAGGTGAATATTAACAAAAAAATTTAATGCCCTACACACACTATAGATAATACAAATATTGAGATTGATAGATTCTTTTGCATTATGTTGAGAAAAGATGCTTTAGAATAAGATTGATTTGCTTATGAGCTGGAACTCCAAGACGTAATAAAAGTGTAGACACATAAAGTACTTACTATATCACTACAATCTCCACAATCCACATGCATCTTGTAGTGGGGCAATTTTTCTGGAACTTACATATGCCATGTTATACTACACAGTTAAACATAATCGTATAAAAGTATCATTTTTTTAAATGAAATGACGGAATTTGTGTGACATCTGTATTTTCTACAATTTTTAGTTTTTAAAATAACTGATAAGCCAAAATATAGACACATTTTAAAATGTTCCCCATAAAACAAGTCATTGCACTTTTTGTATTTTAAGTCCTTGAAAACCATTAATTCCCTAGAAATTTCATTGATTAATGTTTTTAAAAAAGGCATAAATAAAACTAGGAGTGTGGAACATCGCACAACTTTCAATTACACTACAATAGCATTAAAATTTGTGGTATTACTTACCATTTTATATTTTCCCTCATTTGAGTAAAAAATTCCAGTTTGGCGATATTTTTGGCAATAATTTTTATATGAGAAGAGAAACCGCCAAATGGCAAAATTGGTGATGTTATTCGATGGACATTACATTACCCTTTCTAGTGCGTTTAACAGAAAAAAAGCAATCGCTGATGGGCGGTGCTCAAGGTTAGAGAGATTTGTGTCAAAGGCACACGCTTTTAAATTTCTTACGCTTTTATCGCATTTCTACAGGAATTTCGGAGGTGGGGATGTTTAGAACACTTTAAGAAGCATTAGCACAACGATTTTGATCCAAGAGCCGTTTCTAAACAATCATTGAAAACAAGATTTTTTTCAATGGCAGCTACCTTATGAGCATGCGCTATTTTGACGAAAACTTTATTGGTAGGTCTCATGGTCACCACTAACCCGCACACCAAACAGCGTGGAGAAATGCAAAAAAGAAGAAATAATTTTATTATTATTTTTATTTTTGGCCAAATACTGTTCTTTCATTACCCTAAGTATACATTTTAGACGTGGCTCATGCACTACAGCCAGTACACTCGAGATGCATCTAAATTTATTAGTTCGAAACTAAAATTATATATTTTACAATTTTCTAAAATGAAGATACAATTTCTTCGGTAAATGAAAAAATCCAGTAAACGCAATCTTCTTGCCTGAATAATTCACGAGGAAAAAAACCCCGCTTCCAATCAAAGTGGTTTTCCTCCGAACAGCAGCCGTGTGTTCCTGAAACGCATTTCGGGCTGCGACGTTGCCACGGTGACCAATGGAAAGCAATAGAAGCCTTTCCTCCATATATAACGATATATAACGATGCTGCCGATTACGAATTTATTCTATCTTCGGCTGCCCTTGAGAATTCGAGCAGCTGATTGGTTCTGCTTGAAAATAACCTTGAGTGAAAGAGGAATTAAACGGTTTCTAGAATTTTGAAACATTGAGGGATGACTTTTCCGTGTTTATTTACAAACATTGTTTTATTGGCCATGTTTGATTGTGCTGGATAGAAAGGATTAAACAAAAAGGTAACTCTCTGATTAAACGCTTCATGGAATAATTCATCAGAACAGTAATTTTTTTTAAGTAAACAAGAACTTACATTTATTTACAGTATTTAAGAATTTGCCTTCATTTTTTATTATGTACACACTTGAAATATCGCAAAATAGCTCAAATGTGCTTTTTTTCTGCTTTAAAATAATCCCTAGATGGAATTTTTACAAGGTAATGGTATCATCTGAAGGCTAAATAGTTATTTTATTTGCTTCAAATACTATTTTGTTCTGAAAATAAATTTGAATTCTTTAAACATTACATTATCTAAAAAATTGTGTTTTTGGCACGTGAAACCATTTAAACAGTGATAACTGAAGTTTAAGCTTTTTGAAAAATGATTTGAGAATTAAAATATATCAGCATTAACTATTAGATGTTTTCAACTTCAGTCAAATTGATTGGAAAAGAAAATAAATTTGCTAAATTTTCAAAAGCATAAGTTTTTGAAAAATTGCGATTTTTTCTACTTTTATTGATAAAAAAAAAATTCTATTAAAAAAACTATATATTCTAGAAACTAGATGGAGGTTCAAAACATTAAGAATGATATTACGAACAATTTCTATACATATTTTCTTTTCTTGGCCCCATAAAACTCGAGTAATTGCTCAAAAATATTCTAATTATAACGAGTTAAATGCTAATTAGTTAATTTTTGAATAAAACTGAAATTTTTTTCATGTAAACATCATTACTAATTATCTACCTTTAAGTGCAAAAAATCCGCTTTTTAAAATGATAAAAAAAAAGTTCAAAATTGTGGAAAGTGTGTTGGGAGGGAGAGAGTGAAGCACTAACATTTCTGACCACGGGTCGCCACTGATACATATGGGCAATTCTGTAACCTTATTGACTGATAAGTAACTCCTCTATAACGTTATTAGTTAGGGCTAAATGAATTTTAGTTAAATTTTAGTATGTTCATGGCTACCTTTTATTTCTGTAGCAGTTTTATCTTTATATATTGAGCTTATTGTTAAGCTTCTCGCTGTATTTAAAAAGCTAAAATTGTGTTTCAAATAGTTTTGTAAATTTTATGTTTTCTTCTTAGCTCGCCAGTGTTCCCAGCGTGGTGGTGATCTTCATATTGAGCTCCTTAATGAACGTGCTCTGATAAGTGGAGACGCTGTCATTGTTGTCAAAGGTTGCATTCAATTTTAAAACATGTGCTTATTGTAAAATGTTTACTAGAACTAATTTCTATTTGTTGAAATATATACAATAAAAATTTGAATTTTATACGTTCAAAAATTTAATCAATAACAATGGACAATTCTCGCATTTTTTAAAAACGAGTGAAGTTAATTTATATTTATGAAGAATTTCTTTCTGATTCCAAATATTTAAACGAAAGTTCTTTAAGAAATTAGTTATTTAAATATTAAGAAAAGAAAATGCCCGAAAACTTCGTCCGATTGCAGTCCGATCAAAACGCTACATTTTAGCAAAACTCCCTTCCGTTTCTATGGTTATCGGGAGGTTTCTGCCAAATTGTTGGTGTAAGTTTTGGAGACAATTGCCATATCCCGTACCGGTTGGCGCGATTTGCGAGAAACTTGCAAAACTGTTTTCCACTGCTGTGTTTCAAGCCAAGATGTTTCAGATGTAGTGAAGTCACATATTCGAGCCGAACGAGTCGTTTTCTCCGACAAAATAAACCAGTGAACTTAGGTTGCAAATTTAAAAAAAAAAAAAAATTTAAAAAAAAAAAAAAAAATGCGCAGTGAGCAGAAATTTTTTGTGTTTATAGTCTTTTCGAAACATTTAGAATTGAATTAAAAAAAAAAAAAAAATGCCGGAATTGTCCATTGCTTTATTAGTTACATTTCTATCAGGATACTCAGCAATCGTTGGACACAATGGGTTTTTATTTTTATTCAATTTAATTTTTTAAACCCAAATTAAAAACTTTCATTTCATTATGTTGAAAAAAACGTCACTTAAAAGTATTTTGATCAAAAAGTAAAATTATTTTGATCGATTTTCCAAACAAATCAAAACACATTGAAACAAAAATTACTCAAATACATTATTTAGGAATTTATGGCTAAAAAAACAATTTTTATTTAAAAAAATTTTTTTTACTATTATTATTATTATTTAAATTACTAACCACTCAGAGGAAAATTATGGAATTTGGTAATCAGACGGTTTTTTTATGACGTTAAATCTAAATGTGGAGTTGTATTATGGGATCACCATTGCACTTTTTGAAATTTGGTTCAGTTTTAATATGCAACGTGGCAAAAATAGAATTTTAAATTTGAACTTTTTTTTAAATTTTGAAAATTTAGAGCACTATGAGAACTTTTTTTTTTTTTTTTTTTTTTAATAAAATTTAGTTTTTACTTAGTAATACATCCACGTATGTAAAAATTATAATTTTAAATACTTAAATAAAAAAAAAGCTTGTTCAAGAGGACTTGGTACCTTTCAAATTATCCAAATAAATTTTAATAAAATATATGTTTTAATAAAATACATGTTTTAATAAAATAAATGATTATAACACAAATTCAACACTGCAGCGTTTCGTTCAAGCCAATGGCTTATGAAAATTAACCCCATGTCCTATGGCTTTTGAACTTTATGGCTCATGGCTTTCGAAAATTTAAAAATAAAGAGAAGAAAAGTGGTGAGATTTTCAGAAAAAGCATGGATTTTAAATTATTCATTTAAACATAAAATTAATGCATATTGATTCATAAGTATTCAGTTCAAAATTTCATCACTCAACAGAAAAATATTTTCAATCTTATGTTTTTACTTTTTAAAAATTTTGGTTGTTTACTGTTCAGTCAGAACCCTTTTGTCATCACTTGTGGAATGTACCACAAAATATTCGTTTATTGTTGTTGTTATAAGTAGATATTTCAGGCAACAGAATGAGTTAAACACATTTATATGGATTAAAATAATGTTTCAATTGCAGAAAAAAAAAATCTCGTTTTTTGCTACCCTTAAAATTAAGTTTCATTGCTATACCAAAGTAAAAAAAGGCTGAAGGTATAGTGGGTCCTATGTCTGCATACTCAGAAGCGGATTTAGACGTCAGTCAAGTCTACGATGACCATTTTGGTCTATTATAGTCATCGTATTTGGCAATGCAGGTAATTAGGTTATGAAATAGGATGGGAGGAGGGAGATAAGGACAGCCTAATTTTACTCATTTAACTAATCACCTCTAAAATCGAATGAATTAAAAAGAAACATTATATTTTTTGTGATAATTAAAATAATGAAATACCTAACCAATTGAGCTCATCCATGTGAAGGGGATTACCCGGACAAAATGCGTCTCTAAATATTTTTTAAAAAATCACGATTCTGTTTAAAAATTCATTTATTAAAAAAAGCTTATGATTATATTTGAAATATAAAGGGTAAAATTAAACGATCTTACCGAGTTTTTCAAGGCCATTATGATGGAGTCTTTAAGAGAAGCTTAAAAAAGTGTGCTTTAATATCAGTGCTCATGGGGGGGGGGGGGTCTTGATTAATTCAAATGTTTTGAAGAAATCAAGATCATACTATTTATAACAAAAAAAATCGTGTGAAAGTAAACTATGAGTTTTAATTGTAAAAAGTTAGTCTTAACGATTGTAGCTTGATCTGGTAATATTGTGACGTAAGGAAATAAATATTTGCTATTGGGGGCCCCTCTCTGAATGTTGGGCCTACAGTAAAAAAAATTTTAAATCGGGCCCTGATATCGCCTACAGAGAAAATAGCAGTTACGCTTTGGTATTGTATTATTATTTACTAGGGGGCTTCGCCCCCTGCTCGCTAACGCTCGCCAACCCCCAAACGCCTCGCTGCGCTCGGATTGAGCGGCTTTGCCGCTCGAATTTGTGGTTAAAACATCTTGCTGAGCTCGAATAGGTTTGCCAGCCATAAAAAATGTAACCAAATTTTTATAAATTTAATGTAAGGCCTAATAGAGAAAACACCCAAATTGCAAGTTTCATAATAGAAAGTTAAATATACTATCCGCCAACATTCTGACTTAAAACTTCATTAGCTATGCCCTTACATTGAAGTCCTAATATTTTTTATTTATTCTGATAAGTCGCCCCTTTAGAGAACGACGTCCAACGCGAAGCATTTTCTGGATAGAAATACTTCAAAATAATAATTACTCTAATACAAAATGCTTCAGAAAAACAGAAAAAATCAAATTTGAAAAGAAGAGTTTAAAAAGAGCTTTAAAATTAGCAATGGGTTTGTTGTTTACATACGTAAGGGAGAACGATTTCCTACGCGAGGCATTTTCTGGATAGAAATACTTCAAAATAATAATTACTCAAATACAAAAATGCTTCAGAAAAACAGAAAAAATCAACTTTGAAACGAAGAGTTTAAAAAGAGCTTTAAAATTAGCAACGGGTTTGTTGTTTACATTCGTAAGAATAGCTTAACGGTTGGTTGGTTGGTTGAATCCCCGAACAGCCGGTTTGTTGTTTACATACTTAAGGATGTTGCCAATCATATATTCAAAATCATTGAGGCTTTGTAGTAGCTTAATGATGAAAAATATTGAAATTTAACTAATTAATAAAGTGTTAATAAATTATTTTGGCACGTTTTGGCAAATCTACAGCTTATTTCCTTTAAAATGACACCTTGATCATTGAAATTGGTTGAGCAGTTTAGGCGGACGGACTAACCCCAAAAAACGCATTGCCTATTAAATATATAGATATCATTCTTTCATTTATGTCGATTCCTATTTAAAGAAAGAAGAATTTCTTTTTCTGTAAAAGGGTATGTAATTTTTTATATCAATTACTAAAATGGCCTACTTTAAAGCCGTGAAAGTTATTAACTAAGGTTGCTGAAAGAAAAAAGAAAGAAAAAAAAAACTTCCATTTTATTAAATTTGTTTTGAGCTCATTAAAAAATTTATAATTATTTAAATATGATACAAATATTTTTGCGGAAATTAGGGAGGTATTCAATGGGTTAAATAATGGTGTTCTGGAACATATGTTATTAAATGAAATTAAGAACAAATCATGTTTTTTATTCAATTAAAGTTTATTTAGAAACACACTTTGATTCAGATTTTTGAAACTTTGATTAAGATTTTCAAAAAAGTATATCAGTATTATTTAAATTCGTAAAGTTCGTACATTTAAATGTTTAGTATATTTCTAATATTTACTAAAATTTATTTTACTTAAGTATTTAATAAACAGTAACCCTAAATTTTAACTTTATTTCCCAGAAAAATTGGATTCACTCAAAATTCTGTGAAAATCTACAGTATTTATAATGTTATAAATTTTTAGTATAATTTTTTATGTTAAAAAATTTCTAACAACTTTGATGATACTGACGTATAAAAATATTATTTATTCTCTAAATTTAACTTAGAAAAGTCAAGTTCATCACCTTAGAAAATCATGTTAAAAGTTGAGTGTCTTTCAGCATTATTACTACGGAAGATCTTTAATCACTACATTAATAATTATCACTACAATTAAGGGCAGCAACTAGTTGATATTAACAAATAATTATTTTCATCACTCTCGTTTTAGAAGAATTAAGTATAATAAAGCAAGGCCAATATATACATATCTGTATGACAGCCTTACTAGGCCACAAGGTTTAAAAAGATTCCAATGAAATTAAAGTCGTTAAACAAACGCAGGAAATATAAATTAGGGTGAAAAAAATCCTTATACATATTAGCAAGTAAAAGCTAAGTTATTTTTAAATAAAAAAAAGAGAAGCATTTATCATCACACTGCACGTTGATATTAACAAATAGTTATTTTCATCACTCTCTTTTTAGAAGAATGAAGTATAATTAAGTTGTTGTTTTTTTTTTTTTTGGGGGGGGGGGGGGGGCACGTAATCAATAACAGTCCCATGCGTCATCTATTGCGGATTTTATTTTGTAGGATTCCGAAGTCTTATCCCATAGTACAGGTCTCTCCTGCACCAGGGAAATAAGAAAATGTGCATCGAATGAGGACATTGCTTGTTGGATCGAGAGAAATGTCTGCCTCTTAAAAACGTGTTGAAATAACTGAGACTCATTCATTGAAATTTTATGCCTAGGCCCCTTCTATAGATCTCCTTCTACCCAATTAAAAAGATTCTTACACAAAGACTCAACTGCTTATGAAACACAGTAGTGATAAGTTTGGTTGGTTGGTTGTTTTCAGATTATCTGGCGCCGTTAGCAACACGAGGACTATAATGCGCCGAAACATTAGTCATTAGACAAGCCAACATACATTTACAAACACCCATGCCTAACACGGGACTCGAACCCGCAACCTCGTGGTCGGTAGTGATAAGGATCAACGGAAAATGGACAATTCAGCTCCTCCAGTAATACAATTCACTTATTATCGTATTTACTTTTGAAAAAGATTTCCCTCAGCAGTGCTTTCTTTACCCCAGCAGTTAAAAGAATCCCTAGGGAAAGAGGGAATCCCGTAGTTTGACGCATCATCCCTTTCACCGGGACAGTTTTGTGGGCGTGTTGGGGTAATAATAGTGACACTTTTACAAGCTCCCACCCTCCTTAAGATTTCAGTGCATTTCTCCCCCTTCGACAATTATCAAAAGGGGGCTAGATTTTGATAGAAACCTAAAAGAATTTATACAAAAGTCCATTGGTTTGTTTGCCAAAGAAAAAAGGAGAACTTAATTTTTGTTAAAAGAATGTGTAGTAAGTAGTTTGTGTTGTGTTCATTTAGTAAATATCCGTGGCACTGATTTTTTTGTCTTCTTATTTCTTCATCCTATGGTGATTATTGGTATATATCCATAATCTTTCTTTCATGCACGAACACGTTTTCTGGCTCTTAATTTTTTTAAATGTCATTCCCGCCTCAAAATATATAATAGCACTGCTCCCCCATCCCTCCACTAGCGAAATTGTTTAGCAGCGCCTTTGGGATCAATAAATACGATTTAGAAACCCATATTTCACCATTACAGATTTGCCTAGATCAAGTTATCGTAATTACAGTAAAAAAAGTCGAATTTAATTATCTTTGCGTTCCTGTGAAGTTTACAAAGCAATCCGACATATTGCATTCTGAAGACCAAAACTCTTTCCCCACCATATCGTCTTCTTGAATTGGCATTTACCACAATATCGTTCCTACCTTCCTGCAGCTCCTCTGTGTGGGACGCTTCCACGATATGCGTTTTTGGAAAGTGTTAATATATTAAGAACTTTCCATAACTTTAAAACAGTTCTGAAGGTAGTACGAGCAATTAATCGATTGGAAATTATAAAAATTCTCATTTTAAGTATGAGAATACTGTTCGAAGTAAACAGACGCGGATTTTTTTTTTTTTGGGGGGGGGGATTCCCATGTAAAAATTATTGCCAAAAATATCGCCAAATTCTCCATTTTTATTTAAATGAAAATATGGAAACAGAAAATAATACCATATTTGAATACAATGATCAATATTATAGTGTAGTCTCAAGTTTATATAACTTATATTTTAATTTACTAATGTGATGTCAAACCGAGTTGAAAAGCATTATTTAACTTTGGAAATTAGTAAAACCTTATAAATATAGAGCTTTACGTACCTGCAGTGTTGTCTAAAGTTGTTAAAAGATCTGCCGCCTTTTTCTGCATTAAATGATTTGTGATGTTGAATATATTGGTAAATTAACTTGTATAAAAAAGTTGAATTTTCAGGGTTGTTAAACTTTTTACACTTCACCTGATCTGCATGGGATATTTTTTTGTGCTCTTAAATATTTTTTATCTAATAATAAATACTAAAATTTATAATTTAATTGAATTAAAGTGTATTACATTTTCGGGTAATTTCTTATATGGGCGCAAAAGAGGATAGTTAAACCCTCTAATTTTTATCTTTCATTGAACACTAGTAGTATCATACTAATTGATGATAACCCTCCCCCTGTCCCCCAAGTTCACAAACTATCACCACCACTGTAAACACTCAAGGTCATAATCGCACCCTCCTTGATTGACCTCTAAGTCCGCCCCTGGAAGTAAACACTGATGACAGGGGAGTTCATATCTCTTTGAGTTGCGTAACTTTTAATATGGATAAAACTGTATATAACTGTACAATAATGGTACTCTATTGCATATGACCCATGTACATTTTGCATTTTATTTTACATCTGTGCTACTTTACTTATCATTATGTTACATTAAACAGGGGCACAACCAGAAAATTTCTGTGGGAGGGGTTTTCAAGTAAACAATTGATTTGCTGCTGTATTTCTCTACAAATACGATTTTAAAACCTCCCATATTTGTCCCATATCATAATATTTTTTCAGTTTTTTAATCTGCCACCTATATATGCAACTAGTCCAGTATTCGAGTTATATTAAATACCTCAACATGAGACTACATATTACTTAGAAAACGTATAATAATATTATCTAGATTATATATAGTTTAATAAAAAAATGTTGTTTGTTTATATTCACTGAGAAGGAGCAGTATATTTAGGCAAACGGACATACACTAATATATCATATCAGACTGATTTTATTACATATTTATGGTGATTGAAATACAAAGGCCATGTAGCACTGAAATGTTATAATTACATTTGGAAAACATCTATATATTTTAAACATTTCCTTTTTTTATATATATAAACGGTTATTCAGAATTTCCTCCTAGGTTTCG
This sequence comes from Linyphia triangularis, assembly GCA_963978545.1. NCBI lineage: Eukaryota > Metazoa > Arthropoda > Arachnida > Araneae > Linyphiidae > Linyphia > Linyphia triangularis. The sequence continues at coordinate 238,847 of OZ021729.1, forward strand.
AAGCACTATAGTAAAAAAAAACTAAGACTAATACAGAAAATAAGAACATTTGAAAGAATACAGAAACAATTCAAGTTTTATTTACATAGCTTACAGGTGTTCTATGTGTGGACCCTTGGTCACACGGCATGCATCAATGCGATAGTCCAGTTCCTGCCGATAAGTCCAGTCCTTGCTTCGAAACCCAGGAAGGAAGTCTGAATAACCCTGAATATGTAGTTTATATTAAATCTAAGTAGATAAAAAATAAAGTATGACGATTTTTTGATGTAATGAGAGTTACAAGTGTTTTATTTGTTTAAATGCGATACGGTAAGCTAACCCTATCGGAATGATGGTAAATTAAAAAAGTATTTTTTTGAAATTATTTATGATTACTTTTAGTGTTTGTAATTCATTCGTCAGAAAACATCGGGATGTCGGGGGTTTTATGTGGATTATGACAGTGAAACTTCCTCCCCCCCCCCCCTGAGAACGCGCCTTGATGCAACTTCAAATACATCAGTAAAGCACGTTTTCTGGAATTAACGCTAAAGACCGCTTGGATAAGACCATCTTAACGACCGCTTATAAAGAACCGCTTTATACAGCAAAACAGGTCCAGCCAAGATAATAAATCACTTGACCCTCCTCGCTCTTGAGGGGGGAAAATATCTATGCCCCCCTTTGGAGGTGTGTCTTCTTGCGAAGAGTTTTTTTTTTTCAAAATATAGCTTTAATGTTTCTCTAAATTTGACTGTTTAAGAAACACGAAAATAATTTTAAAATATGATCTGGATAGAAAAAAGTTTAATCTTTGTCATTGTAATGTTATATTTTCAATAACTCTTTTCAACTTTTTTTAATATGATGTTAAAGTAAACAATTGATATTTTAATAAACTTAACAACATTTTAGGCCAAAAACAACATAGCAAAACACGGATAGAAGTTACGTCGATCCAACAAAACAAACCGTATGAAAATATTCGTATAACTTCTTTCTATTTTACGAATAGGCATATAGAGATTTTCCCATAGACTTAACATTAGGGGGGAGAATCAAGATGGACGGTAGCGAAGAGCCTTAAGATAAACTACTGTTAGCTGCAGGACCAGCAGGGGTCGAGTAAAAAATATCTTACGTACTTTTAGACCCAGACTTTTACAATTTCCTGGTACATATTGAACATAGAAGTAAATCATTATGTTATTCGCCCGAAATTTCAGTTCTATTAAAATATTTTTATTGCTGTCATTACCATCCTTAATATTATTCCTTTATATACTAATTATGTTTAGTATTATAATAGGGCAATTCTCTGGCTGATGCACATAACATTTTGCTCTTTTTTTTACACTCTTAAGCAAATTAAAATAACAAACTAATGATGAATATACTAGTTATGTTTTTGTTTTCTATAATTTTAGTTAGTCGCAAAGTTGTATAGAAAAATTATTGTTTTAACTAGGTCAAATATGCATTTATAGGCAACTGACGCACGGGACACGGAGAAGCAAAAGAAAATTACTTTCAAGAGATAAATTAAAATTTTCTCTGAATTTATAAGAGCTAAAATTTTGAAATTCATTGGTACATTTCGGTAAATGTTAATAATTTTATATCTACTAAAATTTTTGGAAAAAGATTATTTTTTTTGGATTTATTAAACAAAAACGTGAACTGACGCAAGAGACATTTGAAACTGACACACGGGACTTTTTGTAAGCGACGCACTAGAGGTACTATTTTTGCGAGTGGGAAACAGTGATATTTTTACAGTTACAATTTTTTTACGCTTTTTTAGACAAATTATACATGCTTTATACTACTAGTCACTCAAAGTGGACTCAATTATGAACTATTTTGGTAGATATATTTGCTATTTTCATTCAGAAATGGTGTACCCTTTCTGGTGCTTAGTAAATTATGCTTTCAAAAAAATTAAATTAAATTTTCGTATACATTAATTTTTTATCCCTTTATGAATGGAGTGGTGCGTATTTTTTCAAACAACCTCATTTCTCGATAACAAATAAATGCTTAAAATATATGAATTATATTTATAATATTTATTTATTAATTTAATAATAATCAGTTTGAAATAAAATTAATTTTAAGTTACAATGGGTATTGCAAATAAATAATTCTAAAATAACAGTTTAAATTATTTTTGTATTGTTTTAAAAATTTGCACAGTCCTTTGCGATTGAATTTCAAAAGGAAAAGTGAAGTTTTGTAAAAATTGAAATTTAAAATACGTTTTTATTAAAAAAAATCGTGTTTCACACTGACGCATGGGACATGTAAGGACTTGAATTTTGAACTTGGTTTCATAACTTTTTTTACATAGAATGTAATATTATTGCACTTTAGTATTTCTACTAATTATAATGACTGCATTAAGTACAATTTGTTATTGTTTTTCTTGAATTTGTTCCTTTAAACGTCGCCAATATGTCATACTCTGTTTTACATAATTTAAAGATAATGAAATGAGTGAACTTTCAATGTCAAGAAGTTTAACTAAATTGTGTTACAAATTTTTCTATTACTCTTTTATGAAACTTTGGACACCTAACTTTAGTAGCAATTCATTATTGCTTTTAGATTCCTTCGAGTTTTTTTTTTTTTTTTTTTTTTTTTTTTTTTTTTTTTTTTTAGGTTTAGCTGTTTCAGTTTTCAGAGAATGTTCAGTTTCAGAGAATATTCATACCCCTTATTAAATAAGGGTTGTCATCTCCTCCTTGAAAATGTTCGACACAGGCTTCTCCTCCTCACGCACTCGTTTTCTGATAGTGGAGAGCTGTTCCTCCACTTCTACTTCAACAATATCAGAGTGGCAAGTGAGATCATTCACGGATATCACTTCTTGATCCTTCGTTTTCAACTTTCCCCGACAATTTTCTTTTCTCTCTTTGATGCATACCCAAGTAACATAACCGCAAGAGTTCTCCCGATATTTTCTGTACAGATATCCATCGTTTACAGCACAAGGTTTTCCCTTTGTAATTTCGAAAAGCTCGAAAACCATTTTAAAATGTTAAAGTGGACAAATTTTTGAAAATGTAGAACAGAATAGCAAACGTCAAAAGTTGCAAAGCAAATGGTTTGTTATCATCTATTCCCTCGTACATGCAAAAAAAAAAAAAAAAAAAAAAAAAAAAAAAAAAAAAAAAAAAAAAAGTGTTCTGATTTGTTGCTTCGCACAATGAATTTGAAAATACTCGATTCTAATTGGAATACTCCAGAATACACATCCCTGTATTATTTTTTATCTTTCCTTTTCAAAGGAACTGGAGCTTTAACAACAAATAATTGAAAGGACAGCTTTTAAGAACGTGTCTTTCGTTATTTACTACACTAATTGTTCAATGTTGTTGTGATATAGGCAGAATGAGGATATGGAGTAGATTTCTTCAAGATGACTTTATTGCTTTATGACTTTAATTGCATGCATTGGTCACTTTACACTTCCCTTAGCCCTCAGCGTGTGGGGCGGCAGAAGAGAGAACCTTTTCTTCTTCTCATCCTCCGTTTGGGGAGGGGAGATTTTATCTTATAGTATTGTCAAGAAAGGGGAATAACACAGAGCCAGAGCTGCACACATTCAGACTCTTTTAAACATTACACACGTTGAGAAAATATGTTTCTTTAAGAAAACATGACTATGATACTATTGGTTTTATTATTTGATAAGAATCATCATTATGAATATAACTGATATTTAATATATTTGTTGTAGATATTTGACATTCATTTAATTAAAACATTGAAAAAATTTCAGATGACATTTTCGTTGAAGGTTTTTTTGGTGTATTCTCAATTTTATAAAAAAAATTGATAGTTTCTAAAAATAATATGCTTTAGGCAGTTTTAAAATAGTGTAGTATAGCTCTGAAGGTAAGACTGGGTAATTTAATTTAACAAAATATCTTCTTACTGAAATTATAAGAGTTGTAAGAGTCATTTTATTCACAATGAATTTAGTCCTTTTTATAAAACTACACTTCATTTTGTAACTACCCTAATAGCACACATCCTCCCAGGGAGGTCCCTGGGAAGTCATTCGTAGTCCCGGGGATGACTGGAGACTTCCTAGGGACCTCCCTGGGAGGATGTGTGCTATTAGGGTAATTATAATTGGAAAAAAATTACATGTATTTTTTTTCTTTTTGTAAATTTATTAAAAAAACTTTGAAATTTATTAAATTACCAAATCGTGGTTATATGGTACATATTAAAACTTCTGTGATCTCACTTAATGAAGTTTAGAGAAATTCAGAAAATACATATTTTTATCACGAATTTAAATATTATAATCATAGAAACTTTGTATGTTCTCGCCAATTAGAGACGTAAAAAGGTGCGCAACAAGGGACATAAAGACAAGTAACTGTGTAGAGATAATATATAATATTTACATAACCTCTTAAATTATTAGAAAGTCCAATTAAACATTATATTTAGAAATAAATTACATTACATTGACATACTTCAACCACCACACTTTTGTGAGTAAGATATTAAACTTATATGTACTTCGCACATGTTTTTAAGAAATATATAAAAAAAAGTGTAGTTTTCGAGAACTTTTGAAATTTGTTCGTAAAAACTAGTATAAAATATAAGTTTAATATTCGTAAAGAATATTTAAGTATATATTTCTTCATAATATGTGTCTGTTTAAGTAAAATATGTTATAATATACCTAAAAAGTTTCAAAGTAAAATACTTGATATCTTTAAGATGTAAATAATCCTATTATGTGTCATACAATTTTTCATAATATCATATAGAATATTTTATCAACCGCATGCTTCATTATTAAATGCCATTAATCAGTATTTTTTACCCTACAATTTTAATCAGAATGTTTTGTCGTATTATTAAATATAAAATAAAAATACTGTTTGAATTGATTGAAAATATCTGAACGTCAATTCATACAATATGCTTATTAGCTACATATTTTTAAATTAATACTTAATACCTTTATACATTTATGATATATATACTATAGAAAATATTGTCTTTGAAAACTCAGTGTCATTTTTTAAATCCATTTTCCAAAATAAAATCCAATTTACAAAGTTAAAATGCTCCAAGTACAATTTATGTGTTCCCTATAAAGAGTAGTAGAGACAAGAGTTCTGAAATAGGCGCTGAATCAATTATAAAATTCAGAACCAAACTATGAAATACGTAGACATAGTTATTATTAAAAATTCTGTGATAATCAGTCTTTAAAATTTGAATTTGAATAATTTGTCGGAGTGGAGATAATTTTTGTCTTTTTAGGGTATTTTAAAAAACATTTAATTTTCTTAAAAGCATTTCTTCATTATTAATATGCAGTGAAAAACCTTACATTCAAACACTTTACGGGAGTAATACGATTTAGATGTTCTTGAGTAACTTAGAAATTAATTCAGTATTCTACTAGAAAAAAATATGATGAATGAATAGTTCAAGTTGTTCGTCACTTAATAGGAGTTATCGAAAATTTGATGTCAATTTACAATTGAATTCTTCTAATATCCATTGTATTGATCCAAATCCTAAACAATTAAGTTTCCTCAGCCCTTATTTCTAAATTTGAAGTAGCTAAACAGCTACCAAACATTTGATTAAAAAAAATTTATCTTATCTGAAACCAGTTTTAGTTGTAATTAAGGGGATTATTTATATCCTAAAATTTCAAATACAATGACACTGCTCTGTTTTTCTGATTTAATGTTTTATAACTAACTAAATCACTATAGTTAATAAATTATAATGCACTTGCTTAAATATTTTGTTTTTGAGGCGCTAGTGCTTGGACTGGTGTATTTGGAATAGTTGTGAACATTCCAAATGGATGGATTGTAGATAACATGGCGTAGCAGGATTTACGTTTGTATGTCCAAAAATTACTTTCTCAGTCATTAAAAGTCTGTAAGTAGTTTTAATTTGTATTAGGCATATTTTCCACAATAAAATTTTTCGCAATTTTAGTAATTTTAATCTAATAAAAGATGCTGAATTAGTGCAAAATACGATCGAATGTGTCATGATATTTGCACTCTTCCTTACAATATTAATAGGCATAGATAAAAACATTTTTATGGTTAAAGGGCGTGTTAAATAATTTAAAGAATAAATTCTTACTGCGAAATTTCCCCACCTCCTTACAATAAGTTTTTAGAAAATATTTCGTAGTTTCTGATAAAATAAAAACCTTTAAATATTTCTGAATAATTAATTAGTTTTACAATTAAATATTAACTTTAAGACATACTGTACTTAAAAATTGCAGTTAGAAAACCAAATGGCTCGTAAACTTTCTGTGATATTTATGTTTTATTACTAGTTATGATTCTGTTTGATTTTCGAATCAAAATGTCCAACTCATTAGAAAAATAATAACCAACTCAGAAGATCTCATGTGATCACCCAATACAGCATCCCCCAATCCTTCTTTAAGACAGGCTGATCACAACGCTTCGGCGCAATTTTTCTTGGCCCCTGAACACCTGCTACTGGCCATAAAAACTCAGTGATCCTCCTACTGATCGGAACTGTTCTCGACCGGATCGGGGGTACATTCCTTCCCCCTCCCCCCCCCTCCTCATTATTACTCCAAACACAAAATTAATTATATATATAATATTTTTTTTAAATAGGTTTATTAAAGCAGGGCCTATTCTAACGGGCAGTCGTGACCTATTTGGGCAGTCGCAAGTTGTATTTGGGCAGTCGTAAAATTGTTAATTATAACGTTGGGCCCAGAAAACAAGAAAATTAAAAGTATTACTTTGCAATTATTAATCATCTATTTGAATTTGCCTATAGTAAAATATAAATGACTTTTTTATTTGTTTATACAACCCTTCCTTCTTTGAAATTTCAGCTTCACTGTATTATACCTTTGTACCAGTCTTGAAACTTGGTTTTAGGAGTGTCTTTTACTAGATGTTTTGTATTCACCCATCTCTTGCCTCCATACATTGAGGCCTCATTACAGATTAAGGTGGTCCTTAGATAGGTTCAAAAATGAAATTTCATTCGATTTTAACAATCACCCCCTCGTTTTTTCTCTTTTGACCTATCTTGACAGAGTGTCAAATTTCATTCCGATAAATTAACATTAACCCGTGCCGCAAAAGCCTGAAGTTGTTAAAAAAGATAACAAAAACTTAAATTTTTTGAAAAAACAAAATTCCTTCGGATTTGATTGCACGCACCGAAACTTTTTCCATCTGACCAATTTTGACAATGTATTAAGTTTTATTATAATAAGTTAATATTAACCACATTGATATTGAAAATGCTTAAAGGGGACAGAATTGGCAAAATTGAACGAAAATAATCTAAAATGTTTATTTCCTTAAATAAAAAAAAGGAAGATGCAAAATATTCATATAATTTAACAAATAAATGTATTATATAACGCTCCTACAATATAAATTTGGTGTTTTTAGAGATAATTTTGCTTACATTTGCTCACTGTTTGCATCGACCATCCTCACATTGCAAACATTATTTTCTTTCTCTTCTTTTTTTTTTCTTTTTTTTTAAATAAAAGAGTTCTTTGAATATTTTTTTAATTAACTTTAGTCTTCTTTCTAGTGTAATTTACTACATGGATTTTTGATTTTTTTTAATTATTATTATTATTTTTAAATTTATGTTTGACATGTTTATAAGAAATGTTTGCTTTATAAAAAAGTGGGTGATACATTTAAATCCCATTACAGTTCCTTAAACAGATTCAAACTTTCAACTGATACAAACGACAATTTTCTAATCTAAAATAATAAATATATGAAAGATTAATCCTATGATGTAGATTTTTATTATTTATAAAAATATATTTTAGTACAAATTTGTGTTTCACTTTCAAATCATTTCCTTCATTACAGTTAAATATCTTATTTCCAAAGCAATCGTAATGTGCATCACAAATAATGTATTATTAAAATATTACAGATATAAAATAACGACCATTTCTAAGCGCAATTAAATTGTCTATGGTTAAGAAAAAAAAATATCTACTATATACCATTATAGAATAAGGGGATTCTAATCAGGGGTCTAGGACGAAATACCGAAAGTCAAAATCCCGACAAGCCACAATCCCGAAAGCCGAAATCCCGACAGGCTACAATCCCGAATGGGACGGAATTCCGAACGACCAAAATCCCGAATGGGACGAAATCCCTATCAACCAAAAGAAATCCCTACCAAAAGAAAAAACCCCGTCAGATCGAAAATGTGTTAACAGGTATTTCAAAACAATATTTTTTTTTATAAACTTTACAAATCAATGAGGTCGATTGCCATTCATAAAAAATAGATTTTGATTCGTTATGAAGTGAAACATGTTGAAGTTGTCAATTAATCATTTCATTGTATTTTTCAGTTTAACTTCGATTGTATTTCTATACTGTATTAATTTTCTTCCTTTAGTTTTGAAGAAAACTCAACTTAAATTTTACATATTTATATTAGATTTTGCTATCAAAATGTTATTTATTTGCAATGTTTATATATATTTCAATTTGCTGCCTATTTTTCAGCCACTAAAATATTCTTTTTAAAATAATATTGGTTCATTTGGAGTAGTTTCCCTATATTTTAAAAGAAAGTTCTTGCATCTAATTAAAAAAAAAAAAAAAGTATGGCGTGATTGTTCTTCAAAGCACTTTATAAGGTCTCTTCATTAGGTGACAAAACGGTCCCCCGGTTACAAATTAAACTCGGGAAAAATAAGATTATGTTGTCTACACTTGTGTATACGGTTTCCGTGTGCAACATATTTACATGGAAAATCAAATTAACATGTCTGATATTATACTTAGAAATGGATAGATATATTGCTTTTTCAATTGTCATAAGCCTGATACTTTAGCAGGGCAAAAGAATGCTTATAGAATGGACACTTTTTCTTATGAGCGATGTATATGTAATAGAAACATATGCAGGGAAATGTAATATAATACAAGGAGTGTATAATTAGAATCTTTTTGCATATATTGATTTACTAATAGGAGTTGTATTGCGTCACAGATTTTATTACTATTAAGACATTTTATTTAATAAGAGTTGTTATGCTAAATTGTCAGTGTATTTCTGTTTTACTACAATTTGAATAACAAATAAAATATGCTTCTAAGGATTGGCGTTACTTTTTTTTAATTTTGGTGCACTTATTTGGAATTTAAAATTGGAATTGAGTAATACGTATACATAAAACTATTATGTAATATAATAAATTAAAAGTAAAATTTAAGTATCGAAAAGTATTGCATTTTAGAATATTATCGAAAAAAATTACTACTAAAAAGTATTTCTGTTAAAAAAAAATGTAATGCTTTAGATATGAAGCCTATCCGATCAATACTATTAAATGCTTTCTAAATATTACCAGTAGGATGTAACTTTTTACCAAGACATTGCGTGTTCTATCAGTGAGGTTTTTTACATTTTGGAGAAATATTTACAGTTTCATATTGTTATGAATTTTTCCACTGAGGCAATGATGGCACAGTTTTCACGGTTTAAAAATATTTATTCTCTCTTCAGAAAATTCACAAAATTTATTCACAGGCAACAGTTTAATTACTCTCAAGCTTCAACACAAGCTTCAACAAAAATAACTTCGAATTCAGCGATTATACAAGCTCACTCCAATAGGTAAACAAAGCGATCAGCTTTCAACGAACTCTGAAGTCAATCTCAAAACTTTCCCGTTCTCCAGTCCTTTATATATAAGCGCGTGAGACATTCTCGAAATTTCCAGCCAATTCATCGGAAAGAAATTTCTCGAAACGTCTCGATTACTTCAGGTGTTGCCACCTTTTTCTAACTTGTATAATCGCTATTAATTACTAAATAAAATTGGATAAAAATAAATTACAATAGAATTTTGAAATAATACGTCACTATTTACAATATATACAGACAATTTGTGCAACATTTCCCCCTTCTTAAAGACTGCACGTCCCGGGCAGTGAAGTCCTTAAGAGGAAAGGCAATTCAATCACTTCTACTATAATATGGGGCTAGTCTATTGTTATGTACAACTCTAGGTTTACAGGAGGGTGTCCGTTGAATCCTTACCACGACGTCGTTGATCTTCTTAAGGACCACATACGGCCCTTCCCAGTTCGTCTGGAGCTTAGGGGAGAGTCCTTTCCGACGTTTAGGATTCCATAACCACACCTTGTCACCTTCCTGGAATGAACGTTCCGTGGCCTTGGCATCGTAGCGGACCTTCATGCGCTCTGTCATGATGTTGATTCTTTCTCTGGCGAACCGATGTACGGCTTCCAAACGTGCCTGGAGATCATCTAGATACTGGACAGGCGAGGAAGGGGTGTCCGGTGGTCGTCCAAAGAGGAGGTCGCAGGGTAGTCTAAGGTCTCTTCCGAAAATCATTTGAGATGGTGTATATCCGGTGGTCTCGTGAGTAGCACTTCTGTAGGCCAAAAGGAACAATGGAAGTTTCTGATCCCAATCTTGCTGGTTCTTGGAAACAAACAAGGAGAGATGATTCAGAATCGTTCTATTAAATCGTTCAACCATTCCATCGGATTGTGGGTGCAGGGGAGTTGTACGAGTCTTTTCCATGTCGAGCAAGTCACACAGCCCAGTGAAGACGGCAGAGTTGAAGTTCGTCCCCTGATCGGAATGTATCAGCAGGGGTACGCCAAATCGGGAGATCCAATTCCGTACGAGGACTTCTGCTACGGATGTGGCTTCCTGGTCCGGAATCGCGTATGCTTCTGGCCACTTGCTAAAGTAGTCCATGACAACTAGGATGTATTTGTTGCCATTAGTTGTGTGAGGTAGGGGGCCTAAGACGTCTAAAGCAATTCTTTCGAATGGTGCTCCTACGTTGTAACGTTGCAACTTTCCACGAGTTCGGGTCTTCGGTCCCTTTCGTGAATTGCATGCATCACAGGACTTGCACCACTTCTCCACGTCGGATTTTGCTTTGTCCCAGAAGAATCTCTCCCTGACTTTCTGAAGAGTTTTCGTGACACCAAAATGTCCTCCAGTAGAACTGCTGTGAAGTTCTTCCAGAACGTTGGTAACTCTAGAACTTGGAAGGATTAATTGCCACCGGAAGCTTTTGCCATCATCGGACTCCCATCGACGGTAGAGTACTCCATTCTTCAAGTGCAAAGAGTTACCAACGTTCTGGAAGAACTTCACAGCAGTTCTACTGGAGGACATTTTGGTGTCACGAAAACTCTTCAGAAAGTCAGGGAGAGATTCTTCTGGGACAAAGCAAAATCCGACGTGGAGAAGTGGTGCAAGTCCTGTGATGCATGCAATTCACGAAAGGGACCGAAGACCCGAACTCGTGGAAAGTTGCAACGTTACAACGTAGGAGCACCATTCGAAAGAATTGCTTTAGACGTCTTAGGCCCCCTACCTCACACAACTAATGGCAACAAATACATCCTAGTTGTCATGGACTACTTTAGCAAGTGGCCAGAAGCATACGCGATTCCGGACCAGGAAGCCACATCCGTAGCAGAAGTCCTCGTACGGAATTGGATCTCCCGATTTGGCGTACCCCTGCTGATACATTCCGATCAGGGGACGAACTTCAACTCTGCCGTCTTCACTGGGCTGTGTGACTTGCTCGACATGGAAAAGACTCGTACAACTCCCCTGCACCCACAATCCGATGGAATGGTTGAACGATTTAATAGAACGATTCTGAATCATCTCTCCTTGTTTGTTTCCAAGAACCAGCAAGATTGGGATCAGAAACTTCCATTGTTCCTTTTGGCCTACAGAAGTGCTACTCACGAGACCACCGGATATACACCATCTCAAATGATTTTCGGAAGAGACCTTAGACTACCCTGCGACCTCCTCTTTGGACGACCACCGGACACCCCTTCCTCGCCTGTCCAGTATCTAGATGATCTCCAGGCACGTTTGGAAGCCGTACATCGGTTCGCCAGAGAAAGAATCAACATCATGACAGAGCGCATGAAGGTCCGCTACGATGCCAAGGCCACGGAACGTTCATTCCAGGAAGGTGACAAGGTGTGGTTATGGAATCCTAAACGTCGGAAAGGACTCTCCCCTAAGCTCCAGACGAACTGGGAAGGGCCGTATGTGGTCCTTAAGAAGATCAACGACGTCGTGGTAAGGATTCAACGGACACCCTCCTGTAAACCTAGAGTTGTACATAACAATAGACTAGCCCCATATTATAGTAGAAGTGATTGAATTGCCTTTCCTCTTAAGGACTTCACTGCCCGGGACGTGCAGTCTTTAAGAAGGGGGAAATGTTGCACAAATTGTCTGTATATATTGTAAATAGTGACGTATTATTTCAAAATTCTATTGTAATTTATTTTTATCCAATTTTATTTAGTAATTAATAGCGATTATACAAGTTAGAAAAAGGTGGCAACACCTGAAGTAATCGAGACGTTTCGAGAAATTTCTTTTATAAAGTTTCCGACAATCTTCTCTTGCCTTCTTTCCAACCGAGAGTCTTCGAGAAGCTGGTCCACTAAATCCGCGGGTGGTGCGGTCGGAAACTCCTTCGATCCTCGTTCGATGCTTGTAACAGGTGTGCAGGTGGCAATTTCTTCTCCTTTCTTGATAACTCTCTTAGAATCACCGATGTTGGCCATTCTCACATGCACCACCTCTTGAGAGAGATCCACAAGCGTCGCTCCTACTACCACTCCTTTCGGGACGCTTTTCGATGATGGGAAGTCCGTTACTCCAAATCGGAAGGCCTTCGGGAGCTCTGTTGAACCTTTTACAACCAAATCTGTCATGGAGGGGATGGTGATGTCTTCAAGAGCTACTATTCGATATGCACACGGCTCTTCCGAGTCCAAACCGAACAATGGAACTTCTTCTTTCCCCGTTTGAAGCTCGCCTTTCTCGAAATTCAAAGTAATTCCATTTCTCTTTAAAAAGTCCAATCCAAGAATACATGGGTCAATAATTTCAGCGACGTAAACGGTGTGAGCGTAGGTGTGAAATCCAAAAGAGATGTTGACATTTAATTTCCCATGCACAGAAATTTTGTCACCAGTCACAGTCTGTAGTGAAACTGAAGGCGCCGTGTAAAGAGGTTGGCTGTCCAGGCGCCGGGCTACATCCGTCCGTAAGATGGTTACATTTGCCCCTGAGTCAACTATTAGACGACAGGGAGTTCCATTGATCTTGCCCTCCACGAATAAACCATGGTTTCCTCCTTGAAGGGATGAGATGTGATAGAGGCTGAGTGGGGCACCACCTGCTCTACACGGCGACCTCCGCCTCACGAGATAGCCGCTCTTTAGTTTAACTGCTGAGGCTCGGACGAGGGTCTGTCCCCTCTCCTGTCAAATTCAGGGCAATCCCGTCTGAAGTGTCCTTCCCGGTTGCAGAGCCAACAAACCACTCTGGTTTTTCGATCCTTCGAACCAGAAATATTTCTCATAATTCGCGCCATCTTGTTTTCCAGTTCTTGAAACTTCTTCGTGAAAAGTTCAGAGGAATCGTCTGCCAATGTTCCACGTACGAAACGCCGATCTTTTCTAGAAGCTTGCTGTGCGGCTTCTACTCTCATGGCATAGACGAGGGTGGACTTCAGATCTTTGCTGTCTGACATCCTGGTAGCTTGCTGTATGTCGGGATCTTTGATGGCATCGACGAAATACTGAAGAGACAGGTTATCTCGTACGTCCGAGGGACAGTCTGGGAAAGCGAGGAGCGACAGTCTTTCTATATCCGATGCCAATTCTTGAAGAGTTTCATTGGCCTTCTGCTGTCTCACTTTCAGTTGCAGTCTGTTATAATCCTTTAGATGTTGTTCCCCAAACCTTAATTCCAACGCACTTGCCAGCGCCACGAATTCTCCCCGCTTCTCTTCAGGTAGTGTTTGTAAAATGTCAGCAGCTTCACCTCGAAGAGATGCCGCGAGATGGAATGCTTTCGAAGTATCGTCCCAACCATTCGCAGAAGCAATCATTTCAAACTGCGTTTGATAAACGCGCCAAGACGACCTCCCATCAAAAGTGGCCACTTTGATGCTGGAACGTGGCGCAATAAAGGGAGTGGAAACGTTATCCCAATTAGGCGTTGCAATGGTCACAGCTTCGCGAGTTTCTATTTTCCGTAGCCTTTCTTCTACAGCATCCATGAATTTTCCCTGCTCTTCTTTGATGGTGGAAACCTTTTCTTCCATTTCATCTCTTACAGCAGTGAGAACGTCTTCCTTCACGGATTGCAGGACCGATGATGTTGTCTCCATAATAGTAGATTCTACCATTGACGCTAGCTCGGTTTTCATTTCTTCCCTGATCTTGATTACGGCTGCGGATGTGGACTCGCACTTATCGGCCAAAGCTTTCATGTCAGATGACGTTGCATTTTGCAAAGCTTTAAAATCTGATGATGTCGCTTCTTGTAAAGCTTTAATGTCTGATGATGTCGCTTCTTGACTGGCGGCAATGGCGGCGGCGAGTTCGGCATTTGTCGTTTCTTGGCGGGTTTGACCAGCGGCGATTGTAGCGGCGAGTTCGGCATTTGTCGTTTCTTGGCGGGTTTGACCAGCGGCGATTGTAGCGGCGAGTTCGGCATTTGTCGTTTCTTGACGGGCTTGACCAGCGGCGATTGTAGCGGCGAGTTCGGCATTTGTCGTTTCTTGACGGGCTTGACCAGCGGCGATTGTAGCGGCGGTTGATTCTTGTCCGGCCTTTATTCCAGCAATCATTTCCATCAACTGCTTCATTTGGTCTTCCATCATTCCTCTAGTTGTCGGCATTCAAAATTACCGAGATCCCACTTCTGACACCACTGTTATGAATTTTTCCACTGAGGCAATGATGGCACAGTTTTCACGGTTTAAAAATATTTATTCTCTCTTCAGAAAATTCACAAAATTTATTCACAGGCAACAGTTTAATTACTCTCAAGCTTCAACACAAGCTTCAACAAAAATAACTTCGAATTCAGCGATTATACAAGCTCACTCCAATAGGTAAACAAAGCGATCAGCTTTCAACGAACTCTGAAGTCAATCTCAAAACTTTCCCGTTCTCCAGTCCTTTATATATAAGCGCGTGAGACATTCTCGAAATTTCCAGCCAATTCATCGGAAAGAAATTTCTCGAAACGTCTCGATTACTTCAGGTGTTGCCACCTTTTTCTAACTTGTATAATCGCTATTAATTACTAAATAAAATTGGATAAAAATAAATTACAATAGAATTTTGAAATAATACGTCACTATTTACAATATATACAGACAATTTGTGCAACAATATTTATTGAATTTCATTAACCCCTTTATTGTGAATGATGCTTGCAAAAATTGCATCTGAAGAGTAACAAAATTTGTGCATAAAATTTTTAACTATGAAAAATAAAAGAAAAACAATCATTATTTACAAACATTTAAATTCAATAAAGCACAAAAAACTGCTTTAAATCAAAATATTTATACTCATCTTTTATTTGCAAAAAGTAAAAATGCACTATTATCTAGTCATTTAACTCAGTTTCAAAAGGGTGGGGCAGTTTGAACTCTTAACCCATCCTTAGCCCGCTTCATGCACCACAAAAGCCTATTGTGAAGGAGCTTCATGCTTCAGTGAGGGGGCGACTGGGGGCAGTGGCGGATCTAGGATTTTCCTGAGGGGGGGGGGCGCAACACCTGTGCCTTAGCCAGGATGAAATCGAAAATTTAAAGAAAGTTTAGAAGAAAAAAAAAATCTATGCAGTGTTCTAAAAATATACTTCAAGGTAATCCGTATTTATTGATTGACCCCTCCCCCCCCCTTTTTCGTCACATTTCTGACTCGCTACCTTAGCGTAAGGTGAAATGCCCAGGTTATACCAAAATTACTTTTCAGTTTAAAAAAAAAAAAAACTCCCCCTCCCACTCCTCAAAAAAAAAAACCTTCTTTGCTAGATATTGTTACGAATTTTTCCACTGAGGCAATGATGGCACAGTTTTCACGGTTTACAAGTATTTATTCTCCCTTCAGAAAACTCACTAAAATTTATTCACAGGCAACAGTTTAATTACGCTCAAGCTTCAACACAAGCTTCAACAAAAATAACTTCGAATTCAGCGATTATTCAAGCTCACTCCAATAGGTAAACAAAGCGATAAGCTTTCATCGAAGTCCAAAGTCAATCTGAAAACTTTCCCGTTCTCCAGTCTTTTTATATACAAGCGCGTGAGACATTCTCGAAATTTCCAGCCAATTCATCGGAAAGAAATTTCTCGAAACTTCTCGATTACTTCAGGTGTTGCCACCTTTTTCTAACTTGTATAATCGCTATTAATTACTAAATAAAATTGGATAAAAATAAATTACAATAGAATTTTGAAATAATACGTCACTATTTACAATATATACAGACAATTTGTGCAACATTTCCCCCTTCTTAAAGACTGCACGTCTCGGGCAGTGAAGTCCTTAAGATTAAAGGCAATTCAATCACTTCTACTATAATATGGGGCTAGTCTATTGTTATGTACAACTCTAGGTTTACAGGAGGGTGTCCGTTGAATCCTTACCACGACCTCGTTGATCTTCTTAAGGACCACATACGGCCCTTCCCAGTTCGTCTGGAGCTTAGGGGAGAGTCCTTTCCGACGTTTAGGATTCCATAACCACACCTTGTCACCTTCCTGGAATGAACGTTCCGTGGCCTTGGCATCGTAGCGGACCTTCATGCGCTCTGTCATGATGTTGATTCTTTCTCTGGCGAACCGATGTACGGCTTCCAAACGTGCCTGGAGATCATCTAGATACTGGACAGGCGAGGAAGGGGTGTCCGGTGGTCGTCCAAAGAGGAGGTCGCAGGGTAGTCTAAGGTCTCTTCCGAAAATCATTTGAGATGGTGTATATCCGGTGGTGTCGTTAGTAGCACTTCTGTAGGCCAAAAGGAACAATGGAAGTTTCTGATCCCAATCTTGCTGGTTCTTGGAAACAAACAAGATGATTCAGAATCGTTCTATTAAATCGTTCAACCATTCCATCGGATTGTGGGTGCAGGGGAGTTGTACGAGTCTTTTCCATGTCGAGCAAGTCACACAGCCCAGTGAAGACGGCAGAGTTGAAGTTCTTCCCCTGATAGGAATGTATCAGCAGGGGTACGCCAAATCGGGAGATCCAATTCCGTACGAGGACTTCTACTACGGTTGTGGCTTCCTGGTCCGGAATCGCGTATGCTTCTGGCCACTTGCTAAAGTAGTCCATGACAACTAGGATGTATTTGTTGCCATTAGTTGTGTGAGGTAGGGGGCCTAAGACGTCCAAAGCAATTCTTTCGAATGGTGCTCCTACGTTGTAACGTTGCAACTTTCCACGAGTTCGGGTCTTCGGTCCCTTCCGCGAATTGCATGCATCACAGGACTTGCACCACTTCTCCACGTCGGATTTTGCTTTGTCCCAGAAGAATCTCTCCCTGACTTTCTGAAGAGTTTTCGTGACACCAAAATGTCCTCCAGTAGAACTGCTGTGAAGTTCTTCTAGAACGTTCGTAACTCTAGAACTTGGAAGGATTAATTGCCACCGGAAGCTTTTGCCATCATCGGACTCCCATCGACGGTAGAGTACTCCATTCTTCAAGTGCAAAGAGTCTCACATAGCCCAATATATCTTCATTGTTGGGCTATAGCATGCAATTTCCTGACAACTGGGTTTTCCGGTAGCCGCTTCCAGGAATTCAATGAGAGGTTTCAAGTCCTGATCTTCGACTTGACTTTTCCGGACATTCTGGTCACTCCAAGGGTCCACGTCTGAAGTAGTTGACTTGGTAGTTATTTTCCGAACGGCCAATGTGTTAACCCCAAACTTAGACTCGGCATTGGAACAAAATCGACAGTTCTCCGGACATGGTCTTCTAGAAAGAGCGTCTGCATTCCCATGGAACGTTCCTTTTCTGTGATGGATATCCATGTCGTATTCCTGCAGGCGCTGAATCCACCTTGCTATTTGTCCCTCTGTATTCTTGAAATTCAGCAACCAAGTCAGAGACGCATGATCAGTTCTTAAAAGGAATTTTCGGCCGTACAAGTAGTGATGAAAGTGCTCAACGGCTTTTACTATTGCCAGTAACTCCTTTCTTGTGACGCAGTAGTTCCGCTCGGATCTTGACAAGCTCTTACTAAAATAAGCGATGACTTTCTCCTGTCCTTCAATTTCCTGGGACAGAACGGCGCCCACTCCCTCATTGCTGGCATCTGTATCCAAAATGAAGTCCTTGTTAACATCGGGAAAAGCCAAAACAGGCGCGGATGTTAAAGCGTTCTTCAGTTGATTGAAGGAGTCGTCACAGTCGGCAGTCCATAGGAACTTCTGCTTGCTCTCTGTTAGTCGATGCAAGGGTCTGGCGATCTTGGAGAAACCTTTTACGAATTTACGGTAATACGTGCACAGGCCTAGGAAGCTTCGCAATTGATGAACGTCTTGCGGTCGAGACCAAATTTGCACAGCATGGATCTTGGCTGGATCTGTGCTTACTCCATCGGATGAGATGATGTGTCCAAGATAACTGACTTTCCGCCTAAAGAGCTTACATTTTGATGGGCTAAGCTTCAAGTGGGCTTCCCTAAGCTTCAAGAACACGTTCTTCACATTTTGCAAGTGTTGATCAAAACTCCGCCCGGTGATAATGATATCGTCCAAATATACCAGACAGGTCTCGTAGGAAAGTCCTCTAAGCACAGTCTCCATTAGTCTCTCGAACGTAGCCGGTGCATTACACAAGCCAAACGGCATAACTTGAAACTGCCATAATCCTTGGCCGGTAGTGAAGGCAGTCTTCTCACGATCGTCGGGATGTATCTCCACTTGCCAGTATCCACTCTTCAAATCCAAAGTCGAAAACCACTGGTTCCCCGATAGAGTGTCCAAAGTGTCATCGATTCTTGGCAGAGGGTAGCTGTTCTTTTTCGTAATTTCGTTCAGCTTCCGGTAATCCACACAAAACCTGGTGGAACCATCCTTCTTTCGAACGAGTACGATTGGAGAGGCCCATGGATTTGAGGAGGGTTCGATAACTCTATTATCTTCCATTTCCTGTAACAGTTTCCCGACCTCCTCTTGTTTTGCGAAAGGAAGTCTTCGAGGATGTTGTTTAATAGGTAAATGGGTCCCAGTATCGATTCGATGTTGAGTAAGCTCTGTTCTTCCTACATCTTTCGATGACATGGAGAAAATGTCTTGAAATTCTTTTATAAGGTTTCCGACAATCTTCTCTTGCCTTCTTTCCAACCGAGAGTCTTCGAGAAGCTGGTCCACTAAATCCGCGGGTGGTGCGGTCGGAAGCTACTTCGATCCTCGTTCGATGCTTGTAACAGGTAAGCAAGTGGCAATTTCTTCTCCTTTCTTGATAACTCTCTTAGAATCACCGATGTTGGCCATCCTCACATGCACCACCTCTTGAGAGAGATCCACAAGCGTCGCTTCTACTACCACTCCTTTCGGGACGCTATTCGATGATGGGAAGTCCGTTACTCCAAATCGGAAGGCCTTCGGGAGCTCTGTTGAACCTTTTACAACCAAATCTGTCATGGAGGGGATGGTGATGTCTTCAAGAGCTACTATTCGATATGCACACGGCTCTTCCGAGTCCAAACCGAACAATGGAACTTCTTCTTTCCCCGTTTGAAGCTCGCCTTTCTCGAAATTCAAAGTAATTCCATTTCTCTTTAAAAAGTCCAATCCAAGACTACATGGGTCAATAATTTCAGCGACGTAAACGGTGTGAGTGTAGGTGTGAAATCCAAAAGATATGTTGAAATTTAATTTCCCATGCACAGAAATTTTGTCACCAGTCACAGTCTGTAGTGAAACTGAAGGCGCCGTGTAAAGAGGTTGGCTGTCCAGGCGCCGGGCTACATCCGTCCGTAAGATGGTTACATTTGCCCCTGAGTCCACTATTAGACGACAGGGAGTTCCATTGATCTTGCCCTCCACGAATAAACCATGGTTTCCTCCTTAAAGGGATGAGATGTGATAGAGGCTGAGTGGGGCACCACCTGCTCTACACGGCGACCTCCGCCTCGCGAGATAGCCGCTCTTTAGTTTAACTGCTGAGGCTCGGAAGAGGGTCTGTCCCCTCTCCTGTCCAATTCAGGGCAATCACGTCTGAAATGTCCTTCCCGGTTGCAGAGCCAACAAACCACTCTAGTTTTTCGATCCTTCGAGCCAGGAATATTTCTCATAATTCGCTCCATCTTGTTTTCCAGTTCTTGAAACTTCTTCGTGAAAAGTTCAGAGGAATCGTCTGCCAATGCTCCACGTACGAAACGCCGATCTTTTCTAGAAGCTTGTTGTGCCGCCTCTACTCTCATGGCATAGACGAGGGTGGATTTCAGATCTTTGCTGTCGGACATCCTGGTAGCTTGCTGTATGTCGGGATCTTTGATGGCATCCACGAAATACTGAAGATACAGGTTATCTCGTACGTCCGAGGGACAGTCTGGGAATGCGAGGAGCGACAGTCTTTCTATATCCGACGCCAATTCTTGAAGAGTTTCATTGGCCTTCTGCTGTCTCACTTTCAGTTGCAGTCTGTTGTAATCCTTAAGATGCTGCTCACCAAACCTTAGCTCCAACGCACTCGCCAGCGCCACGAATTCACCCCACTTCTGACACCACTGTTACGAATTTTTCCACTGAGGCAATGATGGCACAGTTTTCACGGTTTACAAGTATTTATTCTCCCTTCAGAAAACTCACTAAAATTTATTCACAGGCAACAGTTTAATTACGCTCAAGCTTCAACACAAGCTTCAACAAAAATAACTTCGAATTCAGCGATTATTCAAGCTCACTCCAATAGGTAAACAAAGTGATAAGCTTTCATCGAAGTCCAAAGTCAATCTGAAAACTTTCCCGTTCTCCAGTCTTTTTATATACAAGCGCGTGAGACATTCTCGAAATTTCCAGCCAATTCATCGGAAAGAAATTTCTCGAAACTTCTCGATTACTTCAGGTGTTGCCACCTTTTTCTAACTTGTATAATCGCTATTAATTACTAAATAAAATTGGATAAAAATAAATTACAATAGAATTTTGAAATAATACGTCACTATTTACAATATATACAGACAATTTGTGCAACAATATTTTTATGAACTCCTTGTTTCTTTATATACTCATGACAAATAAAACGTTTTTGCAAAGTTTCATGAACGGACCAATTTTTTATTTTTTAATCTCGTATTTTACCTTTCCTTGGATTTTGTATGTGCTTTCGTTTATAAAAAAGAACTGTAACTTTCTTTAGATTAGTTATATCGTTTTGCTTTTTTTCATTCGATTCAGCATAAAAAAAAAGTACTCTAAAAACATGTGTCACATACCTAGATTGCTCCAAAATTAATTTTTCAGCCACAAAACCCCCTGACCCCCCCCCCCCCCACCCAAAAAAACCCTTCTTTGCTAGATATTTTTATGGACTCATCTGAACATTTTCATGACAAATATAGAACATTTTTGCCAAGTTTTATCAACGAACCAATTTTTTTGTTTTTCTTATGGTCTTAGGTACTATTTTACCAGCACTAATACTTATATTTGGTTCCGATTTCATGCATCCATAATTTTTTTTTTACTTTCAACTACCCGTATGGTCTAAAAGTATTGAATTCGGTAAAAAAAAATCGATTTTATTGCATTTCTACAAGTTTTGGAATGTGATGAGTTCAAAAAAATGTTTGTGCTTGTTAGTTAACAGCATAACTCCCAAAACGACCTGCGATGTTCAATTTTTATGTACAGGTTATTGATGGTCATGAGACCTGGCATTAAGGTTTTCGTCAAAATTGCACATGTGCATTAAGTAGCTGATATTGAAAAAATTACGTTTTTCAACGATTACCAAAAAATAGTTCTAACGATTTTGATTAAAATTTCTATAAAAATGCCTTTAAAGGTGGTCTAATCATTCCCACCTCCGTAGAAATGAGATAATGGCGAACGCCCATCAACGACTGATTCTGCTCTGTTGCACTTAAAAGAAAGGATAATGCAGTGTTTATTGAAAAATATATCACAATTTTCACCGTTTCAGTGGCGTTTTTTTAGAATAATCGCCAAACTGGGCATTTTTTTTAAATAATTAAAACAAAATAGGTAAATGACAAACCTTGACAAATTAAAAAAAAACATCGCATACTGAAATATTTTGTTCCGATTCTTCAATTTTAACTGGAAGAGAGAGATTGTTGGAGGATCACTATTTAAAATTTTTTAAGAACTTCATTTTGAGTTGCAATATCATTTTATTTCTTTCACGAAACTTTTGAACAAGAATTATAAGTTTCATAAAAAATATGTTTTGGAAAAATAGGCTTAGAATAAAATTAGAGTAATCTTAGCCTTCTCTAAAAGTATGTTATAGATATTATGCCGTAAGCGTTATAATTACTTATAAAGTGCAATATTTCTTGCATTACTTCTGCAATAACGAAAAAAAAAAAAATTGAAAGCATGTCCAGGTAAATATTTGTACAAAACTTTTCAAATTATCGTAAAAAACATGCACATTTATTTTGTTAATTCATTCGTTTAATTTCGTACAGGGTTTGAAAGTGATATTTTTTTAAATAATTAATTCTGCTACTTTACACAGATAATACTTCTTACAAAATTGTTTATAAGTCTATTTTATGTTAAAAAAAAAAAAACAATTGGCATACCTTTCCAGTGTGGTGCAAGAGAGGATTGTTAATCGAAATTCAAATATGACGCTTATTTACAAGCCGAAGCAGAAATTAGAGCTGGACGAGTTCTTATGCAGTTAATAAATAACCTTCCTCTTCCTTTCTTTCAAAAGTTTTAAGTTTAGCCTATTACCATGTCCAGTTGAATGGGGGTGGCCATTTCCGGGGGTAACCCAAATAGTCAACCGCTCATTATTCTTTTTTTTTTCCCTGGTTGGCGTTGGACATTACGCATGTGAGTCAAAATCACTTCCTCCCACTCGACTGAAAAGGGATCGGGTATCAGGGGTCCAAGATATCTTCAAGGTCAAGAGGAGGGAGGTTTGAATACTTGTACTGTCTTCCAACATCCATTTGAATGGGAAGAGAGAAGGCTATAAATAGAACCTTGGTACAAAAATAAGCTCTTTTTTGTTGCTTTTTTCGGAAATTAGATGAAGGTTAAAATATAATTGTTGAGTGAACTTATCGAAAAAAACCTTAAAAAAAAATATATATATTTTATTATTATTATTATTACTATTTATTTCTGTAAATTGTAAAAAAAAAAGACTCCACCTGAGGGGGGGGGGGCGCCCCCCGCGCCCCCTGGCTGGATCCGCCATTGACTGGGGGCCACTCATCACACTTTGAATTTTGTATCCCTACACTCCACGATCCGACCAGAAGGCGTCTAGCTGGAAATTTTTCTACAAGGCTGGTTACGTCGCCTAGGGATTTAAAATGTTAAGATTGCATTTAAACAAATATAAAATCATTTAGATGGTCAAAACATAATATACTTCATTATACTATAGCTATTAACAAACCTTCTTTGCTTTATATTTATATAATGAAGTAAAAATGGAAAAAAGTGGAAAAATAAAAAAAAAAGTTCTTAAACCGATCTCTGGATTTGTAAAGTATGAACACTTGCGAGAACTAAAAAATATTCAGAAGAAATAATTAAATTACAAATTCCGAAATATCAATCCTGAACATTTTGATATAAAAAAACTTTTTTCGTCATTTTAAATGTAAAAGTAAGGTAATATATTTAAAAATAAATAATCCTTATATAAAAGATACTTTTTAATTTTTTTTTAAATAATAAACACTTAAGAGCAGCAATCATAATTATGAAATAAAGGCGCAAATATTAAAAGCCGGATTGATAAAAAGAACTTACTAATGACCACAGAGAATTAAACTCTAAAGAAATAAATTTACGTGCAGCACACAAACAAAACATTGTTTCTTAATAAGAAATTTTAACAGCATAATTCATGAATTGCCTATTAAACGGTTTTCAAACAATTTTTTGGGCATTCGAAATGTTAAGTCCAGTGTTACCTAACGTACCGAGATTTCTTTCGGGTGATAATTTTATAAATCATCCATCATGGACAGATTTTACAACTTACAATAGTATTTTGTGTTGAATCATCCACTTATTAAGTTGGCGTCTCATAAATGAAAGAAACGTCACTGCTAAGTACTTGACTATACTAAACCCAACTTAACTAGAGATCAGTAATTGGCGTAAACCGGCTTTAGCGGCGGCGTGATTCCATTCTTATGTGACGTCATCGAACTGCAGGGAAGTAGAGTGAACCGAGTTGGCAGATTTGGCGCGATTATCGCCAAAATTTCCTGCCTAATTGAGTAAACATTCGAAAAAAGAAACCCCATTTTCGGGTGAGGGAATAGGTGCATTTTTTCTGCATTACGAATAAGTGCTCGTTAAAAAAGAGTACTTTTCTGAAATAAAATTAATACATGAATATTTGTATTTTGTGAATTTTTATTTTTTTATTGTTAAGGAGTTTTTTACTGTTTCGTAATATTTTAGTTAAAACTTAAAATATTCATTATCCAATACGTTTTGCTAAAATCTTAAGCTCTATTCTATCACTAAATCTGTAAATTGTGCAGTTGAAATTATAGCTGAAATTCTTTGTGCATTTTGAATATTTTACCTGCAAACAGCATTTATCTTAAAAACTCTTTCTACTAGAGTTTTTTAATTTTGTTTGTTATTTGACTTAAAATTGACCGAAATTTTTTTATTCAAACATTAATTTTTTTTTTTTTTTTTTCAAAATTGCCAAGCACAAACATTGTTAAGTTTCTTACGGCAAAACCCAATAACCTAAAGGAAGAATTCTCGCATTGAAATATTAATTTGCAAAGTTATCAACAGAACTCTAATTTAAATTTTAACAATCCATTAAACTTTTCTGGCAACATTTAATACATAGATTTAGCGTCACAAAAACTGTAAATGATGGCTATGCACTGTATTAAAGACAGCACCAAAACTGGATATTTTAAAAGATGAAACTTTATGAAAGAAGTAAACTCATTTTATATTCAATACCTGTTCAAAAGACGAAAAAGAAGAGATTCTTGAAATATTTACATTTGTGGAAAGCTATTAAAAAATAATTTTATGTTAGTGTCTTTATGTTGCCTTTTACACAACAGTAAAATAAATACACAAAAATCAAAAACAAGTTTTATTAAATTGACTTAAGGTATCTTATAAGGTGCTACAGACTAAGTTGACTATCATATTCTACAGAAAATGTACAATAGAATGAACACAAATATAGGCAGAATATAAACACTCACAACATTACAAGATTTTGGACTTTTTTCTTCAATTTTTTTGGTATCTTTCTTGAATGAAACACAAATCAAAACATATACTGCGAACAAGATTCCCTAAGATGTCTCACTGATACAGAGAATCAATAAACATATCATATGCAGGCGTGGAATGAAGAGAGAAAACTAAAGAAAAATAATACAGTATACAAAAGAACACAATAATACAATTGCAGTGATTCAAATTGTTAATGGAGATGTGACAAAAAATATATGGATCCCATAAGATAATTCTACTTTGCAAAGAGCTAACATATTATAACAAAGGCATAGAAAGAAGACAGAAAACTAAATGAAGAATGGATTTTAAAAAATATTGACAAGCGATGCAATTTTGCAGCAGAAGTCATAGTGCAAGTGATAAGAGAGAAATTCGTCAATTCAATGCCAATGACAAAAATTAGCAAGATATGAAGATACTATGATGTGGGCTATGTAGCATAAATATGAAAGTACAAAGCAATAAAACAATTATTTAATTGGTAACTTGGGACAATACACAACACAATATAAGATTCTAGATTTTTTTTTTAGTTTTCTTGTTTTGATTTTTTTTTTTTTTTTAGTTTTCTTGCTTTATGATTTTTTTTTCTGATATCAATGTATGTTCTGTGAATAAACAAGGGACAATACAAGATGTAAAAACACTATAAGATTCTGGAATTTTTTTTCTTTTTTCTTATACAACAATTAAATCAGGTATGCAAACAGTATATAAAAAAAACAAACACAATAATTGAATTACAATGATTCAAATTGTTAATGGAGATAACACATAAAATAAGGACAATACAAGGTTCTGTACTTTTTTGTCGATTTTTTTTATATTTTTCAAGCTTGTTTATGGGAACAATAATATATGTAATATGAAAAAGAAAATAGCACTATGATTGAATATATGAGGAAGACATTGCAGAAGAGATGCAGTTGTACTTAACATGGGTGCAACACACACACATACTTAAAAGGCACAGGAGACTTTATATGGATATTCAGGCGTGGGGTATATAAATACTAATAAAGACATATGGATCTCATAAGATAATTAATTCTACTTTGTAATGAGCTAACATATTATACAAAGGCATGGAAAGAAGGCAGCAAACTAAATGAGGAATTGATTTTAAAAAATATTTACAGGCATTGCAATTTTACAGCAGAAGTCATAGTGCAAGTGATAAGAGAGAAATTTGTCAATTCAATGAAAAAGAAATTAGCACCATAATTGAATATATGAGGAAGACATTGCAGAAGAGATGCAATTGTACTTAACATGGGTGCAACAAACACACATATTTACAAGGTGCAGGTGATAAAGAAGACTTTACATGGATATTCAGGTGTGTGGTATGTAAACACAAATAAAGACATATGGATCCCATAAGATAATTAATTCTACTTTGCAATAAGCTAACATATTACAAAGGCATGGAAAGAAGACAGCAAACTAAATGAGGAATGGATTTTAAAAAATATTTACAGGCATTGCAATTTTGCAGCAGAAGTCATAGTGCAAGTGATAAGAGAGAAATTTGTCAATTCAATGAAAAAGAAATTAGCACCATAATTGAATATATGAGGAAGACATTGCAGAAGAGATGCAATTGTACTTAACATGGGTGCAACAAACACACATATTTACAAGGTGCAGGTGATAAAGAAGACTTTACATGGATATTCAGGTGTGTGGTATGTAAATACTAATAAAGACATATGAATCTCATAAGATAATTAATTCTACTTTGCAATAAGCTAACATATTATACAAAGGCATGGAAAGAAGACAGCAAACTAAATGAGGAATGGATTTAAAAAAATATTTACAGGCATTGCAATTTTGCAGCAGAAGTCATAGTGCAAGTGATAAGAGAGAAATTTGTCAATTCAATGAAAAAGAAATTAGCACCATAATTGAATATATGAGGAAGACATTGCAGAAGAGATGCAATTGTACTTAACATGGGTGCAACACACACACATATGTACAAGGCGCAAGTGATAAAGAAGAGTTTACATGGATATTCAGGTGTGCGATATGTAAACACAAATAAAGACATATGGATCCCATAAGATAATTAATTCTACTTTGAACTGAACTACTCTGAACTTCTTACAGTTGTTGAATGTTTTAACTGTAACCGTTTGAAATGATTTGACAAAGTTTAATTTTAGTAACTTCTACTTTCATCTTGTAGTTCTTTTCCTTTTCAAAAACGGTTTGTTAATAAAACAAGTTTCTAATCATTACTCTCTTTAGTTAAAAGTATTAAGAGTATATTAATACTGCGCATAAGGAACTTCAACAGGTTATGGGCTCACGCGGATGCATTTAAGGAGAGTTGAGTATCGATTTGAAAAAGTTTGTGTTTTACTTCCTAATTTGACTTTCGTTCATAAAGTGCTAGATAACAATGGCTGATCAAAGTAACGTTATAAAGCTCAATAATGAGAATTACTCCAACTGGAAATATAAAGTTAAACTACTTTTGAAAGAAGGCAACATGCAGAAACTACTTCATGCAGCTCTTCGGAAAGGATGTTAAAGTCAGTATCCAACAGAGATTTAAAGAAACATTCTATAACTTGTTATTTCTGCAAGAAAAATGGCCATTTCAAAAAGGATTGCCAGAAGTACAGAAAATGGAAGGCTAATTAACAGAATAAAGTTAATGCTGTTGAACATAAAGATCAATTGTTTACATTTGACGTTCAATAGATGGTTGAATTTTAGATTCTGGTGCTACTCGACATGTAACCAATGACAGAGAGTTCTTCACGTCACTAAACACATCATACAAGGATAAGATTGAAGTTGCCAATGGGGAATTAATTGATGTAGTTGGTGTTGGATCTGGAAAGTTGATGTTTAAAAATCAAGAAGTGATGGCACCTGTTGTTCTTACTGAAGTGTTTTATGCTCCAAAAGTTGTTGGAAACATAATTTCTGTCAGGCAGCTAAATTTGAGTGATTTTTCATTACATTTAAAGGTTCTTTACCTTTAACAAGGAAGGCTGTGATATTTTTAAAGATGGTAAGCAGATAGGATTTGCTAACTCATATGGAAATTTATATAAAGTATATCTAGCAAGTAAAGTTCATACAGTGATGGAACATAAGGACAATTGTATTCATTCGTGGCATCGAAAAATGGGACATCATGATCCTGAAGCAATAAAGAAAATGCACACTGATGGGCTTTTGGATGGTTTTGAGATAGTTGACTGTGGAATTAAAATGTATGCAAGGAAAGCTGACCAGATTACCATTTCCAAAACAGTCCTTTAGTGAATCAAGAGCTCCATTAGACTTAATCCATACAGATGTTTGTGGACCAATGCAAACTGTGACACCTAGTGGAAAACGATATGTGGCGAGTTTTATTGATGATTACTCAAGATACACTCATATATATTTGTTGTCAAACAAATCAGAAGTTGCTGATACTTTAAAAGGCTATGCAGCACTTGTCGAAAACAAGTTTGACAAAAAAATAAAGAAAATTCGTTCTGATCGAGGAGGAGAATATCTCAATACTGATCTCAAGAAATATTTTGCTAACAAGGGCATCCAGATTCAGTTAACTACAGCACATACACCACAGCAAAATGGTACAGCGGAAAGAAAGAATAGATATCTTTTAGAAATGGCACACTGCATGCTTATTGACGCAGGCTTAGCCAATAAATTTTGGGGTGACGCTGTGGTAACTGCTAATTTCATCCAGAACAAAGTTCTTACTCGAGCAAAGAAGCTAACTCCTTATGAACTTTGGAATAAAGAAAAGCCCAAGGTAAAGAATTTCCAAATATTTGGCTCCAAATGCTTTGTTCATGTACCAACACAGAAACGTCATAAATTGGATAACACAGGAATAGAAATGATTTTCCTGGGTTATGATGAACAGTCGAAAGCTTATCGATGCTACAATACATCTTCACAAAAGGTTGTCATCAGTCGAGATGTAAGGTTTAGTGTAGAAGAACATCATAAAGAACCTGAGGACTTTCACAAACAAACGATTTCAAGTTTCAATTAGGCCAAACGAAAGTGGAAATTGAGGAGGAGAATAATAAAGATTTTGAACTCCCTACAACTCGTGTTTCAGAGAGATCAACCAAAGGTGTTGATCCAAAAAGGTTAATTGAAGAATGTAATTTTGCTATAGAAGAAATTAAAGAGCCAAAATCATACAATGAAGCAATTTCCAGCAAATACACAAATGAATGGATTGAAGCAATGCAAGAAGAATTAGCATCATTAAAAGAAAATAGCACCTGGGAACTATGCAATCTTCCTGAGAACAGAAATGTAGTTGGAAGTAAATGGGTGTATAAAGTCAGGCGAAGCACAGATGGAAGCATTCAGCAATTCAAGGCTCGTCTTGTAGCTCAAGGTTACTCCCAGAAATATGGTGAGGCTTATGACGGAAACTTTTGCTCCAGTTGTATGCCAAACAACTTTACGTACTTTATTATCAGTTGCAGCTAAAGAAAAGCTAGAAATCTATCACTTTGATGTAAAAACAGCATTTTTAAATGGAGAATTGAATGAAACAATATATATGAAACAACCTCCAGGATTTAGTGATGATTCTTCTCAAGTGTGCTTATTAAAGAAATGTATTTATGGTTTGAAACAAGCAGCTAAAACTTGGAATGAAACATTGCATAAAGTTATAATCAATTCAAATTTCAAGCAAAGTGGAGTGGATCCATGTCTATATTCCAAAAAAACAGGACATGGTTGTTGTTATATTCTTATTTATATGGATGACATTCTCGTCACTGGAAAGTGTGAAGATGAGGTAAAAGAAGTAGAGAAAATGTTATCTAAAGAATTTAAAATGAAAAATCTTGGCGTTATTCAAAAGTATCTTGGTGTCGAAATTAAGAAAGATTCCGATGGAAATTTTCAACTTTGCCAATCCGATTATATCAAGAAAATTGCGATTGATTTTGGTTTGGAGGATGCAAAGCCATTTAAGACGCCAATGGATCATAATTATGGGAAGAGTGAATCTAATGATCTTCTGAAAGATAACTCCAAGTATAGACAGTTACTAGGTTGTTTATTATATGTCTCTGTCAATACACGACCAGACATTTCAGCAAGTGTATGCATTCTAGCACAAAAGGTTTCTTCGCCAAATCAAGAAGATTGGACGCAATTGAAGCGAATTGTAAAATATCTCCAGTCTACTAACAATCTGAAGCTTAAGCTCAGCAATGTAGTTCAGAAAAATTCTACACTTTATGGATATGCTAATGCAAATTGGGCTGAAGATCACAGGACAAGGAAGTCAAACAGTGGATATGTGTTCTTCTTAAATGGAGAAGTCATCAGTTGGTGTTGTAGGAAACAAACATGTGTATCATTATCATCTACCGAAGCAGAGTATATTGCATTATCTGAAGCTTGTCAAGAAGCTCTTTGGTTGCGCCATTTGTTGGAGGACATGCATCAAGATGTGAAGTGTGCAACAACAATTTATGAGGGCAATCAGAGTTGCCTATGTTTGATTAGAAGTGGGAAGTTCTCTAATCGAACAAAATATATTGACACCAAGTTTCATTTCGTTAAAAACTGTGTTGACAACCAACAAGTTGACTGTATATATTGTCCCACCGAATTAATGCTAGCAGACTTGTTAACCAAGCCATTTTGAGACAGAGTTGTCAAATTATTTAAAACAAGGAGGAGTGTTGAATGTTTTAACTGTAACCGTTTGAAATGATTTGACAAAGTTTAATTTTAGTAACTTCTACTTTCATCTTGTAGTTCTTTTCCTTTTCAAAAACGGTTTGTTAATAAAACAAGTTTCTAATCGTTACTCTCTTTAGTTAAAAGTATTAAGAGTATATTAATACTGCGCATAAGGAACTGCAACAACAGTTTCTTCTTTAACTAATTAAAATTGATTTAGAGGATTCATCTAATCTGAAAGATGCTAGCCAAGTAGATGTTAGTTTTGTTTCCAAAGAGCAAATAAAAGAGTTGACAAAAGTTAAACAAATAATAGATAAGCTGAAAATGGAATTTTTTCATTGCAAATAATTTTTACTATTCATAACAACAACAAAAAACTTGTCAAGAAGTGTCCATTGCAATATTCTATTTTACAGAACATTATGTGCCTCGATCCATGCACTTTAATAACTACTTTTATCACATGGACAAGTTTCAGTAGAAAGGGGTTTTTCAGTAAATAAGAACTTAATGGTGGAAAACATCAAAGAACAATCTACATTGGCAAAGCGAGTAATCGATGATCACCTTTGAAGTGTTGGAAGACTAAATAAAGTAGTCGTCAATAAAAGCCTTATAATGTCTGCTCTTAATGCCAGGAAAAGGTACCAAATGTACTTAAATGAACAGAAAATGAAACTGTAGCCAGTAATGAAGGAAAAGTGTAAGGCTCTTCTCGGAGAAATCTATGGTTTGAAAATCAAAGAGATGTTTGGAAGACGATATTGCTGAACTTCTAAAATAATCTTTACAGTTTGCAGAAAAAGCAGAAAGGGCTGGGAAGGTCTCATTGATTTCCAAATCGAATGCTTGCATCCGAAGTGCATCAGGAAAACAGTCGCTTCTGAGGACTATTGATGCAAAATTAAAAGAAAAATATTTGAGATTTAAAAACTAAATATGCAATTTAAAAATCTTGTGTTACATCATTATAGACCTTAATAATCTGAAGATTCAACTATATTAATGGAAAGTCTTTTATAATGTTTTAAACATACAATTCCTGCTTGGTAGTATTGTTACTAACTCAACAGAATTATTGTTTACTGTTTATGTCTGCTAAACCATTAGTATTTCTGTAGTCCACTCAAATTTTATCATTCTATAACAGGTATAAACTTTTCTTTTTCTAAAGGACTATTCTTGCCATTTGAAAACTATAGAATAAAGAGTAGAATCACTTCAATATGTATTATGGTACATACACTAAAATTTGCATTGCACGAACACAATTTTATTTGCGATACCTCTTGGAAATTTTTCAAACACTCCTGGAATTTTTTTTCAAAAAATTTGTATGAACCCTGCAGATAGATCCCATAAGATAATTAATTCTACTTTGCAATGAGCTAACATATAAAGTACAGGATAAACATAAAAAGTACAAGGCATGGAAAGAAGACAGCAAACTAAATGAGGAATGGATTTAAAAAAATATTAACATGTGCTGCAATTTTGCAGCAGAAGTCATATTGCAAGTGATAAGAGAGAAATTTGTCAATTCAATGTGAATAAAAAAAATTAGCAAGATATGAAGCTACTACTAAGTAGCATAAATATTAAAGTACAAAACATTAAAATAATTATTTAATTGAAAACTTGGGACAATACACAACACAATGTAAGAACAATATAAGATTCTATATTTTTTTTTAGTTTTCTTATTTTATAATTTTTTTTAGTTTTCTTGTTTTTTTGATTTTTTTTTTAGTTTTCTTGTTTTATGATTTTTTTTTCTTTTTTTCTGATATCAATGTATGTTCTGTGAACAAACAAGGGACAATACACAATGTAGGAAGATGCAGGTGATAAAGAGGATATTCAGGTGTAAACACAATATATACACAAATATATCACATATCAGAATATAAACACAAATCAATACAATAAATGGATCCCATAAGATAGCTCATTACAAAGTAGATTCAGTTAACATATTATACAAAGGCATGGATGAAGACAGCAAACTAAAGAACAATAATAGAGCATATGAAGAGTGGATTTGCAAAAATATTGATACTTATCAAAAGTACAAGAAGCAGGGGACAAGAAACATTCGGCAATCAAATGTGACAAAATTGAAAAGATGCAAGGTGGATAAGGGATGGCATGTGTTGATATACAAGACATGTGCAGCAAACAGTAAGATTATGATGAATAGTAGCATAACATATTGCAAAGAAGTTATGAAAAACAATCAGGGGACATTGCAGAAGAGATGCAATTGTACTTAATGCGGGTGCAACACACAGACATATTTACAAGACGCAGGTAATAAAGAAGGCTTCAAGTGGATATTCAGGTGTGGGCTATGTAAATAAAAATAAATATATCCCATAAAATAGCTCATTACAAAGTAGATTCAGTTAACATATTATACAAAGGCATGGATGAAGACAGCAAACTAAAGAACAATAATAGAGCATATGAAGAGGCAGGGGTACAAGAAGCAGGGGACAAGAAACATTCGGCAATCAAATGTGACAAAATTGAAAAGATGCAAGGTGGATAAGGGATGGCATGTGTTGATATACAAGACATGTGCAGCAAACAGTAAGATTATGATGAATAGTAGCATAACATATTGCAAAGAAGTTATGAAAAACAATCAGGGGACATTGCAGAAGAGATGCAATTGTACTTAATGCGGGTGCAACACACAGACACATTTACAAGACGCAGGTGATAAAGAAGGCTTCAAGTGGATATTCAGATGTGGGCTATGTAAGCACAAATAAAGATAAATGGATCCCATAAGATAGCTCATTACAAAGTAGATTCAGTTAACATATTATACAAAGGCATATTACACAAAGGTGAGGAAGAAAAATGCATTGCAAGGCAAGCAGTGGGTATACATATCAAAAGTACTAAAAGCAGGTGACGATATTCGGCAATCAGATGTGGCAAAAGTAAAAAGATGTAAGGTGGACATAACATATGGTATGTGTTTATATAGAATACATGTGCTGCCAGCAAGAAAAAATCATAGATACTATAAATATTGCAAAATAGTATATAATATGTTGTCATGGAAATCTATAAACAAGGTATTATAAGGCAAGCAGGCTTCAATAAAAAAACATGCAAGACATGTGGCAAAAATAAAAATCGATGCAAAATGGACAATCAGATGTGGGATGTGAAAATATTAAAGACATGGGTCCCCAAAGGAAAAAATTCAAAGATATATTAAAATAATATTAAATGGTGTATATAATATGTTATCATAGAAATATATAAACAAATAGTACAAATCTATACAATATTAGTTTGTCGAAAATCCGTCTGACATGTCGCCCTCAGAATCGATATCTGTAGATTCAGATTGTATAACGATTTCCATTTTCTCGACCTCAATGGAATCGACCATCCCATCAGTGTCCCACATCTGATCTTCCACCTTTTCTACATGTTTGATGCATTGTTCCCACTTTGCTGCCGTAACCTGGCTTATTGCCTGGTTTGTCAGGTCCACCACCTCCTGTTCTTTAAAAGTAGTATTTTGAGCGGCGACATGTCCTTTCACCTGCGCCCATATCAGTTCGATGGGATTTAATTCACAATGGTAAGGAGGTAGCCTAAGAACTATGTGTCCGTGTTGGGCAGCTATCTTGTCGATTCGATAAGTCTCATATTGTTTGCGTATATTTTTGACAAGTAGAAGAAGCTCAGCCTTCAACATATCTGAACCCCAAGGAATATGTTTTGCAGACAGCCATGCCTGAATATCTGCCTTTCTAATTTTAGTAGTCGGGATTATTTCTTGTAGAACACTATGGTACGAAGCATTATCCATGACAATAATGCTGTTCGGTTCAATATAGGGCAGGAGGTTTTTCGTGAACCACTCTTCATAGTGAGACCCATTCATTTCCGAATGATAATCTCCTGCATCTTTTTTGGCCTTGAAAAGTTCACATGCCTGAGAGACAAATCCTTTTGCACTCCCTGCATGAGTGGGGATAAGGCGGGATCCCTTGCCTGATGGAGCTTTTAGTCCAGTCGACAGGCCTGATAAAAAGGACTGTTTAGGAGACTTAATCGTGCTGTCTTCCCACACTGATGTTTTCGTATGTCCGAAATTTACCCACGTTTCATCAGTGTAGTATATGGGTCTTTCCTGCGTACGGTAACGTTTGATTTCGCGTAGATATCGTCGGCGCCACACCTGAATATCGTCTCGTTCTATTAACATAGAATTTCGGTTTCGTTTACGGAAAACAAATCCTAAATCTTTAAGAAGCCTTCTCATGGTGCTAATGCTCACAGTGGGCAAGTCTGTGTCGTTATTTACATCCATCGTTATTTTGGAGACAGTTGGGATCATATTCTTTTTGTAAAATTCGTGAACTTTTCTTCTGATTGCCGAAAGCGAAAAATCATCGTGTTTTGCTGCCCGGGTTCCTTGTCCTTGTCTTAAAGGCCGCTTCTTTCCAGTAGTCGATAGTGTTCCATTTTCTCGGAATTCTTTCATCATTCTACCGATACTCGTAACAGAAATACCGGTGAGGTCAGACACTTGCGCGTGGATCTCATTTTGAGAGATTTTCGGATACATTTCTGTCATTTTAACAAAAACATTCATGACTATTCTCTTTGCATCGCAATTCAAAGGTTGGCCTTTTTGGTGCTTTGTAAATACATAGCTTGTATTTGAATTCATTATTAAATGTATATATAAATATAGATTTGTGAATAATTTCTAAATAAGTTGATGATGAATCACTAGTAAACTTAAAATCTCTGTGCAAAAGCAGCGTCGTTCAAGTAAACAATTAAACATTGGCGAAGTGAATATTCACGCGCCAATTCGAGTGACGCCAAGTGAGTGACGTCAGGGAAAGAGCTCGGCAGATAGATCCCATAAGATAATTAATTCTACTTTGCAATGAGCTAACATATAAAGTACAGGATAAACATAAAAAGTACAAGGCATGGAAAGAAGACAGCAAACTAAATGAGGAATGGATTTAAAAAAATATTAACATGTGCTGCAATTTTGCAGCAGAAGTCATATTGCAAGTGATAAGAGAGAAATTTGTCAATTCAATGTGAATAAAAAAAATTAGCAAGATATGAAGATACTACTATGTAGCATAAATATTAAAGTACAAAACAATAAAATAATTATTTAATTGAAAACTTGGGACAATACACAACACAATGTAAGAACAATATAAGATTCTATATTTTTTTTTAGTTTTCTTATTTTATAATTTTTTTTAGTTTTCTTGTTTTTTTGATTTTTTTTTTTTAGTTTTCTTGTTTTATGATTTTTTTTTCTTTTTTTCTGATATCAATGTATGTTCTGTGAACAAACAAGGGACAATACACAATGTAGGAAGATGCAGGTGATAAAGAGGATATTCAGGTGTAAACACAATATATACAAAAATATATCACATATCAGAATATAAACACAAATCAATACAATAAATGGATCCCATAAGATAGCTCATTACAAAGTAGATTCAGTTAACATATTATACAAAGGCATGGATGAAGACAGCAAACTAAAGAACAATAATAGAGCATATGAAGAGTGGATTTGCAAAAATATTGATACTTATCAAAAGTACAAGAAGCAGGGGACAAGAAACATTCGGCAATCAAATGTGACAAAATTGAAAAGATGCAAGATGGATAAGGGATGGCATGTGTTGATATACAAGACATGTGCAGCAAACAGTAAGATTATGATGAATAGTAGCATAACATATTGCAAAGAAGTTATGAAAAACAATCAGGGAACATTGCAGAAGAGATGCAATTGTACTTAATGCGGGTGCAACACACAGACATATTTACAAGACGCAGGTAATAAAGAAGGCTTCAAGTGGATATTCAGGTGTGGGCTATGTAAATAAAAATAAATATATCCCATAAAATAGCTCATTACAAAGTAGATTCAGTTAACATATTATACAAAGGCATGGATGAAGACAGCAAACTAAAGAACAATAATAGAGCATATGAAGAGGCAGGGGTACAAGAAGCAGGGGACAAGAAACATTCGGCAATCAAATGTGACAAAATTGAAAAGATGCAAGATGGATAAGGGATGGCATGTGTTGATATACAAGACATGTGCAGCAAACAGTAAGATTATGATGAATAGTAGCATAACATATTGCAAAGAAGTTATGAAAAACAATCAGGGGACATTGCAGAAGAGATGCAATTGTACTTAATGCGGGTGCAACACACAGACACATTTACAAGACGCAGGTGATAAAGAAGGCTTCAAGTGGATATTCAGATGTGGGCTATGTAAGCACAAATAAAGATAAATGGATCCCATAAGATAGCTCATTACAAAGTAGATTCAGTTAACATATTATACAAAGGCATATTACACAAAGGTGAGGAAGAAAAATGCATTGCAAGGCAAGCAGTGGGTATACATATCAAAAGTACTAAAAGCAGGTGACGATATTCGGCAATCAGATGTGGCAAAAGTAAAAAGATGTAAGGTGGACATAACATATGGTATGTGTTTATATAGAATACATGTGCTGCCAGCAAGAAAAAATCATAGATACTATAAATATTGCAAAATAGTATATAATATGTTGTCATGGAAATCTATAAACAAGGTATTATAAGGCAAGCAGGCTTCAATAAAAAAACATGCAAGACATGTGGCAAAAATAAAAATCGATGCAAAATGGACAATCAGATGTGGGATGTGAAAATATTAAAGACATGGGTCCCCAAAGGAAAAAATTCAAAGATATATTAAAATAATATTAAATGGTGTATATAATATGTTATCATAGAAATATATAAACAAATAGTACAAATCTATACAATATTAGTTTGTCGAAAATCCGTCTGACATGTCGCCCTCAGAATCGATATCTGTAGATTCAGATTGTATAACGATTTCCATTTTCTCGACCTCAATGGAATCGACCATCCCATCAGTGTCCCACATCTGATCTTCCACCTTTTCTACATGTTTGATGCATTGTTCCCACTTTGCTGCCGTAACCTGGCTTATTGCCTGGTTTGTCAGGTCCACCACCTCCTGTTCTTTAAAAGTAGTATTTTGAGCGGCGACATGTCCTTTCACCTGCGCCCATATCAGTTCGATGGGATTTAATTCACAATGGTAAGGAGGTAGCCTAAGAACTATGTGTCCGTGTTGGGCAGCTATCTTGTCGATTCGATAAGTCTCATATTGTTTGCGTATATTTTTGACAAGTAGAAGAAGCTCAGCCTTCAACATATCTGAACCCCAAGGAATATGTTTTGCAGACA
Source organism: Linyphia triangularis (assembly GCA_963978545.1). Classification (NCBI taxonomy): domain Eukaryota; kingdom Metazoa; phylum Arthropoda; class Arachnida; order Araneae; family Linyphiidae; genus Linyphia; species Linyphia triangularis. Next base: position 277,192 of record OZ021729.1, read on the forward strand.
GCCATGCCTGAATATCTGCCTTTCTAGTTTTAGTAGTCGGGATTATTTCTTGCAGAACACTATGGTACGAAGCATTATCCATGACAATAATGCTGTTCGGTTCAATATAGGGCAGGAGGTTTTTCGTGAACCACTCTTCATAGTGAGACCCATTCATTTCCGAATGATAATCTCCTGCATCTTTTTTGGCCTTGAAAAGTTCACATGCCTGAGAGACAAATCCTTTTGCACTCCCTGCATGAGTGAGGATAAGGCGGGATCCCTTGCCTGATGGAGCTTTTAGTCCAGTCGACAGGCCTGATAAAAAGGCCTGTTTAGGAGACTTAATCGTGCTGTCTTCCCACACTGATGTTTTCGTATGTCCGAAATTTACCCACGTTTCATCAGTGTAGTATATGGGTCTTTCCTGCGTACGGTAACGTTTGATTTCGCGTAGATATCGTCGGCGCCACACCTGAATATCGTCTCGTTCTATTAACATAGAATTTCGGTTTCGTTTACGGAAAACAAATCCTAAATCTTTAAGAAGCCTTCTCATGGTGCTAATGCTCACAGTGGGCAAGTCTGTGTCGTTATTTACATCCATCGTTATTTTGGAGACAGTTGGGATCATATTCTTTTTGTAAAATTCGTGAACTTTTCTTCTGATTGCCGAAAGCGAAAAATCATCGTGTTTTGCTGCCCGGGTTCCTTGTCCTTGTCTTAAAGGCCGCTTCTTTCCAGTAGTCGATAGTGTTCCATTTTCTCGGAATTCTTTCATCATTCTACCGATACTCGTAACAGAAATACCGGTGAGGTCAGACACTTGCGCGTGGATCTCATTTTGAGAGATTTTCGGATACATTTCTGTCATTTTAACAAAAACATTCATGACTATTCTCTTTGCATCGCAATTCAAAGGTTGGCCTTTTTGGTGCTTTGTAAATACATAGCTTGTATTTGAATTCATTATTAAATGTATATATAAATATAGATTTGTGAATAATTTCTAAATAAGTTGATGATGAATCACTAGTAAACTTAAAATCTCTGTGCAAAAGCAGCGTCGTTCAAGTAAACAATTAAACATTGGCGAAGTGAATATTCACGCGCCAATTCGAGTGACGCCAAGTGAGTGACGTCAGGGAAAGAGCTCGGCCTAAGCATATGATTCGCTAATACTCTTAAAATATTCTTGGCCAAAAAAGTAAAATATGAATAAGATTGAAACTAAAAAGCATTTATTTTCAATACATTTTGTAAGTTTACTACAAAACCATTTGATCAGGTTATTATTATTACTAGAAAATGTACGAGTTTCCCGGAACTATATTCTTTCAGCGGAAGGATCCATACGAATCATCCTGTAGCGTTATCAGTGTAGTCTAGTTAAGTTGAAGTTTAGTATAGTTAAGTTGGAGTTTAGTATAGATGCGTGTACACAAAAATCCCCAGCTGTTGTAACTCAGCCCATCATTAGTCATTAGTGGCATGTTGTATCCCCTGGGTTTCCATGCACCATAAAAACCTATTGTCAAGGGACTATTGTGTCCTTCACTAGTCACTACCAGCAAACAACTGCTGGTAGCAGCAGGGCTGCCAACTTTCAGATAGCGGGAATCGCCAACAGCCTATTAAAAAATTGCCAAAAATCGCCAAAATATAGCCAAAAATCGCCAAATGGGAAAATATATCGCCAAAAAATCTAATTATCTTAGAAAAAAGTTGTTTTTATCAATAGGAGTCCAGCCAAGCCAATTGGCGGATAAATACCCGCAAACCGGGTTTTTTCAACGTTGGAGGGTAATTTGAAAATGGGTGTCTGCAGTTTTTTGTTTTTTCTTTTTTCAAAGAGAAATGTATTTTTTTTTACTAGGGAGGGGTCATTTTTTCGTGTAAACTGATAATGTGAAGGCATGGATTAAATAGACAAGGGTCATTACAACACGAATAGGCGACGAAACACGAGATCAATTCAATTTACCCCCTACCCGGTATAATGTTCGTTTCAATTAGTTTGCAGCCGTTTTTAGGGTTTCTTATCCCTCCCTATTGCCCCCCCCCCCCCCAGGAGTTCTCCTACAAAGAAACCTCGGCTCCTACTTGACAAATAATTAGTTAGAATCAGGGTTGCCATATTGGCCTTTTTAAGGCCAAATTTGGCAAATTTGGCCTTTTTTAGAAGTGCCTGGCCTTAAAAATTTACGTTTGACCTTTTCTTTAATTTGGCCTTATTTTTGGCCTTTTTTTCCACAACTTCCGAAGTCAGAAAAAAAAATACCAATTAAAACAAACTCTCCTCTTTTTTTTCAAACATTTAGGGTGAGAAGATAAGCTTTTCGCCTAAAGTTAAGTGCAATACCTTCTTTAATCTCGTGTTTTGGCCTCAGGAGCTGACCAGGGACAACCGGAGTTGACAAGAAAAGGGGTGGGGGTCGAATGATTGTCCAAATACCGGATGATGTAAACGAGGCTCTAGGCAGAATAACCGCATGTTCTTTTTAAGGGGAAAGGGCGGTATCAATTAAGTGATAGAAGGACTGGGTTTCCAAGAACCTTGTCCCAAAAGGGAAGGTGAAATTAGTCGTTCTGTCTTGCCAACGAACCTCAAAATGCTCTAGGCATTGTCTGCCACCCATCTAAATCCAAGCATGGTGGTCCGTCCTGAAGAGGATGATTATTGTGATGGCAGTAGAGCAGTAAAAGTATAATTCGGTTAGATTAGTGAAATTTAGGTTTTTCAAAATAACTTTTAAGAATGGATTCATCATACATCGTTGTCAGTCGCTGCCTTTTGCTTATGTTAGAAAAACTAAAATTCAAGAAATCACATTCAGTTCTCAACGAACCGCCACTTTATTTTTCGAAAACTGAAACGATACAATCCACAAAACATTTCCTTACTTTTTTTTTTTTTTTTTTTAAATTAAAATACTCTCTCGTGCATCAACGTTTACAAATTATAAAACCCGTTTTTTATCTCGTGGCTGGGATCTAGCATAATAAACAAATGCAACCAAATTATTAATTCAGAAACCTTACACCTCCCCCCCAAGAGTTATATTAAATCATAATTTAAAATAACCAAACCATATACACCCTGAATACCCACAAAATATTGATAAGAGAAAATTATGTAAAAAGAAAGCTAAACAATTTGAATCACCACATCAAATGAAGCAGCATAATTAGTTCACCTTGAAAGCCATAACATGAGATACTGTCTCTAGTTCACAGTCTCGATAAGGCATCAGCATTGCTAAACTTCTGACCTTTGACATAAGTTATCTTAAAGTTAAAACTTTGAAGAGCTAAAGCCCAACGTTGGAGTCTAGGGCTTTGAGGAACCGAGTCTGACAGGAATACAAGTGGATTATGGTCAGTCATTAGGATGATCTCCGCTCCGAACAGTATTGTTTCAAATCGCTTTAGAGCCCAGATGATGGCAAAAGCCTCTCGTTCAATGGTGGACCATTTCTTTTGAGCTTCATTAAACTTTTGGCTACCAAATGCTATAGCCTGGAGATTACCTTCTGCATCAGACTGGCTTAAGGCTCTTCGCTACCGTCCATCTTGATTCTCCCCCCTAATGTTAAGTCTATGGGAAAATCTCTATATGCCTATTCGTAAAATAGAAAGAAGTTATACGAATATTTTTATACGGTTTGCTTTGTTGGATCGACGTAACTTCTATCCGTGTTTTGCTATGTTGTTTTTGGCCTAAAATGTTGTTAAGTTTATTAAAATATCAATTGTTTACTTTAACATCATATTAAAAAAATTTGAAAAGAGTTATTGAAAATATAACATTGCAATGACAAAGATTAAACTTTTTTCTATCCAGATCATATTTTAAAATTATTTTCGTGTTTCTTAAACAGTCAAATTTAGAGAAACATTAAAGCTATATTTTGAAAAAAACCCTCTTCGCAAGAAGACACACCTCCAAAGGGGGACATAGATATTTCCCCCCCCCCCCCCTCAAGAGCGAGGAGGGTCAAGTGATTTATTATCTTGGCTGGACCTGTTTTGCTGTATAAAGCGGTTCTTTATAAGCGGTCGTTAAGATGGTCTTATCCAAGCGGTCTTTAGCGTTAATTCCAGAAAACGTGCTTTACTGTTGTATTTGAAGATGCATCAAGGCGCGTTCTCAGGGGGGGGGGGGGGAGAGGAAGTTTCACTGTCATAACCCACCTAAAACCCCCGACATCCCGATGTTTTCTGACGAATGAATTACAAACACTAAAAGTAATCATAAATAATTTCAAAAAAATACTTTTTTAATTTACCATCATTCCGATAGGGTTAGCTTACCGTATCCCATTTAAACAAATAAAACATTTGTAACTCTCATTACATCAAAAAATCGTCATACTTTATTTTTTATCTACTTAGATTTAATATAAACTACATATTCAGGGTTATTCAGAGTTCCTTCCTGGGTTTCGAAGCAAGGACTGGACTTATCGGCAGGAACTGGACTATCGCATTGATGCATGCCGTGTGACCAAGGGTCCACACATAGAACACCTGTAAGCTATGTAAATAAAACTTGAATTGTTTCTGTATTCTTTCAAATGTTCTTATTTTCTGTATTAGTCTTAGTTTTTTTTTACTATAGTGCTTCGAAACCTAGGAGGAAATTCTGAATAACCGTTTATATATATAAAAAAAGGAAATGTTTAAAATATATAGATGTTTTCCAAATGTAATTATAACATTTCAGTGCTACATGGCCTTTGTATTTCAATCACCATAAATATGTAATAAAATCAGTCTGATATGATATTAGTGTATGTCCGTTTGCCTAAATATACTGCTCCTTCTCAGTGAATATAAACAAACAACATTTTTTTATTAAACTATATATAATCTAGATAATATTATTATACGTTTTCTAAGTAATATGTAGTCTCATGTTGAGGTATTTAATATAACTCGAATACTGGACTAGTTGCATATATAGGTGGCAGATTAAAAAACTGAAAAAATATTATGATATGGGACAAATATGGGATGTTTTAAAATCGTATTTGTAGAGAAATACAGCAGCAAATCAATTGTTTACTTGAAAACCCCTCCCACAGAAATTTTCTGGTTGTGCCCCTGTTTAATGTAACATAATGATAAGTAAAGTAGCACAGATGTAAAATAAAATGCAAAATGTACATGGGTCATATGCAATAGAGTACCATTATTGTACAGTTATACAGTTTTATCCATATTAAAAGTTAAGCAACTCAAAGAGATATGAACTCCCCTGTCATCAGTGTTTACTTCCAGGGGCGGACTTAGAGGTCAATCAAGGAGGGTGCGATTATGACCTTGAGTGTTTACAGTGGTGGTGATAGTTTGTGAACTTGGGGGACAGGGGGGAGGGTTATCATCAATTAGTATGATACTACTAGTGTTCAATGAAAGATAAAAATTAGAGGGTTTAACTATCCTCTTTTGCGCCCATATAAGAAATTACCCCGAAAATGTAATACACTTTAATTCAATTAAATTATAAATGTTAGTATTTATTATTAGATAAAAAATATTTAAGAGCACAAAAAAATATCCCATGCAGATCAGGTGAAGTGTAAAAAGTTTAACAACCCTGAAAATTCAACTTTTTTATACAAGTTAATTTACCAATATATTCAACATCACAAATCATTTAATGCAGAAAAAGGCGGCAGATCTTTTAACAACTTTAGACAACACTGCAGGTACGTAAAGCTCTATATTTATAAGGTTTTACTAATTTCCAAAGTTAAATAATGCTTTTCAACTCGGTTTGACATCACATTAGTAAATTAAAATATAAGTTATATAAACTTGAGACTACACTATAATATTGATCATTGTATTCAAATATGGTATTATTTTCTGTTTCCATATTTTCATTTAAATGAAAATGGAGAATTTGGCGATATTTTTGGCAATAATTTTTACATGGGAATCCCCTCCCCCCCCCCCCCCCAAAAAAAAAATCCGCGTCTGTTTACTTCGAACAGTATTCTCATACTTAAAATAAGAATTTTTATAATTTCCAATCGATTAATTGCTCGTACTACCTTCAGAACTGTTTTAAAGTTATGGAAAGTTCTTAATACATTAACACTTTCCAAAAACGCATATCGTGGAAGCGTCCCACACAGAGGAGCTGCAGGAAGGTAGGAACGATATTGTGGTAAATGCCAATTCAAGACGACGATATGGTGGGGAAAGAGTTTTGGTCTTCAGAATGCAATATGTCGGATTGCTTTGTAAACTTCACAGGAACGCAAAGATAATTAAATTCGACTTTTTTTACTGTAATTACGATAACTTGATCTAGGCAAATCTGTAATGGGGAAATATGGGTTTCTAAATCGTATTTATTGATCCCAAAGGCGCCGCTAAACAATTTTGCTAGTGGAGGGATGGGGGAGCAGTGCTATTATATATTTTGAGGCGGGAATGACATTTAAAAAAATTAAGAGCCAGAAAACGTGTTCGTGCATGAAAGAAAGATTATGGATATATACCAATAATCACCATAGGATGAAGAAATAAGTAAACAAAAAAATCAGTGCCACGGATATTTACTAAATGAACACAACACAAACTACTTACTACACATTCTTTTAACAAAAATTAAGTTCTCCTTTTTTCTTTGGCAAACAAACCAATGGACTTTTGTATAAATTCTTCTAGGTTTCTATCAAAATTTTTCTCCAAATTTCAGTGGCATTAAGCATACTTTTCTTTTCAGCTTCTGCCAACGTGTTCAGTGTCGGTAAATTCAAAAGGACAGCAAACAGCGTGCGACAATCCCCCCCAAAAGAAACGTTTGCCACAGAATTGAAACAGGGGACAATGCTACTATGTCTATGTCCTACTACTACCCCCATCATCAAAATCTTTAGTCAGGGCCCGGGTAGCCATACACTCATTGTGTCACAAGTCGGAATTTTAAAAGCAAAGGGTTTACTGATTACTCATTCCTAGAACGGTTTCAAAAAGAATAAGGGGCCTTTTCTTCTTTTTTACATCCAGACTCCAAACCTTGCTTCAGGGTGTTTCACATGGGAACTGCGATACTTTGTGAACAAGGCGACAAATAGATGAAACGCCGATGGAAGTTACATGGATGTGGTCTGGTTATAAGAGGACAAAAACAAACTAGCCAGTCTACACTTTTGATAGTGGCTGCATTGGAACTGGACTGAATACGCTATACGTGGTTCTGCGATACTTTGTTTTGTTTTTTTAATTTTTATTTGAGTTAATTCCTACTCTGCGGTATGATCAGGATTTAGCAATATTGACGATAATTGGTAAGTGATAAAATTAAGCTTTTTTGTAAATATTTTTGGCTACCGTTAATTCTGTTCAGAGGCGTACTGTCCATTGGGCTGTCCGGTGCAATTAATGAGCCGGTCAGTGTCCGTAAAAATAAACAGGTCCGGAAGTTATTATTACTATTTTTTTTCCTAAAGTCTAATGCAAACATTGATGGATCATAAATCCATTACTATAATTGGATTGTCAAAAGAAATTGACAAATAAGCAAATTCAATCATTTTACATAAGGAAATCACATTTGTTTTTATAGATTACGCTGTGTTTATAAAATAAATGCACTAAGATTTATGTATTATCGTACAACGACTTTTTACTTTATTTCAACTTTAAAACAACTTACAACTTTACAACTTTTAAAGTGAAATGCATATTATAATTTTTTATGCAATTTTCTGGTAAACATACTAGTTATATATTTGGACATTAATTAATATACAATTCAGATTTCTTTGTTTTAGTTTAGCAACGATCTATGGTTGGTTTTGAAAACCAAATTCACTCAAACGAGGTATAAGAAATAGATAAATAATTTTTTATGAATTAAATTAATTATTGAAACAATTTATCTAATAAAATTAATTAGTAAAAGTAACTATTCAATTATTGAAATTAATTATTAAACATAAGTATTTAAATAATAAAGCACATTAAATATTAAAACTATATAATTATTAAAACTATATAATTATTAAAACTATATAATTATTAAAACTATATAATAATTAAATTACTAAATTGATCACTGAAATTATTTTATTATTAACAACAATTGGTGTTTTAATTTAATTGATGATTGTATTGAAAATTTGGGTTGGCATAAATCTAAAAACACCTGAACTCTCGATAGTACTTGCCCCTTGAAAGATATGACATAAAAAACAGTTGTAACGTGCATTGGGATTTTTTCATCTAGAAATTAATTGAATATCACACTTTCATTGGATTTTTTGGATCTTCTAAACTGTTCCAAACAATTTACAACAGGTGGTTCCCAAAACTGTTCGTGAACTTACTAATTTCAATTAAATACTGCATTATCTATATCAAAAATTAATATTTGAAAATAAGATTTGTTTAATAATATCTCTAATTTCATCTTAATAAAACTACATAAAATATTTTTAAAGCATTAGCAAAACTTTTTTTTAGAAAATCATTAAACTATAAGTAACGTATAAAATATCTCCCAAAAGTTTTCGTAAACTTAAATTTTTTCTTACATATTGGTATTTGCTGCAATATTCTAGTAAATTACGAAGACTTTTAGAGCCACTTTACATACAGATCAAATTGACGTATAGAAGTCGCAATACATTTGAAGAAAAAGTTTCTCATTTAAAAAAATTATAATTCCCTATTTTTAGTGCCAGAAAAGAAAAGATACATCGTAGTTTTCAAATTTATTTGTTGTAGAATAAATAATTGCAAACATTTCAAATGTAGAACATAAGAAAATGACTAGTGACTTCACTTTTGGAAAAACAACAACATTAAGATTGTTTATTCTTCAGTTGTGAAATAATGGAGATGAATCAACTTAAAGTTAATAAGAAGATATGAGTGTAAAACATGCTATTTATTTCCTTTTTTTTTTTTTTTTTAAATAATAATAATATTCTATTACAATGACCAGTGTGTCCCCCCCCCCCCCTTCTCCCTTTTTTTATATATATAGAGCCGAGGTTTTTATTCGATTCATATTCTTTCAGACATTCATTATTCGAAAATTCATCACGTTCAATATTCGAAAATATGTGAAATGTTCTTATTTAAATTATTGTGAGTATTAGCAAAAGTATTTTGCTGCGTGGAATGCTACCTCGCTCTTGTTTGATTTGATTAGATAATAAACGGTAAATTTTTCCAAACCATTTCCCCCGTACAACATGTCCTTGCGGCAAGTAACTAAAAACACCCCTCTCTTTTCTGGGAGCAATAGTGAAGACCCAACTTTTTCCAAGTTAATTATCGGGGGGATAACTCACTATAACGATCAACAAAAGAAAACCATGACCCCCTCTGAATTTTGGACCCCTTTTCCCCTGCTGTCAAACTGTCAATCCCCATGTTCTCCTCGAATCAGATTCATTACCTCGTGGAGCAAGACACGCCTTAACTGTTGCCAACAATATCTGGTTTTGTCGCAGAGAAAATAACTCTAGGGTAAAGAAGCGCCTTAAACAGCTCCCTACCCAGGGGTGTAGTGGAGCGGGAAAGCGTGGGAACGGCGATCCTTTACCTTTTTAGAAGGCGGAACGACGTTCCCTCACCTATTTTTTTTTTTTTTTTTAATTTTTCATTACGTGACATTAAACGCAAAGTCAAGAAAGAAAACGAAAAGGTTCTTTCCTGAGAAATATGCTGTCGTTTTCTATCTGCAACTATAGAGCTGAGCAAGCAAGTTCAAGTATTTGCAAACACTTAAAAGAGGCGCGCGACCCACACATATGGCCATTCCATCAACAATCCGACACATGCTTTCTACTCCCCCGATTCATCCAATGCAGACTATCTTCTTCATCATCTGTATTTGTGGGTGAATTCTAGACGTCAAAGTTGCATGGTTCTTCATACACAAATAAACGCCAACAACCTAGCAGTTCTTTGCGCCCTTTCCTTGAAGAGTGATTCTCTTCTAATTTTAACGGGAATGCTAATCGATTTCTCAAAAAAATAAACGCAACTTTTTTTTTTTTTTTTTATATATATATCACCCACGTGTTTTGAAATCATAGAATGACGCATTTATTATTAGCTTGCCCCATAGTAGGAAAATCAAACTGATACGTTGTTTGAACATGACAAAATATATTCAAAACAGTATTTATTTTGTAAATCCTGTTTACTTTAACTCAATACATAAAAATAATGGAAATGGGTGGCCTCAGGAAGGTGCATGGGAGGATGCTTTCACTCCCTTCCCTAATAGTTACTTAAATTTTTATAAAAGTGGAGAAAAGAGGAATCATCACCGGAATAATCACCGGAAAAAAATAAACTGTGTGCCATTTAATAGTGGATTTTATATTTTTCATTGTGTAAAAGGAAATAGTTTTGAAAAATCAAAGTTAGGACACAAAATTTTTTCCTTGCAACCTACAAAAGGTGCTGCCGAAACTCATGCTAATGAATCTATTCTTATCCAAAAAGTGAAGGTATTCATATTTGCTTTGAGGTTATGTATTTCACTTTCCTTAATATAAAATTGCTAATGGTATTGCAAATGGGTACAATGCAACGAAATCGGGCTGTGAAATATTACGAAAGCAATTGAAATGTATTTTAAAATTCAAAAATAAATTGCTTTTCGGTTTGAGAAAGGGAAAGCTTACATTTACAGTTATTTCAGAGTTTATTCCAAAAATGTAGCAAAAGTTCTTAAAAAAAATCCTTTTCCCCCAAGTTTAAAAAAATCAACATTAAATACAGTGATGGCGGAAAGGGGTGAAAATTGCCCCCGATATTTTTAAAATTACAGTGATATTGATGACAATATCAATATCAAATAAAGAAACCAAGAATGTTCCAAGCAAATCTATATTTCTAGTAAGTGATGAGTCTACATTTGGTTGGTTGTTTGTACGCTCAACGGCCTATTTTTATGTATAATGACGACTAATTGGGCCAGAACCTACAGCTTAACGAGTATATACCACGTCGATATCGAATTAAAACGAACATCCATGCCTAGCAAGGGATTTGTACACGGCACCTTTGGCATACAAGGATAGAGCTCTAACCACACAGCCATCAGGTATGAATCGGAAACTCGATCTCTTATGGAAATTTTTCTGAATGAAAATTCTTTAAGAAATCATTTAAATAATCTGTTTAAAATGAAATGTAGATAGATTATCTGTTTAAAAATTGTTGCAAAAAAAATCTATTAAAAAATTTGTGTCAACAATATGTTTGAAAATATCTTCCAATCCATTTATGAAGTTTCAAACAATCTGTTAAAATGGGTTGTGCAAAGCAAATTTTTAAAAAATCCAGATAACTTAATAGTTTTAAAAAGATATTTAAATAAAAAAAGTCTAAGCACACATGTTTTTCTTTTCAGTTTTGAGGAGCTCAATATCGGTTTTGAGAATATTAAAGAAAAATTAAGAAAGTTATTTATTTTTAGTTGTAATTGTCACTCCCCCAACCCCCAACCCCCCTCCCTCCTCCCACACACAGAAAACAACGAAAGTATACGTTTGTAACGACACGACATCGATACAAAAGAGAGCAACGCTGCCCCATCCGCAGATTTTCAGCGCCCACCCCAGAAGGGTGGCAAGTGCTCTGATGAATCCTGAAAACGGCAGAACATTACAACAGCATTGCCCGCCCACTTTGAGAGTAGCGAAAGCTAATTTCCCAAAGGGATCCCAGCAATCCGCCCCGCTCTTCCCCCCAGTGACAGCCACTACAAAGTGACCCTCAGATAGGGGCATGATTCGTTTTGGTGTCCGCAGGAGTGCGGGGAATAAGCAGAGCTCCCAAATTTGCTAGGGAGACTGACCACCGCTCCCCCACCTCCTGCGAGGCTCAGGTGCCCCGGGATCGCCACACCCGTACTCACCGAAGCGAGCCCCTGGGGGGTAACGACACGACATAGCGTTCCCATACCATTTTATTTTACACTACACCACTGTCCCTACCGCATACTGCAAGGCATCAGTGTATAAATAGAAAGACTTGCAAATTTCCGGCACCTTCAGTTGAGATGCTGCACACAATGACCCCTTTAATTGCCGAAAAGCAGTGTCTGCATCTTTATTCCACGGGAGCCGTTTTTTAGTAAGTTCTGTTAACGGCAGTGCAATGGCTGAAAAATCATGTATATATTGCCTATAATAATTGCAAAGCCCTAACGCGCTTCGTAGCTGTTTCTTGGTCTTGGGTGTTTGCAAACTGCTTACCCCTTGGATCCTTTCAGAATCTGGACCATGCTTACCAGACTCTACTAAGTGTCCTAAATATTTCACTTGAGAAGCTTAGCAAAGCTGCATTTTTTTAAGTTGACCGAAAAGTGTAAGTTATTTATCCTTCTGAACATGAGTTTTAGATGTCCCATACGTTCCTCCCAGCTGTCCGAAAATATTGCCAGGTCATCTATGTAGGCACATGAAAATTCAGAGTAATCTTGTATAGCCTCTGATATATTTATCGTTGGTATGTGGCTGCAGCATTTCTAAGACCGAATGGCATTACTTTCCAACGGTAATGGCTTCTGTGTGTTCTGAAAGCTGTAAGCTCTTTGCTGTCTTCATCCATTGGTATCGCCCAGTAACCCTTCAGCATATCTAAAATTGTTATGAAATTTTTCTTACCCACCAGAAACGTTAACTCATCTATATTTTGCATTGGATAGGCGTCTGGAATGAACACACTGTTCAAACTTCTAAAGTCAATGCATAATCTCAGGGACCCGTCCTTTTTGTTAACGCATACTATAGGATGTACAATCTCACTTTGTGTAGCTTCAATGAGATCTAACTTTAATAATTCCTTGATTTGCTCATCAACTTTCTGCTTTAACGCTTCTGGAACTCGGTAAGACATGAGTTTGATAGCTTCTTTATAGCCCTTAATCCAAATAGTATGCTTTCCTACTTTAGCTCTCCGAATCTCCCCAGAAAATAAATCTTCATTTTCCACAATTAATCTAATCAGTGCATTTCATTTCTCTTCTCCCAAATGATTCAGCTCTACTTCCTTTAGATAATTATTTTTGTTGATTTCCTTAAATACGGGGGGTTCATACAGTTCTCCAAACTCTTCATCATCTTCGAACACAATTCCCACGGTCTGCGCTCTAACTACGTATTCCCTGAGTTTATTGGCATGTAAAAGTCTCAAGTTATTATGTGGCATTCTCACGTAATACGAGTCTGGATATTTTCTCTTCACAACTTCAATTGGACCAGTCCATCTAGCGTATAATTTGTTGTTGGAATCAGGAATCAAAGCCACTACAAGATCTCCCTTTTTTAATTCTTTTTAGCGTCTCCGAAGATTGTAATGATGCACATAGCTCTCCTGTTGCCTGTTGCCGCCTTGTAATTAGTTCAGCTCGTTGTGTTGCTATTTCAAGTCTTGCCTTCAGCTCCTGCAGGTATGTGGTGCTCGACTTAGATTATAAGGTACAGCCATTTTTCCTGCCCATGTAGAATTTAGAATAGCTAGGGGTCCTCTTGGTTCCCTTCCATACATTAAAAGAAACGGTGGTACTCTGGTGGTAGAATTTGGAACCTCTCTGTAAGCCCATAATAGGAAAGGAATACGACGATCCCAGTTACGCTTATCTTCTCAAATTACATGGTGTAGCATATTCTTGAATGTTTGATTCCCTCTTTCTACTACCCCGTTACTTTCCGGATGCTTTACCGAAGCTATAGGTATTCTATCAGTAGAGCTAATCACTTTCCGCATCTGACAACTATGACAGGAACTGCAATGTTCCTTTATCTCTTTACACATGTTTGGCCAATAAAATGAGAATTTAATTCTTTCTGCCGTTTTCTTTGCTCCTAAATGTGAGCCAAACACTGATTCATGAGCTATACCTAGCATTGCTTCCCGTCTAGCTAGAAGCAACACCAACTGTTGTACCTGCTGCCCCATAATCTTTTCGTTATGGTACAATAAACCTCCCACAACTAGAAATCTGCCTTTTCCTTGTCTTGCAAACCTCCATTCTTTCACTAATGTTGCACACGATAGCTGTTCTTTTCTGAAGTTCTCAGCATCACTTTTAACTTCTTTCCCTTTTTGACTTCCATCCTTACCATTCCTAAATTCTTATCCTCTTTCTTCTTCGGAACTTATCTGTTCTTCTAAGGCAGCGTCAGCCACTAGGCGGCCCGCGGGCCGGATCCGGCCCGCGACAGCATTTTCTCCGGCCCGCCGACAGTACTGAAGAGCAAAAATCCAATTTTGCGGAAATAATTTTAATTTGTCTACAATAGTAAATGTTTGCTACCAAAAACCGCATTTTCCATTAAGTGGTAGTGATAGCGGTAGATAGTGAAAAGCGGAAAGTCCGTCATCGTCTCGCAATTAACATCCACTAAAATGGAAGATTTAGGAGGTATGGTTTAAATATATTTATTGATTATGAGTTTATGTCAAGTCACATTATAATATTATCACAAAAGATTAACTTCTTTTATGACTTTGATTTATGATGTAAAGAATTTTTTTTTTTAATTATTTGAAACAAGAATCAAATATCAATTGTTAATTTATTAATATAAAAAAGTTAATTATTGTTTCAGTTTTCAAAATTGCTTTATATTGGTGAATCTTTAGTAATTATCACATTTCTAACATTGAACATATGTAGTGAAGCAATATATTTATTAGCGTATTCGGTATACATCTGCGGCCCGCGGAAAATTTTAGCTTAAATCATGCGGCCCGTCAATAAAAGTTAGTGGCTAACGCTGTTCTAAGGGGTCTACCTCATTTGCTTCCGCATCAGTTATATCCTCTACATCTAATTCCGTCATATATACTGGGCACCCTGTCGTATAAGTTTTGGCTTGATTCATTAACGTTTTATAAGTTTCCATATCTAGCAAAACGTCAGTATTCAAATCTTTACATGTCGCCACCAAAGCTGTGATAGTTGGAGTGATACATCCCGCACCTTCTTCTACTAAACTAATTTTGATTTCTGCTACATTTGCTTCTTTTGTTTCGCCAAATGCAGGTTGCAAACGAATTTTTCCTTTAACTCCATCATTTTGTTCTTGCACCAAGTCTTCTCTAAAAACTGTAATCTGTGCTCCTGAATCCAGTATTGCTTCCAATATCTTTTGCCCATATTTAATCTTCACTATATATATACTATCTTCAGTCTTCTGCTGATTTTATAGACACTAATTCCCCACAGACTTTTGCTATTACTACAGTAAAAGCCCGATTATCCGGCATTCAATCAACCGGAAAGCTCAATCAACCGGAATTTTTTGAAAATCAAGTTTGGTGAGAAAATTGGCATTATTTCGCCGAAAAACGGCGATAAGTCGCCAAATTTTTTTTTTTTTTTTTTTTGAGATTTCGATGTCAAGTGTTTTTTATTTTCTCTTTATTTTGATGGTTTTTAAATGGTAATGGCGAAATAGCTGAATTTGCGCTGATTAGAAATGAATATATTATTATAAAAAGTGATTTTTTTTTTATTCTGGTTTATCCGAAATGCCGAAGGTCTTATTCAAACAACTGTGAATTCTCAGCAAAAAACCTTAATATTCTTAATGGAAAATGTTTTCTTCCGGAATATATCCGGAAAAATACATATACTCTTGTTATTTGGCGAATCTATTAACAAATCTAGCTTGTTTCAATTGTATAAGAAAGATTGTTGCGTAATCGAAATTCCATTATCCACAGCATCGGGAAAACATTCTCCTGTGGATAATTTGGTTTATCCGGAATTCAAATAAAAAAAAAACTACGCATTTTGCATCTATTTCATCTTGCATCGTTTATTGCATAAAAATTTATATTCGTTTCCGGAATATGTGTAATTTGTATGTGCGGAATCTATAAATCTATGGACTACTTTTATTGTAATTATAACAAAGAAAGGTGATTTTCCACTTGAAATTACTTTCTCAACCACATCCGGCAAAGAGTAATTAGGAAATTCAAAATTTGTTATTGATTTGACCAAAATCCGGATAAAATTAATCATTCGGTTTGTAGGCTAGATCTACAAATGGAACATGCATTTCACAAAATTTAAAATCATGTATAACGGATAACATTCGATTCCATACAGTATCGTTGCATCCATAATTCATTTGTACCCGAGTCTTAATTTATAAATTTTCAACCTCATCCGGAAAATGTGCAATTCGGCCGAATTCAACTAATTCTAAACAGTTTATTCTTTTATCACAAAATATCAGTTTCTCATGATCAATCAGAATAAAACCTAATTGCATCCATTTAAATGCTTTTCCCCCTAAAATTCCAATCAAAGTTTCGATTTGTAGGCTAGTCAACCATTTTGTACACTAAAGGGTAATTTTTTCTTTTTTGTGTACAATGGGTTATATTTTATTCCCGAGCATATTTTACTTTAGGGTACAAAGTACGTTGTGTGTGGGGAGGAAGAAAACAATGGAATCACCGGGGTTTCCAAATACAAAAGCTACTTTTCCAGAATTCTTGGAATCAGACTGTGAAAACGCACACCAGAAAACTTCCCCTCCAGAACTGAAATAGCGATAGTCCACTTTGTCCGCCCGGGCCCGGTAACCCTAAAATATAGGTTAGGTTAGAATCGGTACAATCAAGAGACCTCTCTATTTTTTTTATTTTACAATGCTTAATCTTCTCTATTTTTTTTTACGGAATTTCTGATATGAAAATGATTTAATTTTGGTAACATAATTCAAATTATTGCCGATTATAAGGGTAAAATATAACATTATTTTAACTAAAAAAGCTAAGTAGAATATTTTTTAAATATTCCGGTTGTGACGATTTTAATGTAAGGTGTCCCCTATAAAAAATATCGTTATTTGCTGTTTAAATTTGGCGAAAAAACGTCGACATTCAATTAACCGGAAAATTCGGTTATCAGGAAATCCTAATTTCCCGGCGATTCCGGATAATCAGGCTTTTACTGTACTTCCCTACTAGCTTGTTTATCTTCTTCTGTATCGCTTCTTTTACTCTCATATTGTGATCCCCTGTCGTTGCCACATTTTTGGAAACAATTCCTGGCTAGGTGTGATGTTCGTCCACATATAAAGCATGCTTGTGGTCTTGTTCCTCTGAAATCTTCACTTCTATAACTGCCCCTACGATGCAATGGTGGGCTATATCTTACACTATTACTCTCAAAACTCATATTATTCCAATTTCTGTTCATGTGATATTGATTTCCACCACCCATTAATAACTCCCCCCCCTTGACTCAAAGAAGATGTCACACTCCTTACCTAACCTTGATGGTTTAAACCAATTCTCTCCTTGTTGAATCCTAATGAACGCTGCCATTTCTGGGTCTAGAGTTTTGAAAAATTGATCTGAAACTATTAAATCATTTACAGTCTGCAACTCTTGTGCTTTTTTCTGTTCGCAATAGTACAGCCACAAAGCATTTAACCTTGATGCAAATTGAAAGAACGTTTCATTAGCATATCGCCTAGCCTCTGTAAAGTTCTTCAAACACTCTAGTGGAGACGGTTCGTATTCTCGCAACACCATTTCCTTCACAATACCATAATCTTTAATATCTTCTCCTTTGAGATAAGTCAGTATATTCAACGCCTTCTCACCTAATAAGGTAATCAAAAGTTCTGAGCGAAATTCAAGTGGTACCTTTTTGGTTTCAAATGCACGTTCTAATGATTGAAAGAATAATACCCAATTTTCCGCTTTTGCCGGAACCGGCATTGTGAGTACCCGAATACTTTTAACAAAACTTTCAATCGAACTTCTCTCTCCTTCATTGCTAACTCTATTTCTATAATCACTCACCCCACCGTCGTTACTTGTAATTTGTCCATGCTTCAATCGCGCCATCTGCTGTTCATGTTCTCTATGTTTTTCTCTTTCTATTTCCTCCCTTTTTCTCAGTTTCTCACTTTCAGCAGCTTTCCGTTCTTCTATTATTGTAATTAAAAACTCTTCCCAAAATTCCGGATCTTCAATATAGCGTTGGTTGCTCTCAATATTCTTCCGCAAGTCCACTACTTTCGCGGTAGCATTTGGTGTTTCACCCATTTCTTCCAACACCCGCCTTAAAATATCTTTCTTACTTCCTTTAATCGCAAACATTTCTCCTCTTCTATCGAAATCGGTGTCCCCGCACAAATGTCAGTCGCTGCCTTTTGCTTATGTTAGAAAAACTAAAATTCAAGAAACCACATTCAGTTCTCAATGAACCGACACTTTACTTTATTTTTCGAAAACTGAAATGATACAATCCACAAAACATTTCCTTATTTTTTTTTTTAATTAAAATACTCTCTCGTGCATCAACGTTTACAAATTATAAAAGCCATTTATAATCTCGTGGCTGGGATCTAGCATAATAAACAAATGCAACCAAATTATTAATTCAGAAAACTTACAATCGTTATGAACAAATAATTCAGAGAGAAAATTTACATTTAAAAAGTAAGCTTCGATCAATCGTAATACGCATAACATATACAGGGTGTCACAAAAGGTCATGTCCAAACGGCACACATGGTTGTATCAGGTCATGAGGAAGCAGAATTGCATAGGAAAGGGGGGTCGGAAACGCGATTGTAATCCGCTAGAGGGCAATAAGCGCTAGCAGACGAAAGCGCTGGCAGTCGAATTAATCGAAGCGCGGACGTTGCAGAGAGCCGGCACATTACCGTGGCCACCACGATCCCCGGACCTAACCCCCCTGGATTTTTAACTCTGGGGATACCTGAAGTGTCTGGTGTACACCCGTTCCATCGGACATGGACCTCATCGCACGTATCGTTGAAGCGGCGGCACGTGTCCGGAAGACTACTGGCCAATTCGAACGAGTTCGCTATTCCATGCGTCGCAGATGTGAAGCATGCATCGCAGCTGATGGGGCCAATTTTGAGCACTTACTATGATTTGTAGCATTTTTCTTTTTATTTGGTACTGTTTTGTTGTAAAATAAAGATTTTTTACACCGTTTGTTATCTTTTCTTTGCGTGACGGTTACGATGAAATTTCACTGTCAAAATTGCGTTTCTGACCCCCCTTTCCTATGTAATTCTGCTTCCTCATGACCTGACACAACCATGTGTGCCGTTTGGACATGACCTTTTGTGACACCCTGTATATGCGCCATGTAAAATAGTGAAAATTCAATTAAATATCCAGTTTCGATTTTTATAGTTCAACAACTTCTACTAAAATATATAATTTTAATTCTAATAATAAAATAATTTTTTTAAAATAATATTTAAAAATCCAGTTGTGTAGTGAAACGGGAATTTTGTAAAGCTCCACAATTCACGTTTTCTAAATATTCATTCGTATAAAAATCAAATTCATGTAACAATTTAATGTTTTATTTGGATTTGATGTCATTTACACACTCATCAGATGCCTCTCCTACCTAAATAGAGACAAAAGGGTATTTTGTTTGTACCTCAACTGAGAAAAAGAATGAAACTAAAGAAAAAATATTATAAAATTTCAAGCATTTTTTTAAGTTACACTTTAAATATTTCAAAAAATTTCCAATATTTTTGTTTAAACTGTTTGATTTTTTATACTCATCTTAATAATGATAGAGATATTGCAAAAATATTGGCCCTCCCACCCCCTACCCGTTTCCCTTCAACCTATGCATTAATGCATTCATGTATTTCACATTATTAACAAGGAGTTCAAATTGCACACACACAAATTCCGTGGGTAAGTTGTTCCATTGTACCTTGTATGGAAAGTATTCATAGATTTCTATGTTCAACGAATTATGTGTCCAAAGGGTGGTATATTTTTAGAAAGAATTTTTTTTTTATCATTTATGTGATACTAAACACAAATATTTTAGACAAAAAATTTTCTTTAACAAGTTTTAAAATTAATAAATTTTTAATTAAAAAATTGAAATTTTAAAATGTTTGTTGCTAAGGACGACCAAAGAGACATCCTAGTGAATCTTGAGTACTATTTTTTAAACCTTTGTCGTACATAACACTAAAATCGTGCATTTTTTCCCATTTGGCATCAATTTAGCGATGACATCACAGTTTGGCCTTTTTTGACAGCAATTTGGCATTATTTTACTTTTTTCATCTGGCAACCCTGGTTCGAATTTGCTGGCAAACTTAACGTAACTCAAATGGTTATGGAGACAGGGTTGCCTTTTTAAGGGATCCGGACAACTCATCCCCCGGACAACTCGACCCCGGTCATCTCGACCCCGGACATCTCACCACAGGACATCTCGCCACCGGACAAGTCACCACCAAAGAAGGGGGGGGGACGTTAGGGAGGTGCATAGTTGAATAGTGGAACTTGCGTACATATTTAAGAAGGCACAACCACAACATAGTATATGCCTTGCCCCGACTCCCCACCACCACTGTTTACGTCGAAAATATATAGACACTTCGTACATTTGGTACGGGAAGACTGATGCATGTGTAAGATGAATGTCAGGCACGGATCTAGAGATATATATTGGGGAGGAGGGGGGGGTTGCGTATTGCTTATATGTGAGGAAGATTTTTATTAATATTTTTAATAACTAATGGAATATGGTCTAATAAATATGGAATTATTATATTTCGGGATTTTTTTTTCTTTTTTGACGTAGATGAAGACATTTTATAGAATCTAGAATATATAGACATGAGTGAGTTATAACATTTCGTAAATCTGATATGATGCAAAGCAAGTTGATGTATGTGTAAGATGATTGTCAGGCGCGGATCTAGAAAGATATAGTAGGTGAGGGGGTAAGTTTTTATTAATATTTTTTTATTACTAATGAGTAATTAAATTATGGAATTTTTATATTTCGAATTTATTTTCCTTTTTGACGCAGAGGAAAAGACATTTTATAGTATCGAGAATATATATACTAAACTTCAACTTAACTAGACATCACTTAAACGGTAGATCGTGACAGTGCTCATAGGTATTTAATCCATTTTGGCGGAGTGAAGACATAATTCTCGCCAAACCTTATAGCCTTTTGTTCTC
Organism: Linyphia triangularis; assembly: GCA_963978545.1. Lineage (NCBI taxonomy): Eukaryota > Metazoa > Arthropoda > Arachnida > Araneae > Linyphiidae > Linyphia > Linyphia triangularis. The sequence goes on from OZ021729.1 coordinate 298,189, forward strand.
TATAGGGTTGTGGTTTGGCGAACATTATGCTTTCACGCCGCCAAAATGGATTAAATACCTATGAGCACTGTCACCATCTACCGTCTAAGTGATGTCTAGTTAAGTTAAAATTTAGTATAGTTTACTACTTACAAATACAAATTTTAAGAACAACTACAGGCTCAAGGCCCAACAGGGTTGGTCGAGTATATATATATATATATATATATATATACACGTATAGGTACACCAGGTACACTCACGCATCTCTAACTGGAGCTTCTAGACCGCGAGGTTGCGTTTTCGAGTCCCGTGATAGTGGATGTTTGTAAATGTATGTTTGCTTGTTTAATAACGAATGTTTCGGCACATTATAGCCCTCGTGTTGCTGACGGCGCCAGATAATCTGAAAACAACCAACCAACTTACTGCAGCTTCTGGTTAGCTTATAAAAGGTTTCTGCTCAGCAAGCAGAGGAAGTCAGTTGAATCCATCCCCATTTATGCTACGTAATAGATTGCCCATAGTTACCAACACATTCTAACTAGTTTGAGGGGAAGATGTATATATCTTTATGTTAAGTCAATAACCAAACATGCATTATCCAGAAGTTGCAAATCTGTGAGTATGCACAGCTCATGTTCTCGAAACCTTTTATAAGCTATCCAGAAGCTGAGATGCCTGAGTGTACCTGAGTACCTATACCTGAGTGTACCTATACTTGTATATATATATTTACTCGATCTAGTGTATTGCCGATACACTCATGTATTGCTTGGTATATTATGTACTTTCTTGGTACACTCTTATTTTAACAAATAGTCATTAAAAAACAAATCAAATGACCAATTCTACATTCCACTCAATTATCTTTATTCTCACTCATCTATACTAAACTTCAACTTAACTAGACATCACTTAGACGATAGATCATCACAGTGCTCATAGGTATTTAATCCATTTTGGCGGAGTGAAGACATAATTCTCGCCAAACCACAACCCTATAGAGAACAAAAGGCTGTAAGGTTTGGCGAGAATTATGTCTTCACTCCGCCAAAATTGATTAAATACCTATGAGCACTGTGACGATCTATCGTCTAAGTGATGTCTAGTTAAGTTGAAGTTTAGTATAGACTCATCGTATTGTTGCACAAATTGTCTGTATATATTGTAAATAGTGACGTATTATTTCAAAATTCTATTGTAATTTATTTTTATCTTATTTTATTTATTAATTAATAGCGATTATACAAGTTAGAAAAAGGTGGCAACACCTAAAGCAATCGAGAAGTTTCGAGATATTTCTTTTCCGATGAATTGGCTGGAAATTTCGAGAATGTCTCACGCGCTTGTATATAAAAGACTGGAGAACGGGAAAGTTTTCAGATTGACTTCGGACTTCGTTGAAAGCTGATCGCTTTGCTTACCTATTGGAGTGAGCTTGTATAATCGCTGAATTCGAAGTTATTTTTGTTGAAGCTTGTGTTGAAGCTTGAGAGTAATTAAACTGTTGCCTGTGAATAAATTTTGTGAGTTTTCTGAAGAGCGAATAAATACTTTTAAACCGTGAAAACTGTGCCATCATTGCCTCAGTGGAAAAATTCATAACAGTGGTGTCAGAAGTGGGGTCTCGTAATTTTGAATACCGACAACTAGAGGAATGATGGAAGACCAAATGAAACAGTTGATGGAAATGATTGTTGGAATGAAGGCCCAACAGGAATCAACCGCTGCTGAAATAAAAGCCGGACAAGAATTAACCGCCGCTACAATTGCCGCTGGTCAAGCCCGTCAAGAAACGACAAATTCCGAACTCGCAGCCGCAATTGCCGCCAGTCAAGAAGCGACATCATCAGACATTAAAGCTTTACAAGAAGCGACATCATTAGACATGAAAGCTTTGGCCGATAAGTGCGAGTCAACATCCGCAGCCGTAACCAAGATCAGAGAAGAAATGAAAACCGAGCTAGCCTCAATGGTCGAAGCTACTATTATGGAGACAACATCATCGGTCCTGCAATCCGTGAAGGAAGACGTTCTCAATGCGGTAAGAGATGAAATGGAAGAAAAGGTTTCCACTATCAAAGATGAGCAGGGAAAGTTCATGGATGCTGTAGAAGAAAGACTACGGAAAATAGAAACTCGCGAAGCTGTGACCATTGCAACGCCTAATTGGGATGTTTCCACTCCCTTTACTGCTCCACGTTCCAACATCAAAGTGGCCAATTTTGATGGGAGGTCGTCTTGGCGCGTTTATCAAACGCAGTTTGAAATTATTGCTTCTGCGAATGGTTGGGACGATACTTCGAAGGCATTCCATCTCGCAGCATCTCTTCGAGGTGAAGCTGCTGACATTTTACAGACACTACCTGAAGAGAAGCGGGGAGAATTCGTGGCGCTGGCAAGTGCGTTGGAGTTAAGGTGTGGGGAGCAGCATCTAAAGGATTACAACAGACTGCAATTGAAAGTGAGGCAGCAGAAGGCCAATGAAACTCTTCAAGAATTGGCATCGGATATAGAAAGACTGTCGCTCCTCGCTTTCCTAGACTGTCCCTCGGATGTACGAGATAACCTGTCTCTTCAGTATTTCGTGGATGCCATCAAAGATCCCGACATACAGCAAGCTACCAGGATGTCAGACAGCAAAGATCTGAAGTCCACCCTCGTCTATGCCATGAGAGTAGAAGCCGCACAGCAAGCTTCTAGAAAAGATAGGCGTTTCGTACATGGAACATTGGCAGACGATTATTCTGAACTTTTCACGAAGAAGTTTCAAGAACTGGAAAACAAGATGGAGCGAATTATGAGAAATATTCCTGGCTCGAGGGATCGAAAAACTAGAGTTATTTGTTGGCTCTGCAACCGGGAAGGACATTTTAGACGTGATTGCCCTGAATTGGACAGGAGAGGGGACAGACCCTCGTCCGAGCCTCAGCAGTTAAAGAGCGGCTATCTCGCGAGGCGGAGGTCGCCGTGTAGAGCAGGTGGTGCCCCACTCAGCCTCTATCACATCTCATCCCTTCAAGGAGGAAACCATGGTTTATTCGTGGAGGGCAAGATCAATGGAACTCCCTGTCGTCTAATAGTTGACTCAGGGGCAAATGTAACCATCTTACGGACGGATGTAGCCCGGCGCCTGGATAGCCAACCTCTTTACACGGCGCCTTCAGTTTCACTACAGACTGTGACTGGTGACAAAATTTCTGTGCATGGGAAATTAAATGTCAACATCTCTTTTGGATTTCACACCTACACTCACACCGTTTACGTCGCTGAAATTATTGACCCATGTATTCTTGGATTGGACTTTTTAAAGAGAAATGGAATTACTTTGAATTTCGAGAAAGGCGAGCTTCAAACAGGGAAAGAAGAAGTTCCATTGTTCGGTTTGGACTCGGAAGAGCCGTGTGCATATCGAATAATAGCTCTTGAAGACATCACCATCCCCTCCATGACAGATTTGGTTGTAAAAGGTTCAACAGAGCTCCCGAAGGCCTTCCGATTTGGAGTAACGGACTTCCCATCATCGAATAGCGTCCCGAAATGAGTGGTAGTAGGAGCGACGCTTGTGGATCTCTCTCAAGAGGTGGTGCATGTGAGAATGGCCAACATCGGTGATTCTAAGAGAGTTATCAAGAAAGGAGAAGAAATTGCGCCTTGCACACCTGTTACAAGCATCGAACGAGGATCGAAGGAGCTTCTGACCGCACCACCCGCGGATTTAGTGGACCAGCTTCTCGAAGACTCTCGGTTGGAAAGAAGGCAAGAGAAGATTGTCGGAAACCTTATAAAAGAATTTCAAGACATTTTCTCCATGTCATCAAAAGATGTAGGAAGAACAGAGCTTACTCAACATCGAATCGATACTGGGACCCATTTACCTATTAAACAACATCCTCGAAGACTTCCTTTCGCAAAACAAGAGGAGGTCGGGAAACTGTTACAGGAAATGGAAGATAATAGAGTTATCGAACCCTCCTCAAGTCCATGGGCCTCTCCAATCGTACTCGTTCGAAAGAAGAATGGTTCCACCAGGTTTTGTGTGGATTACCGGAAGCTGAACGAAATTACGAAAAAGGACAGCTACCCTCTGCCAAGAATTGATGACACTTTGGACACTCTATCAGGGAACCAGTGGTTTTCGACTTTGGATTTGAAGAGTGGATACTGGCAAGTGGAGATACATCCCGACGATCGTGAGAAGACTGCCTTCACTACCGGCCAAGGATTATGGCAGTTTCAAGTTATGTCGTTTGGCTTGTGTAATGCACCGGCTACGTTCGAGCGACTAATGGAGACTGTGCTTAGAGGACTTTCCTACGAGACCTGTCTGGTATATTTGGACGATATCATTATCACCGGGCGGAGTTTTAAACAACACTTGCGAAATGTGAAGAACGTGTTCTTGAAGCTTAGGGAAGCCCACTTGAAGCTTAGCCCATCAAAATGTAAGCTCTTTAGGCGGAAAGTCAGTTATCTCGGACACATCATCTCATCCGATGGAGTTAGCACAGATCCAGCCAAGATCCATGCTGTGCAAATTTGGTCTCGACCGCAAGACGTTCATCAATTGCGAAGCTTCCTAGGCCTGTGCACGTATTACCGTAAATTCGTGAAAGGTTTCTCCAAGATCGCCAGACCCTTGCATCGACTAACAGAGAGCAAGCAGAAGTTCCTATGGACTGCCGACTGTGACGACTCCTTCAATCAACTGAAGAACGCTTTAACATCCGCGCCTGTTTTGGCTTTTCCCGATGTTAACAAGGACTTTATTTTGGATACAGATGACAGCAATGAGGGAGTGGGCGCCCTTCTTTCCCAGGAAATTGAAGGACAGGAGAAATTCATAGCTTATTTTAGTAGGAGCCTGTCAAGATCCGAGCGGAACTACTGCGTCACAAGAAAGGAGTTACTGGCAATAGTAAAAGCCGTTGAGCACTTTCATCATTACTTGTACGGCCGAAAATTCCTTTTAAGAACTGATCATGCGTCTCTGACTTAATTGCTGAATTTCAAGAATACAGAGGGACAAATAGCAAGGTGGATTCAGCGCCTGCAGGAATACGACATGGATATCCATCACAGAAAAGGAACGTTCCATGGGAATGCAGACGCTCTTTCTAGAAGACCATGTCCGGAGAATTGTCGATTTTGTTCCAATGCCGAGTCTAAATTTGGGGTTAACACATCGGCCGTTCGGAAAATAACTACCAAGTCAACTACTTCAGACGTGGACCCTTGGAGTGACCAGAATGTTCGAAAGAGTCAGGTTGAAGATCAGGACTTGAAACCTCTAGTTGAATTCATGGAAGCAGCTATCGGAAAACCCAGTTGGCAGGAAATTGCATGCTATAGCCCAACAATGAAGAGATATTGGGCTATGTGGGACTCTTTTCACTTGAAGAATGGAATACTCTACCGTCGATGGGAGTCCGATGACGGCAAAAGCTTCCGGTGGCAATTAATCTTTCCAAGTTCTAGAGTTACCAACGTTCTAGAAGAACTTCACAGCAGTTCTACTGGAGGACATTTTGGTGTCACGAAAACTCTTCAGAAAGTTAGGGAGAGATTCTTCTGGGACAAAGCAAAATCCGACGTGGAGAAGTGGTGCAAGTCCTGTGATGCATGCAATTCGCGGAAGGGACCGAAGACCCGAACTCGTGGAAAGTTGCAACGTTACAACGTAGGAGCACCATTCGAAAGAATTGCTTTGTACGTCTTAGGCCCCCTACCTCACACAACTAATGGCAACAAATACATCCTAGTTGTCATGGACTACTTTAGCAAGTGGACAGAAGCATACGCGATTCCGGACCAGGAAGCCACAACCGTAGCAGAAGTCCTCGTACGGAATTGGATCTCCCGATTTGGCGTACCCCTGCTGATACATTCCGATCAGGGGACGAACTTCATCTCTGCCGTCTTCACTGGGCTGTGTGACTTGCTCGACATGGAAAAGACTCGTACAACTCCCCTCCACCCACAATCCGATGGAATGGTTGAACGATTTAATAGAACGATTCTGAATCATCTCTCCTTGTTTGTTTCCAAGAACCAGCAAGATTGGGATCAGAAACTTCCATTGTTCCTTTTGGCCTACAGAAGTGCTACTCACGAGACCACCGGATATACACCATCTCAAATGATTTTCGGAAGAGACCTTAGACTACCCTGCGACCTCCTCTTTGGACGACCACCGGACACCCCTTCCTCGCCTGTCCAGTATCTAGATGATCTCCAGGCACGTTTGGAAGCCGTACATCGGTTCGCCAGAGAAAGAATCAACATCATGACAGAACGCATGAAGGTCCGCTACGATGCCAAGGCCACGGAACGTTCATTCCAGGAAGGTGACAAGGTGTGGTTATGGAATCCTAAACGTCGGAAAGGACTCTCCCCTAAGCTCCAGACGAACTGGGAAGGGCCGTATGTGGTCCTTAAGAAGATCAACGACGTCGTGGTAAGGATTCAACGGACACCCTCCTGTTAACCTAGAGTTGTACATAACAATAGACTAGCCCCATATTATAGTAGAAGTGATTGAATTGCCTTTCCTCTTAAGGACTTCACTGCCCGGGACGTGCAGTCTTTAAGAAGGGGGAAATGTTGCACAAATTGTCTGTATATATTGTAAATAGTGACGTATTATTTCAAAATTCTATTGTAATTTATTTTTATCTTATTTTATTTATTAATTAATAGTGATTATACAAGTTAGAAAAAGGTGGCAACACCTAAAGCAATCGAGAAGTTTCGAGATATTTCTTTTCCGAGGAATTGGCTGGAAATTTCGAGAATGTCTCACGCGCTTGTATATAAAAGACTGGAGAACGGGAAAGTTTTCAGATTGACTTCGGACTTCGTTGAAAGCTGATCGCTTTGTTTACCTATTGGAGTGAGCTTGTATAATCGCTGAATTCGAAGTTATTTTTGTTGAAGCTTGTGTTGAAACTTGAGAGTAATTAAACTGTTGCCTGTTAATAAATTTTGTGAGTTTTCTGAAGAGCGAATAAATACTTTTAAACCGTGAAAACTGTGCCATCATTGCCTCAGTGGAAAAATTCATAACAGTATATTAGATAGGATAAAGGGTAAGAGTGATGTGTCAGATTACTGTCATGCGTGGATCTAGAAAGGCGAGGGTTCGTATTGCGTACATATGGACAAACTTTTTATTAATATCTTTAATAAGTAATAAGTTATTAAAATATGGAATTTTATATTTTGGTTGTTTTTTTGTTTTTTTTTTCTTTTTTGGCGTAGAGATATTTCTTTTTGACGAAAGAGATTTAATAGTATCGGAGAATATATAGACATTTCGAATATAAGACATGATGCAGGGTAAGACTGATGTGTCAGATAATTGTCAGGCGCGGATCTAGATATATATATTAGGAGAGGCGGGGATGAGCGTTGTGTACATATGGGGAAAGTTTTTATTAATATCTTTAAAAAGTAATGAGTTATTAAAATATGGAGTTTTTATACTTCGATTTTATTTTTTTCCCCTTTTTGACGTAGATGAAAGAAAATAGTATCGAGAATACATAAACACTTCGTATATATTTGATATGATACCGGATAAGACTGATGTATGTGTCAGGTGATTGTAAGGCGAGGATCTAGAGGTATATTTTAGGAGAAGCGGGTTCGTGTTGAGTACATGTGTGGAAACTTTTTATTAATATATCTTTTATAAGTAATGAGTTATTAAAATGTGGAGTTTTTGTACTTCGGAGTTTTTTCCTTCTTTTTTTGATGTGGATGAAAATACATTTAATAGTATCGAAAATATATGGACATGAGTTTGTTATGCCACTTCGAATATTTCATATAGACAATACTGATGTATGTTTAAGATTATGTGCACACTATGACCAAGCAAGAATCTAGGGAGGTTTTATTAAAAGGAATATGCGAATTGATCACTTGTAGCGTACATTATAAGTTAAGAGGGGTCGGAAGGCAATTTTTTTTCTCGGAACCCATTTTGAAGTTTTTAGCACATCACAATATTTGAAATGTTATCTACAAAATAGTTTAACTTGGTGGGCAATGTGCACATCCGAAGTATTTTTAAATATTTTTTTGAAACAATAACATCACTGAAAAAAAAAGCCCGTCTGCTTTGTACTTTAAACGCTGTTTTCTCAAAATGCTGTTTTTTCATACCAATGTACCTTTTTCTCAGGATCTACTCGATATTTTGCATTGAAAATTTTTTTCCTCGTACATATTGTATTTTTACACAAACAGACATATGCTTTTACAGAAATGTTGATTAGATTTTAAAAAAAAATCCTAACCATGTTGGGTTTTTTTGGAAAATTTATTAAAAAATTACAAAACATCATAAATCCTAAACAAAACTTTTTTTTTGTTTTACAAGAGGATATCTTAGTCTATGTCAAAGTGTTATAATATTGGCTGTACAAATTCTTAAGCTGATGCTACGAGTAATTCTGAGTAAAGGTACATAAAAAAGGTCTTTTTAAGATGGACTCGATAAAGCCTTCCGATCCCCATTAAGAACATTTAGAAATGGTGTAGCACTAACGTACACGTCTATCATCGATTTTAAAGTAGAAATTGCATAACGCCTATGGGATTCAATCATGAGGCCAATTGCATGCTAGGCACAAAATGTTGTTAATAAAAGCTTTGAAAGTTGTCATTGACGACGTTTTCTCGCCAACGTGGTATGTTGACAAAATTATAAATTGTTTTTGGTATTCGGCGACATGATTTAAAATCGCAATAGGAAAGGTTACTGCGTTTTCATACTATAGCGAGATATGGAATATTTAGCCAGTTTCATTTCAACCCTTTCAATTCCTTCGGTTTTTAGCTTAGTTGATGGCTGTATTGTTAGCGATCTGGCCTTGCATGCCAAAGGTGTCGAGTTCGAATCCCAGGTTAGGCACATATGCTCTTTTTGGCTTGGATTCTACTTTAAGCTGTAGTTGTCGCTTGATGAGCCGTCATTCTGCATAAAAATAGATCGTTAAGCTTAAAAAACAACATCCTATTTTTTCTCTTTTCTTTCAGATAACACTAACACAAAATTAATATGAGTTAATTAAGTACTCAATCAATATTAACTTATTAAAACTGCAAAGATATTTCCTTCTTTTTCCTAACGGTAAGTGTTTTGAAATTTAAATAACTTTAATAACAGCATATAATATTAAGAAAGTTTTTAGTTATTAACTAAAAGTGACTAAGTGAAGAATACATCATTAGATGCTGCTTCTGCGTGCGTTAGTCGCAAATCGAAAAAAGAAAAAAAAAATGCTTTTGAAACATCGAAAAATAAAACAAATTTATTTAACAAAAGTTCATTTTTTAATACAAAAACACATCACGAATATAAAATATTTCAGTATTGTTACGAATTTTTCCACTGAGGCAATGATGGCACAGTTTTCACGGTTTAAAAGTATTTATTCTCTCTTCAGAAAACTCACAAAATTTATTCACAGGCAACAGTTTAATTACTCTCAAGCTTCAACACAAGCTTCAACAAAAATAACTTCGAATTCAGCGATTATACAAGCTCACTCCAATAGGTAAACAAAGCGATCAGCTTTCAACCAAGTCCGAAGTCCATCTGAAAACTTTCCCGTTCTCCAGTCTTTTATATACAAGCGCGTGAGACATTCTCGAAATTTCCAGCCAATTTATCGGAAAAGAAATATCTCGAAACTTCTCGATCGCTTTAGGTGTTGCTACCTTTTTCTAACTTGTATAATCGCTATTAATTAATAAATAAAATAAGATAAAAATAAATTACAATAGAATTTTGAAATAATACGTCACTATTTACAATATATACAGACAATTTGTGCAACATTTCCCCCTTCTTAAAGACTGCACGTCCCGGGCAGTGAAGTCCTTAAGAGGAAAGGCAATTCAATCACTTCTACTATAATATGGGGCTAGTCTATTGTTATGTACAACTCTAGGTTTACAGGAGGGTGTCCGTTGAATCCTTACCACGACGTCGTTGATCTTCTTAAGGACCACATACGGCTTTTCCCAGTTCGTCTGGAGCTTAGGGGAGAGTCCTTTCCGACGTTTAGGATTCCATAACCACACCTTGTCACCTTCCTGGAATGAACGTTCCGTGGCCTTGGCATCGTAGCGGACCTTCATGCGCTCTGTCATGATGTTGTTTCTCTCTCTGGCGAACCGATGTACGGCTTCCAAACGTGCCTGCAGATCATCTAGATACTGGACAGGCGAGGAAGGAGTGTCCTGTGGTTGTCCAAAGAGGAGGTTGCTGGGGAGCCTAAGGTCTCTTCCACACATCGTTAGAGATGGAGAAAATCCGGTGGTCTCGTGAGTTGCACTCCAGTATGCCAACAGAAGCGGTGCAAGTTTCTGATCCCCATCTTGCTGGTTATATGATTTTGAGATTGCGTCCGAATCATCCGCGGGTGCAGCTGATAGATCCCGGGACCTCCGTTCGATGCTTGTAACAGGAGTACGGATGTCGATTCCCTCGTCACTAACTTTGTCCATTTCCACATGAACCACTTCCTGGGAGGGTTTCATCAACGTCGCTTTCTTCGGTTCTCTCTCCGAGGCTGGAGAGGTACTTTCCATAGATGTGGACTCTTCAGCATTCTCTATGACATTGTCTTCATGAGCTACAATCCGATATACGCACAGCTCTTTCATGTCTAGATCGTGCAAAGGAACTTCGCCTCTCCATGTTTGCAGCTGGCTTTTCTCAAAATTCAGCGTAATTCCATTTTTCTTCAAAAAGTCTAGTCCGAGAATGCACGGATCTACAATTTCGGCAACATAAACGGTGTGCTTGTAGGTGTTAAATCCAAGGGCAATGTCCACTTGCAATTTCCCATGAACAGAGATATTACCACCAGACACAGTTTGTAGAGAAACAGAGGGCGCTGTGTAGAGGAGTCGGCTGTTCAGGCGACGAGCCACGTCCGTCCTTACGATCGTTACGTTCGCTCCCGAATCGACGATTAGACGACATGGAGTTCCGTTGATCTCCCCCTTCACGAATAAACCCTGGTTTCCTCCTTGTCGGGATGAAACGTGGAAACGACTGGTCGGGGCTTCACCTGTTCTACATTGCAGCTTCTGCCCTGCGAGATGACATCTTCTTAGATTCAGTTGTGGAGACTCCGTGGTAGTGTTATCCCTTCTCTTTTTCAAATCAAGGCAGTTTCGTCGTAGATGCCCTTCCCGTTTGCAGTGCCAGCAAACGACTCTGGTCCTTCGATCCCTGGCTCCGGGATACACTGTAAAAAATAATAGTTCAACCTTTCACCACTTTTCTGGTTTAATCTAGCGAAGCTGAGAGATTTCACCAGAAAAGTGGTTCAATTCAATTCGAGCTACTATCTCGATAAATGAGTTGCACCAAAATTCCGGTGAAATGTATTGATCCCATCATGCATTGCGCGGTTTTGCTGGCAATACAACATGGCCGAAACTTCGCACTCGTAGAACTCTTTTCGTGTTGTTACAAGGCTTAACTCGATTGTTTAGCCGTGGTTGTTACTGTCGAACAACATATTTCAAATCAAAGGTAAGCTTTTTTTTATTGCTTACTTTAATAATACTTTTGTTTGCAAGTTCCATCTGTCTAATTCTATCATTTTACTTAATTTAATAATGTGTAAACAACTAGGCCTATTTATCTGAAGCTGACAGTTCTATAGTGCTTTAATATTTGGTAAACAATTGCTTTGAAACTTGAAATATGTATTGTAACTTTAAAAGTTGCATAAGTCATAATATGTTTTCGATGTTAATAGTTTAGACGTTAAAGTATTCATACCTTTTACAACTTCCAACTTTTAGATATTTTATCGAAACATTTTAGTAATGAATTTTGAAGCTAAACATATACAAATTGGATCACTTTATTTGTGAATGTTTGCATCGTATAAACAACAGCAGGATCAGTTTCATAATCGGTATTTTTTAAATACGATTTAAAATCTTGGGTACTTTTCCATTTCGCGGGGACAGGCGATAATGTCGCCATAAATTATGCAATTGACGCCAAACAGAATATCCCCGCTGGTAACTTTTTACCGCCACATTTTGAAAACAAGACGCTGCCATTTTTAAAATAAATTAAATTAATAAATATAATCTGCTTGGCGAGATTTGCAGCATTATCAAAAAATTTTATGTGTATACTGTGCGTTGTCGCAAATAAAGTCTGCTTGGCGACATTTGCGCCTGTGAAATGGAAAAGTACCAAATCTTAATGTTTACTCTTGCTAAAATTGTCAAATTGTGTGAACCATGTAATATATTATTAATTTTCCTTACACTTGTTCTATATTTTTTTCAGAAAACAGATCTTATTCATTTGTGGCGACATCAAATAACAGATAAAACTTCTGTGCACTTGAGTACTCTTTTGCACAGCGGTAATGCATCTGTCTCAAGACACAATTGTCCCTGGTTCGAGCCTCGTCGCCCTTGAAAGCTTGCTAACGCTTTATTGGTGTCTTGACTGTCAACGATCAAAAGTTTCACTACACACTCATAGCCAGATTATTCAAATACCAGTTCCTTCACAGCGATTTCAGCACATTAACATTGATCTGGTTGGACCTCTCCCACCGTCTGAAAGATACAGCTATATCCTCACATGCGTGGACAGATACTCCAGATGGCCTGAAGCAATACCAATTACAGACATCCAAACCGACACAGTCGCTCGTGCTTTCTTCAACCATTGGATTTCTCGCTTCGGCACTCCTTCTATTGTAACTACTGACCAGGGAAGACAATTCCAGTCTACACTCTTCTCTTCTTTATCAGCACTACTTGGTGTCAAGCTCATCCGCACGACCCCATACCACTCAGCAAGCAATGGAATGATCGAACGTTTTCATCGCTCTTTGAAACAAGCGATAAAATGCCACCGCAATCCGCTGGACTGAAGCACTACCACTAGTACTCCTTGGACTGCAATCAGCAGTCAAACAAGACCTTGGTTGCTCTCCATCAGAGTTAGTGTATGGTTCGACCATCCGACTACCTTCAGAATTCATCTCACCATCTGCGACTCCAGTCATCGAGACATCTGAATTCCTCCGTCTTCGTACATGTATGCAAAGCCTGTCACCAAAGCCAGCTTCTGCACACATCAAACACATCCCTTTTGTCCACTCAGCACTCAAAACTTGTTCGCATGTCTTCTTGCTCAGAGACCGCATTAGATCCACCTTACGATGGACCCTACCGAGTACTGGAACGCAACGCCAAAACTTACACCCTCGACATCAACACCAAACGTAGTGTCATCAACATAGATCGCCTCAAACCAGCCTTCTTCATTGCTGATGACTTCTTAGACCCAACTACTCCATCACACACAGCAGCCTTTTCACCCTCACCTACTTTATGCGTTCCATCTAGTGCTCCAGACACATCTCCCACCCCTAGTTCCCTAGAACCCCTCCCACCCCTCATACCTTTTACAACTTCCAACTTTTAGATATTTTATCGAAACATTTTAGTAATGAATTTTGAAGCTAAACATATACAAATTGGCTCACTTTATTTGTGAATGTTTGCATCGTATAAACAACAGCAGGATCAGTTTCATAATCGTTACTTTTTGAATACGATTTAAAATCTTGGGTACTTTTCCATTTCGCTGGCACAGGCGATAATGTCGCCAGAAATTATGCAATTGACGCCAAACAGAATATCCCCGCTGGTAACGTTTTACCGCCACATTTTGAAAACAAGACGCTACCATTTCTAAAATAAATTAAATTAATAAATATAATCTGCTTGGCCAATCTACACCGAAAATTTTTGCGACAAATCATAAAATAAAACACTTAAATAACTGTGTGCGCTTGCGAACAACAAGAATGCTCTTTATTGGCGGCACTTAAAAACCGCCAAATCTGTAGCTGCAGTGCCGTTAATACGCAAGTACCATTTTAATTTACATAAAAGTCAATTTAACTTGAAGCTTTTGTAAACTTAATATTTAATACTTCTATATTAAATTACTGGCATGTATTGTCATTTTTTTTGTCAATAAGATAAAATTTGTGCCTGTTTAAAAACATTTACTCTTCCATTAGTCTGATACCAGATAAAAACCACCAGATTGTAGCGATAACTCATACAAAGTAACAACCTTCAAATCTATAATTCCTAAAATAAACCGTTATGACAATATAGGCTTGCTTTCTAGGTACTGATCTATTAGACGGGTACCAACTAAAAATTGTCAAACTACAATGATAACTCATCCAGACTAACAATCTTCCAATAATTTATAACTCCTATAACAAACAGTTATAAAGTTTCTATAGCAACCTTATAACAAACCTTTCACATATAGGCTTGGTGATACATTTACGTGTCATTTAAATATGTAAACATTTAAGCTTGACGCCAACTGGTACCTGTCTAATGGAAGAATTCCGTTTCCTATTAGTAGTATAATTTGTTGACTTCTGGACTATAGCCCTCTATAAATTTTGTTGAATTCTGGACTATCGATGTTTCAAGTGTTGACACCTGGACTTAATTAGATTAAAAGTTTATATATCCGTGAATGAATATCAAAAAGTGATGTAACAACCGTTAAAAACATAAAAAGTCAGCATTTAGTCTTTTTCATAAGTAGTTTATGATGTATTACCAGTTTATTTAAGTATAGTTATAATTTTTCACTGTGATAATCAAGTTGTACTTTGTAAAAGTTTTAAAATCTTTTGATCTTTATATTTGAAAATGGTAAATAATATTTATATCGACATATATATTTTGTAGAAACAAATATCCTCACACTTGTCTTAAAATAAAAGTAGAATGTGATTTTTTTAAACTTTTACTTCCATCCAACTTAGTTATGTTACTTTATATTTTGAAAGAAGGAAAACCAAGTTAATCTGTAGCATCTATTTTTCTTTGGTTTTATATTGTAAATTTATAAAAATCGAATTAAATAGAAAACTCACAAAGTAAAAAAAAGAAACTCACATGAATATGATCACATGATTTTATTGTTCTATTTATTTACATTGTTTATTAAAGAGTCATACATTAATAAATATGCTTTACACAATTAACATTTAAAAATTATATAAATTGTATTTGTTACAGCATTATATTTTTAACAAAAAAGAATAATAAAGAAAGAATTTCATAGTGTAATTTATTCACTATGTATATAAATTATTACATAATATAAGTATATTTCATATAAATATATTTTATATATAAGTACAATATATTTCATAATATATAAGTACAATATAATATTAATACATTTTTGTTGCAAAATGTCCAAATGGCAAACAGTTCGTTGCATCGTACATATACATCTTGTCATAGAAACTACATAGACTTGTTTTATTTTGTGTAACTGTAGATACAATGTGATTTTTAGACATAATATTTGTTTGTTTGTTTCTAATCACCCCATCTGTTCTTAAAATATTTACATATTGTTCATGTTTCAACTGATTTTTCACAACACACTTCTTTGTGCCTTTACATGTAAGCTTATTCTCTTCTCCAAACACATAACTATACATTTTTGGACGCAAAGCACAGAACTCTGAAATGGGTATACCTCTAGTTTCATCTTTCAAATATCCTAAACAAGCCTCATTAGCTTTCGAGTATAAACTATGAGAAGGGTGATAATTTGAAAAGTCTAAACAATTTTTGAACTTTTTAGATAGGTCAGCATATACATCTTTAGTAAATATTTCTAAACAAAGTGAGTCAGTGTCAGTGTATAACAAACTTATTTTTTCTCTATAAGTAGGTTTTAAAATGTCGTAAAATAGTTCAAACATTTTTAATTTGCTTAAATCCAATACAGAAAAACCTATGTAGACAGGTTGATTTAGAAAAAGATTTGACTTTAAAATTTTGAATATCGCACATGAATCATTAAGTATGGAAAAAAATTCTAAACCCGGATCTGCCAGGAATCTTTTACATTGCTTTTCATTTAATGCAACTTTAACATTAACATGTTTTCTTAAATTCATACAGGTGCGTCCAAAGAATGCATTATTAAAGAGTTTGAAGAAATCTTTATCAAAAGAATTGCATGCGTTTTTTCTTTTGTCATTGTTAAACAAAATATAATTCTGTAACCAATATGATTGCTTAAATTTAATAATTCGATGATTTTTTTTAATTTTCAAGCCATGTTTAATATAAAATTGTAAGTTCAAATAATGAACTACATATTTTTTCTTTTCATGGAAAGTGTTTAAAAGTTTTTTATTTCTTCCATTAAACTTCAAACTTAACTTCTCCAAAATGTGTTTTTGATAAGAAGAAAGCATGTTATAATTTACTGTTTCATGATTAGGTGCTAATGGGAATGATTTGTGTAGATCATGGATATCAGGAGGGTAATATAAATCAATTTCTAAAATAAATCCAATTTGAGAATCTTTATCGAAAGCCATTAAATCGAAACAATCAATTTCATCCTGTGATAGCCATTGGAAATTTGAAAAAGGAAGTTTGTAACCACTCATTATTGTCCCATACAGATTGTTAAAATCAACAGATAAAATAAAACTTGACGGTGAAGATTTATTAAAATTTTCTAAGTAAGTGTTGTTAGCTTTAGCAAAACGTTTGGAGACAAAACACATTCCTCCTCGGATCCCCGACTCTATCATGAGGTACATATCAATATCTGTAAGTAATTCCAATGTGATTTTAGTATTTTTTAATCCTGCCATCCACGTTAAACTTGGAGTAGTGAAGAAATGTACTGGATCTAACTCATAATAACTCATGCTTAGTTTTCGAAAGTTCTCAAATACTTCTGCAAGTAAAATAACATCAGAATCCAAATATAAACGCAAATAGTCTTTTAAAGTTGAACATTTAAATGTAGAAAATATAACTTTAGCTAATTTATAATTATCATTAGAAATATTCTCATTATTTAAATCGTTGAAAAATGCAGATTTCGGAGGAAGTTTTTCTTCTTCTAAAACTTCAAGGGAGTCTAAGTGATTATACGGAAAGAAACCTTTCCTTAACAAAAGCTGCCTACAATCATATGACCCAAAAAAAGAATGAAAAATCGAAAAATTATGCTTACTTGTTTTCAAATTTTCTACCAGATCGCTTAATTTTGATGGAAGGAATAAGAAACTATCGAGAAATCGTATATTGTCTAAACTGAAAGATGTGCATTTTTGTGTGTTAACTGGAATAATTGTAAGTTTTTGGCCTAAATCACTAGATATTTCTTTAAGAATTAAATGAGAATCGTATCCTCTTAAGTTATGTATAACAACAGGGATAAAATTAGAAAATTTGTAGTTTAAGTTACATCCTTGACAAGCTTTGCCTAACACTCTTCCTGTTAAATGATCATGATTTCTAACACTTATAGTTTCTGTTGAAAACATATTTCCACATAAATGACATCTGTCAGAACTAACAATATCACATTCATTCATTGGAATATTTTTTTCCATATATTGAATTACGGCTTTTGAAATATTTTGCAAGCATGAAATAAAATTTGAAACTACATTTAAACCACAGTGAAATTTGTGAAACACTATTTTTTTTTCATTATCAATAAGAATTAAAGAATATGCAACTGGTTTGTGGTTTTGTTTTGTTATTGAAAATGATGTATTTGTACTCGGTTCCGCTGAAAGTACTCGCTGAGTGATACATTCAAAATCTGCATACACACAAAATGGGTGAAAAAACATTTTGTGAAAAGCATTAAATGTTAAGTATTTATGATCAGGCGTAGGAAGGGAAACCTTTTGCGGAGCATTGTGTAAACATCTCTTAATATGGTTATCTAAAGTTGTCTGTCGAGAAAAACCCATTAAACAATTTTTACAATATTTGTGAATTCCATGTTTTTCATGTAACAATTTGTTAAAGTTTCTTATTAAAAAATAATGTTTTTTATACAACAAAAGGTCAATTTCTTTATAAATATTAAGTTTACTCTTATATATAGGATAAATTTCATTTTGAAATTCATATACATTTATCGAAATTTTATTTTTATTTTCGAACTTCGTTATGTCACTTATTTTAACTGGAAATGTTAAAAAATCATACGACAAAAATTTCAAATATTTTCTATACACAGACTCTGAAGATTTATTATAAGTTTGTGGAAATAAGCCAGCTAAAATTGAAAATATCAAACACATATAATTTTGACATTTTACATTAAGTAAGCATTTCTTATTTACTAATTTTTTGGGTAAGGATACATCTAAACAACCACCTTCTTTTTCTTTATATTTTCCAACGTGAACTTCTACGAAGTCTATACTTTTTATACTCCATCCAGAACCAAAATTCAAAAAATCTTCAATTCTTTTTAGAATTTTTAAAAATGAGGAATTAATTTTTTCATTTATCTCGTATATGGAAAGTAATCGTTCTGTATTAGAATTAAAATAAAAAGAATGAAAAGTTAATTCATTATCTCTAATTTTTTCAAAAGTTACTTTAAGAGAGATGATAAATCGAAGTCGAGTATTTTCTTCTTTTAAAATATTAAAAATGTCATCTTTACAATTATTAAATACAATTATAGGATCAATACAATTTATAATATCTTTCTTAAAAGAACGAATAAAATTTCTAAAAGCTTGAGCTTTAACATAAAACATATTTATATATAATATATTTATATAATCAATTTTTATATTATATAAACATTTAGTACTTCAAATACTCAATTGAAACACATAACACACTTATTCAGAGTGTTTCTTCACATGTTGTTCTAACATTTTTAAAGCTTTAAGTACTTGATCTAAATCTGTTAATGGAACGTTGATAAACTTCTTTCTATCCGAATCTTTTTCTTTTTTGCTAAAAGATAAATAAAATACTTTCTTAAATTTTTTTACTTCCACTACAAATCCATCCGCAACGTATATAGAGATGGGGTATATCTTTCTCATGTAGTTCTAAATCATCTTTCAAGTATATAATCAATTTTTATATTATATAAACATTTAGGTACTTCAAATACTCAATTGAAACACATAACACACTTATTCAGAGTGTTTCTTCACATGTTGTTCTAACATTTTTAAAGCTTTAAGTACTTGATCTAAATCTGTTAATGGAACGTTGATAAACTTCTTTCTATCCGAATCTTTTTCTTTTTTGCTAAAAGATAAATAAAATACTTTCTTAAATTTTTTTACTTCCACTGCAAATCCACCCGCAACGTATATAGAGATGGGGGGTATATCTTCCTCGTGTAGTTCTAAATCATCTTTCAAGATTATGTCGAAAGTTGACTTGACGTTGAAGGATGACTTTACACTTTTTGTTGGCTGGTCATCAGTTAAATAGGAATCTAAAAGTTTAAGTTATGAAAAATTATTTTAATATAATACAAACTATATATAGTAATATTATAATAAAATACAAAACTATATACAGTAATTTTCATAATACAATACAAATTATAAGATACAAAACTATATACAATAACATTATAATACAATTCAAAATATAAAATGCAAAAACTATATACAATAATGTTATAATACAATATAAATTTAAAGCTACAAAGCTACTTGTGTTGGTCACTGCATGTCTCTTTTTTCTACAAAAAGATTTAAAGCTACTAACCTACCTAAAAATACAAAACAATTAGTTTAGAAAAAATAAATAACAGAATGAAAATACACACCATTCCATGGTCAATTCCCCATCTTTCGTTTTTTTGGTGACGCTTCGATTGAATTGCCATCTTCAGACACTACAGATTCTAGAAAAGAAAAAAAAAATCTATCATGAATGCTGTGTTAAAATTTTTAAATATAATAACAATTTTAATCCTTGTTCATAATTTTTATTTGATACAATCTCTTTAATAAAATTTTAAATTCAAACTGATCTATTTTAACTTGTAGATTACAACAAAATAACGCTTAGACATTTTTTTTTCTAAAACAATATATTTAAAGAAGTAACAAGTTTGGTTGTTTTGTACGCTCAGCGACCAATATTTTTGTACAATAACGACTAATCAGAGAAGTAATGAGAGTTTCTAGAAAAAACTTTTACTTACCTAAATCAGAATCAATATCCAATTTGTCAGTAGTTTTTTTTTTTAACTTTTTCTGTTTTGGTTCCAGACCTATTTTGAAATTAAGAATATACATCAGATTATTGTAAATATACAAATAAAAATATTGTCTCCCCCCCCCCCCTTCTTTTTTTTGTCTATTTAACTTAACAATAAATTGGTTTTACTACATATTATACATAAGAGCGTATACTGTCTTTCTACTACAGATTTCATTTAATCACTACTAGAGCTTACTACTGGTGTTCTTTTTTAAAGAAGATTACTTTTTCTTCTTCTTCTTATGAATGCGGTTAAGTACTGTGAATTTTTTTATTTTACTTTTTAATTTTCTCCATATTAGAGTTTTAGTATTCTTTTTAAAAATAAATATGGTTCCTATGTTAGAATAAAGAAAAATACTTTACGTGAATTAGACATCTTTTAAGTTGATTATTCTTTGTTTTATGTTGCTGTATCGAATGAACAATAACTAAAAAGAAAAAAGAAAAACAATAATTATATTCGCAATCAACAATATTTTATCTTAACTACAAAGTTTTTGTAAATAATATCTTCATCATTTCCTATACGTTTCGACTCAGTTTGTATTATTTTTTTGAAACACTCGTATTAGAATTTGAATGTAATTTGATTTCTACTTACTTGACTAGACAAGACAAAATGAAAGCCATATAGACCAATTGGAAGAACAGTTTCATTTACTATATAGATGAAATATTAGCGAAAGCCTTTGATATCTACTTATTTTGTTTAGGCATGTTTTGAAATGATAGTTGCAGGACTGTTTCACTTACCAACTGTGATTGCAAGGAAAGAATTGCCATCCTGATGAAATATGAGCCTAGGCTGGAGAGGAGGATATCAGAACCGTAAAAATTCAAAAATCTCAAAATGATCATTTAAAAAACTCAAGTATTTCAAGATAATTCAAAATAGTTAAGTACTCGACTCACCTCAATCACTCTAATCAATATATGATGAGTAGAGTAATGACTAAACCAAGATTTGTGCACTAAACAAGGATATTTTCTAAGAATTGGGATAAATTACTCTATTTAGACAATTCATTGTTAAATAATAAGATTTTAGACAAAATAACTAAAAAACAGTACGTAAAAACATTGAATATGTTATTCAATAAAATCTGATTTGAGAGTGAAAGAAAAACGCTAAAAGAATTAAGTTACACTTACTTCAAGTTGTGTTTTCTTTCTCACAGGTAGAGAAGGTATACTGCAAAGGTGTGCAAATGGATGCAACTAATATACAATTGAACTAAGATACGTTACACGGAAAAAAAATGTCACCTGATGTCCTGTCACCTGATGTAAATTGTTTCTAGATTATTCAAAACACTATCATATCCTTATTTGAAAGTCAATGTGCGTACTTTCGTAATTAACATTTTCCTTAATTTATTTTGTGACTTTCACCCTTTTCCTACATTACTTATAATTAGTACTAATGAACCTGACTTGAATACAATGTAATGGATGAAAAATAAAGGGAAATAAAAGCGCAATTTTTTCAAAATTTACAATTTTTATTATTTTAAAAATAATATTTAATGAAAAGAGTTAAATTAAACCAAATTTTCTTGATTATAATATTTTTAAAATAATTTAAACTTTGATTCGAAATATCTTAAGAACTTTTTTTTTATAAATGTTTTACATGTATTTTTAATACTTTTCTTTAATTTGAATAAGTAGATTATCGATATATAAATTTAAATCAATACTATAATTTTTCAAAAATAATTTAGGTGTTATATTATTTAAAGTTTTGGAGTAAAGCTTTAAAAAATTCTACTGATAGAGAAGTATTATTTAGACAATTTTGCATCTCTCTGAGTCATTTAGTACAATAAGAAAACACAGAAAACATCACTCATTTAAATTCAATTAATTATTTTTATTTTCATTATTACATTTTTCTTTCTATAATATTTAATCTTGTAATAACAATTCTCATTAGCTTCCAATAACATTCATTGAATCATTGTAAGGAGTTACAGGCAACAGCTTGTTGTAGACGAATGCAGAGAGTCTTTAGGATTTGCATATTGGAGAGTATTTTGACAATATAAAAAATTTCAGAGTACTTTGGGTATCGCTAGCCAGATAACATCAGGTTGTTTCTTCGACACTTAATTACTGGTATGCAATTACTCGAACAATGTAATAATTTCCATCAGATTCCGATAAAATTCATTGATTTAGCGAAATGAGTTCTTCGAGGCGGCAGCTTGTTGTAGTCGAATGAAGTGCCTTTATAATTTGTGTATTGGAGAGTATTTGAAAATACGCAATTTTCGGGATTCTATGAGTACTGCTAGCTAGATGACATCGAGACGCTTCTTCAACACACTTTAACATACTGGTATGTAATCGCTCGCACAATCCTCTGATTTCGTAAGGCTCGGAATTGCTTTCGCGGTCCAACAGCAAAAAACCAAAACGGACTTCTCCGTTTGACGACATCTTAGCATCTGAATGGTAAATCATAGTCTAATCGTTTTTTCTAAAACTATATCATCCAATCACGTTCCTTCTCGATTATGTAATCATTGAACGACAATTTTGTTGCATATTCAAGTCGATATTTGCATTGGCGAGAGTTTTCAAATGCTGACGAGCAAATTGGCGAAGTAATCGCTCGTTTGCGCAAACATTGGAAGCTTGTAAGGAGAGAGTCTTAATTCCACGCGTCACATGCCACAAATAATATAAACAAAACAAGCCACAACTTGTTGTTTTGTAATGCTGATATTGGTGAGGGTTATATTGCAAAGCTGTAGAATTTCGAGCAATAAATTTTTTCACTAGTGCAATGTGCTTTTTCCCATAACTACAAAAAAACTTAGCAATATTATGAGAATCGAAGTAGATTGCTTGCCAGTGGGCTCCAGATTTGAAAGATGGGTCAGTATTAACTATAAAACTTCTAAAGCGTCCTCTTTTGTGTGGGAGCTTGTCATTTGCATAAACACCGCCAAAATCGAGTTTGATTTTCGAATCGGATAAAGCTAGTCTTGTAATTGTTAATGTATCCATTTTTTAATAATCTGTGAAAACATTCCTAGACTTATCAATCTCGATAGTAGCTGCGAATTCCATGTAACATATCAGAGTGATTGTTTCCGTTAGATCAGATTCGAATTTAAGATGGATCGATAAATCACCAGTGCGAATGATATTTAAATGCTCAGCGGAAGCAGCATAATCTTGAGTTAGATCAAAAGCATAAAAACAAAGCGAGTTTTTATATTCGGCGTAGCTGATATTCGTATCTTCTCTACCCAAATCAGTAAAAAGACTTAAATAATTTCGTGTGTAGCAATTTTTTGAGTAAGACGGAGTAAACGCACTCGCAGGAATTTGAATTCCGTTTTCAGTTAAAGAAAGATAATTGAGTGCGTAATTTTTAAATGCAAAAGGGTTTTTCTTTAAATCGCCATTATACGACGAATTCGAACATAAAGCTAAAATTATACGATTCGGTAGGGTACCATTCACTGCATTCGAAATAGTAACTCTCTTCAAACCAGAACTAATTGTAAATGTTTTTAATTCCACGCGTGTAAAGGGTAATTGTACTCATTGTGATTCAAGAGCTTTTTCGTGGCCGATCATTACAGATCCTGCAATTTCACATCTTCGAATAAATAGACTAGCATTTTCTAACTGCAATTGATAATCTTCGGTTGGTGCTAATAATGCAAATGTATGCTTTGCTTTTTCTAGTTTGATACGAAGAGATACACCATTAATTAATAATTTACTTTGAGAACTTATATCGAGATGTAGCATACCAAACAGTTCAAAAATCTTTCCTTCCTTTGTATGATCATATCGTTTTTTCAAGCCAGCATTTGTGCCGGCTGTGATGTCGACATTATCGTATTCGTCCACGCTATCTTTTATAAACAAACCGGCACTCAATATACCTTTTTGGGATGTTTCAGGGTGAAACAGTAACGCTTGCATGATGCATTTGTATGCATAGTTATTTTCGGATGAAATCTGTCGGTCGTTAAGTGCTACATGGCATTCACTGAACATAGTATTTAGGAGATAATTTATCGGACCACATTTATCTCCTGGTGCTAAGGCACTTCCATCTTGTTTGATAATTTTGGCTTGAACTTTTAAATACAGATGAGAAAGATCATAGTAGCTCTCGCCTAAACCAGGAATGTTGAATTCAATTGTTGGATTATCTGAAATCGATGCTACGGGATGAATCTCTACGAAAGACGATTTGTCGACGGCCATTTGAATAGGAGTAGTTGCGAACATATCTAGTTCGCTTTTGGTGCAATAACATCGATCCATTTTTAAGAAAACACGTCTTTTCGAAACTTCTTACGAGCTCTCATCTGAGTTTTCCGGTGGGAGCGCTTCCTTTTATTCCCTCCTGATTGAATTTTGCGAAGCACGTCATCTTTTACGCCATGAGCAGATTCGATAAATCTCTTGCGAGCAGAATCTTTTAGCGAATGACCTTGGTCAATGTCTTCTAAGATATTTTGACCTGTTGCAAGTAGCCGTTGTCCAAAATATTTTCCAGTTTTTTTAAGAATTGGAATTGCAAATCTCCGTAATGCACTGAAGAAGCCATAACCACGCTGTATTGGATGACTCGAGACAAAATATCCTCCTGTTTGCTGATTGCAGTAATAATCGATGCACGCGGTGGTATCTAATCCGTGGCTTTTCATGTTTAAGAATGAGGCTAACAAAAAATGTTTCATTTATTTATAAATTTTTTTTGCGAAAATTTAGCACCAATGATGTTTTACCACTAATAAACTGAATCGGTGTTCCTCTACTAGTCTTCAATTCGATATGTATTGTATCAAAATGCTGTTTTTTGACGCTAAAATACAGCGGTACAGCAAAATGTTTAACGATTTGATCAGTTTTTTCATTTGCAATAGGCACAATTTTTAATATGGACGCATATGCATTTCCTACTAGTGATTGATTTATTATGTCACAATAGATATACACTTCCGTTATCCCAGCACTCAATTCTAAATTATATTCAGATGTATATTTTCCTTCATCGAATGTATTGTTTACAAACCCTAACAAATCTTTCAACTTTTCTCCAAATTTGACAACCATGTCAGATGGAACGGTTAGCTGGGTTTTCATGTCAGGCAACTCCCTTAGCTTGATATCCTTAAACTCAGAAAACAAATCTTTAGAATTTCGATACATTCCTTGTGGTATTCGAAAAGTATATTGTTTTTTTTCATATCTTTCCCTCGTAAATATTGCGAATACAATAATTTGAAATGACTCACCCACAAGATTATCAGCTGGAGGAACATAAGGAAATTTCGATTCTCCGTGAATTAAATGTGATTCTCCTGTGATATTCAATACATTCATAAGTTTTGCACAAGTTCCTCGTTCTAAAAACACATCAACATTTTGGAGCGTAGTTACTAAAATAACATTTTCATTTGGTATGTATTCAAATGTAGCATAACTCTCCCCATCGATTTTCAGAATATTGTCATTTATGATATCGAAAACACTTCTATCTATGTCATGCGTGATTTTAATTTCTTTTCTATATTTTTCAATGGGCTTTGTAGATGTTAATTTAACGATCTGATTCTGATATGGCTCTTTAAGTTCACGATAACGATAAAGGAAGGAGTTCTCTGTCTCCATACTAGCTGTTATCATTGGCTTCACTCGAGAAAACGATTGCATAATTTCTGGAGCCGATTCTTTATCGATAGACATACGCCAATGAGGCATTAATTTCCATTGTATTAGATTAGAACCAACATATTTCATTTCGAGAGGTGGTGGACCATCAATCGCTTTTTTCACAGCAGTATTAATTCCTTCAGCTAAATCGGTCGTATTGCTGATATTTAGTAATATTTCAGGCAAAGTTGACGTATCAGTAATAAGTATATTTTTCTCAATAGTGTAACTATCATTATAATCAGTCTGTACAGTAAAAAATCGTCCAGGCATGGATATTTCCGATAAAGACACCTCGTAAGCTCCACGTAATGTAATGGGCTGAGCTAATTTCGTACGATAATTATCAGGAGTGTTTTTAAACAGATCCATACTCGCATTAGAAGGCAAAAATACATTAAAATCATTTTCTAAGATTTGATCCATTTTTTATCGATTCACCATCAATCCACGAGTTGTAAGAATCATCGTAACCAACCCACTTAACAAGTAATCGACGCGAGGCTCCTTTACCCTTTGTTTTTATTATCTTCTCAATAGCCCAAAAGTCCTGATTTGTTTTTTGAATTTTCTGTAGTTCTTCTGCATAAAACCGTCCGTCTACTTCTTTACCATTTAGTCCACACAGCATATAAGTATGAGGTTTTGTTGGATATCTCGCACAAATTTTAAAGATTTCCTCCGTCCATCCAGGCAAATAACCCCTTCTAAAAACTCTGTTTGCTTTTGAAATTCTCACTAAGTCACCTACTTCGAAACGGAATTTACCAACTTTGGCATAACTATACAGTCTCTCATATATCTCTGGTTCATTCTTGGAAGTTACACTACTAGGCTTAAAGCCATGACTGCTATGCACAGTGTCATTATACGATCTAACTAAAGCAGGCAAAACATCAATATATTTATAATTATTGCGATAAGTAAAAATTCTATGCATTCGATTGCGAAGATTTCTGTGAGCACGCTCCAGTATGGCACATTTCAACTCACTCTTGGTAGAATAATGATGAACGTTATTTTTTTTTAGCAAGCTTCTTACCCTTCTATTAAAAAATTCCTTTCCATCGTCTGTTTGGAGATTTAGTGGTTTTGCTTTTCTAAACACTTTTTTAAATGCGTTTGCAACGGTCATGGCCTTTTTATTTTTTATCGGAATGGCTCTTAAAAAGCGCGACATAACATCAATGATCGTTAATATATAACGAAAACCCCTGTTCTGCTTAGCATACTTTTGCATGTCGACCAAGTCACTTTGCCAAAGCTCGTCGACACCATATGCTACCGTTTTTCGGCGTTGAAACTTGTAGCGCACCGGAAAATGTAGGGTATATGAATCTTGTTGAGAAAGCCAATGACGTGCATCACGAGGACTTGATTTGCTGTATTGTGCTAGCCGCTTTACACCACCAAAAGAACCTGGCTCTTCTGGATTGTAGTAAATCGCATTCATCCGGTCCACGGCGTCCATTTCACTTTCTTAGGCGTTTTCGGAGTTGGTGAGCTAATTGGGGATGACGAAGCACTAGACGACGACTGTTGTGTCATCGTATCCAACAGTGATAGATCTAATTGTTCTCGGGCATATTTATTCCCTATCCATTGTTTCGGTATGTTTGCTTTGTAGATACCACGCAAAAATTCGAGATAACCTTTCGGGGGTATCTCTGTCTTTTTCAGATCTCTCATAAGATGAGCGAACAAATCAATCATATTGCTTCTATGTACCGGTTTTCCAGCTACTTCTAGTTCGTTACTATCGTTAAATGTATAATTCACATTTTTTAATGCATTTAACACAGGTAAAATAAATTTTTTTCTTGTCTTTGGTACTGCATGTGCCAGATATTTTGCAAACACAGGAATTTGAGTATCAATTACAGTGTCTTGTTTTTCCTCTTCTACGGGTTCTATGGAACTCAGGAATTCTGGTGATAATTCAAAAGTTTTTTGAGGAGCAAGTGGTTGCATAGTTCGTTGATATTTGGGAATAAGCTGAGATAGCAGCTTTCCTCTTAAGTCATCAGGCATTTCAGTCTGTTGCAAGACCCGCATAATGCTGTCTTCGATTCGAATTTCGGGTTTGTTTATTTGATAATATTCGCTCACTAGTTCTGGAGGAACGAGGGCCATTTTCCTAGCCATCACCAAGTAATCCAGAAACTAATTTCAAAACAGTTGGAATAATCAAAGGTAGAAACCCACTTCCTGTTTGGTTCGCAAACAATTTCCTTTTCTTTGAAACTGATATTTTTTTATCCGCTAATTGACGAATCACTCTTTTATACGTTCGAAGTTTTTTACTTTTAGTTACTGGGATATTTCCAGAGAGTAGATTCGAACAAATCTCACAAAGAGATTTTATCTGATCATCCGATGATGTTTTCAAAATCGCCTTCCTCTGTTGAGGATTTGCGTTTGATAATATATGTAGTAAATGCACGTGTCGCTTCAATCGTTTCATTTTTCAACAAAGACCCAATTAATGAGCCTCTGATCGGGAAATATAGATTGACGAAGACGCTCTCGTTCTGGTGTTCTTGGGTGAACATCTATCAGTAAATAAGTAAATGGCTCTGCTGTTGCTTTTTTATACGCATCCATAAAAAATTTCGACTTTGTCGGAAATGCTTGTCGAGCGAAGCAGAATGCCTGTGATTGATCTCGATTGTTTCGAAACATTATGATGTAATGAGTGTTTAAACTAATATCACGCATGGTTTTAACTCTTGGAAATAAATTTTGTGTAATTAGAATTACGCTAAAATTTTTATGATGAGAATCCACAGTAAACATTTGAGAAATTTCACTTGTGAGATTATTCATTAGGTCATCAAGGATTAACAAGTCAAAACTTTCTTCGCTAGAAGGTAGTCCGCATATAAATTTAAAACGGTTTTCGTTAGCGAACCAAGGCTGCCAAGCCGAATAGCACCATACAATTTTATTTAATTTGGATTCGTAGACTTGCTCCGCGATCATTTTACGCACCAGTTCCGTTTTTCCACTCTGCGATGGACCCGTTACCATGCAGGTTGAAGGGTGTTGGAATTTCAACATTGTTTGTATAATCTTACAACTCACCAGTTGAATTCTATTTATATCTGTGTTTTGTTCTTTTTCTTGTCGCATATAGAACTGGTTATGACAGAGGGATGTAAGTTTTACTTATTAAGGATATTTCTAATAATAATCGAATGACTAAAAAGTACTTCAATGCTTTCAACTTTAACATTGTCTGCATATTTTTTCAAACTCTGTCTCATATAATTGTACACCAATGACCTCAGGCTTTAAATAGGTATTATTATCTCTAAAAAAATAACGAATATCATACACAGTCTTTTGTTCCTTTTTACACTTATGGAGAAATATACGTCTCCCTAAATTTTCCGAATAACTACAAGACGAATTATTCAAGTTTATTTTTAGCTCTGAATCAGTTCTACCAATAAAAACAAATGTTTCTACTATACAAATTATAACTAAAATTGCAATGCAAATATTTTTCAATTTAAAACTATCCATAATCAGAATTTTTTAAAAAAAACCTTATTGATGTGCAGATGAATCAGAAATAAGCTACCATCGATAAGTTTGCTTTATTTATACACTTTACAGTTGATAGAAAATATTCCTTTTAACTATGCCATATTACAATAAGAGGAGGAGGGGGTCCACAGGGTTAATTGACCCCCTACCTGGAAAATCTGAAATTATTATTTTAACATGGCGGTCCCTGACGCCAGTGGTGGTGACGTGTGGACACACACCAGTGGTGTTCCGGAACCACTGTGTTGGGATACCCTGCACCCCAACCCAGCTCGTCACGTGGATTCTCCTGTATCCGTTCCAAACGAGTCACACACTTGCATTTGCAGAATCCAGAACTATTGCACTTGTAACATGCCAAGCCACTCACGATTTGATTTGGTGCCCGCATACATTTCTTTTCACAGCAATACCACTCGTCGTCGCAACGGTACATGGCGTCAGTCGTGCGGGTCTCGCAGTTACACATACCAAAGCTCCTACACTTTTGACATTCCAAACCATCCACTGTCGAATTGTCAAACCAATGACATTTCTCTTCACAACAATACCACCTGTCGTCGTAATAGACAGGGACGTCGTTCATGATCAAAATGATCCTGGGCGCACGATAGATCACGAAAACACAACAAGAGTCAAGAGCAGAATAATTCTGGGCCCACGACGACGACACTCTTATTGAAAAAAAGAAAATACCTTAAACTTTCGGTTCGGGGCGGCTCCGACCCGTCTCTAATAGGGTCTTACTGCATCTTGATTACAATATTTCGAGATCTGTATATATCTGAAGTAAACAAAATATTTTTCAATTTAAAATAAATACGATTTATTATTTAACTGCTTCCGTTGTGGTTCGAACTCATGATCAAGAAAAAAGAAACGGACGACTTAGAATACAATCGATTTATATTCTTAGCCATCCGTCCCTTATTGAAATGTTGACTTTTTATGTTTTTAACGGTTGTTACATCACTTTTTGATATTCATTCACGGATATATAAACTTTTAATCTAATTAAGTCCAGGTGTCAACACTTGAAACATCGATAGTCCAGAATTCAACAAAATTTATAGAGGGCTATAGTCCAGAAGTCAACAAATTATACTACTCCTATTGTGCATGTGAAATATCCTATAGAAGTAAATTGACTTATACTACTACGTAACTAGCCTCCCTGATAGCTGTGGGGTTAGAGCTCTGGCCTTGCATGTCAAAGATGTCTGGTTCGAATCCTGGGTGTTCATTGTCGTTCAGAATACACATTATGCTGTAGATAATTAGCTGCCGTTGTGCATGAAAACAGGTCGTTGAGCTTACAAACCAACCAACTTCTACATAACTGAAAACTAATATCAAGTCAGTAAAAACAAACTGAAAAATTTATTGTTTACATTTGCTAATTATGCTTCACGCAGAATATTTTTTTAAAATTTATCGAATTTCAATAAAATTACTAACAAAAAATGTTTTGCTGATAGAATTGTTGAATTTGTTTCCAGAAAAAAATCACTACAAAACTACATATTTTAAAAACTATAAACAAATCTTGAAACACAAACTTGTACAATTCTAATTTTGTATTAAATCTGAAGTGTTATTTTCCTACCCACTTCTCCAAACTAATTACTGAATTTAGTTCTTTGATAACTTCTTGGTACATGTGTTATGAAACTAAACATCTGTACTTTAAAAATGTTGAACAAAGTGCTAAAAACTTATTAACTTGTCTTTGGTTACATATCACTGGCACTATAATTCTTGTAGGCATGTAGGACAGCAAGATACGACTAACTATGCCAAACCATCAAATAAGAATATTTATTGTTAAGATAATATAAGATTACCATGATTTCTATGTTTCGAAAGCACAAACTAATAGGCTTAATATAAAAATGATAATGTGTTTTAAACTAATGAACTAGATGAATTAACATTTTTAAAATTGTGGTAATTATCAGCAAGTCTGAAGATTTTTTTGTCTATCGTATTTTCATGTTTAATACCATTTTACTTGCGGTTATTACTGATTATCAGAATGTATTGATATTTTACCTTGTAAACAGTTTGTCAATAAATATCTACTGTTTCTTTATAAGTACAATAGCAATAATATTGTAACTCTGAAGAATTCATTTTTTTTTAACCCTAATGAATGTAAAGTTTTATGGTTTGGTAACAATGGCATATTTTTTTTATTTTTTTTTTTGATAACTTGGCTGTTATAATAAAAATGCGTTACTGTTCATTATTAAGGTATTTATAGTGTGTGATTTTTGTAAAATTTTTGGTTTTGTGCACAACTTGATAATTAGCCATTGAATAAGAATGTTTTTTTTTGTATTCTAGCAATAAACTATTTTGTAAATAAGAATAATTTTTTTGGAAAAATGTGTATATATTGTGCTATTAATATAATATTAAAAGATTTATCTGCTCTAATGTATAGAAAAAAATAGTGATTTATTGTTAATGTTATT
The DNA here is from genome assembly GCA_963978545.1 of Linyphia triangularis. NCBI lineage: Eukaryota > Metazoa > Arthropoda > Arachnida > Araneae > Linyphiidae > Linyphia > Linyphia triangularis. The sequence continues at coordinate 330,033 of OZ021729.1, forward strand.
TTTCTAAATGTAAAAACATTTCTATTGCAAAGCAGTTCTTAGTAAAAATGGTTTAATGTTGTTAATTTACAAATTAGTAAATAAACACTAAAAAATATGTTGTATTATGTGAAAGAAAGCAAAATTATTTAACTACAATAATTTACTTACTTATAGATTTGTGTTAAAAGAAAAATGAACCTATATAAATTTTATTATGTGATATCTCTAGTCGTAGAAAATTATTTGTTTCAATTTTGGAAAGTCGTGGATTTGTGACATTTTATTTTGGCAGAAACTGTCATTGGATTTTCAGTTGTGTACTCAATCCAATAACAGATAATTTAATTCCTCTTAATTAATAGTCCTTTTTCTTTTATGTTTGATTTTCTGCATTCTAGAAAGGAACTATTTTGTAAATAAAAGTTATTGGTGTGTTGAAATAATGTTGTGTGTTAAATTATACTATTAATAAAAGTTACAAATATTGTTTGCTGTAATGAACTCTGTTCTTTGCCAAACAATAATACTGATTTAATATGGTAATGCTATTTTGTCTAAGTTAAAAAAATGATCTTTGCAAAGTAATTTTTAGTAAAAATGTTTTTATCTTTTGGTAACAATTTATCTAATGGCAGTTCTAATGATAGTTGGTTTGTAAATAAATTTGGTTGGTTAATCTAAGGCAGCAATAAAACATTCAGTTAATAATAAAAGAAAATTTAACTGTCCCTTATTTTTTTATTTTTTTTGTATTCTAGAAAGAAACTATTTTGCAAATCAAATGTTCTGTGTGTGTTAAATTATACTATTAATAAAATTTTAAAATATTGTCTTTATTAAGAAAGTGAATTTATGGTAGTGCTAGTTTGAAATATGAAAAAATATCTATTGCAAAGCAGATTTGAGAAAATAACAGTCTAACTTTGATGATTAATAAATAGTTAACAGACACTGAAAAATACACAATTCTCCTTTTCAAATAAGCTTTTATAGATTTACATACTTTATCAAATCAACAAACTTAAAAACTCAGTAAAAAGTTGTAAAATCAAACTCCAAAAAGTAACGAAAACTAGATTCATAAAATAGTGGAAGATAAATACAGAAACTGACGAAAGCTAAATGAAAAACTGGTAAAAGCTAACTACAAATAGTGGGGAAAGCTAAATCCAGAATAGTAGTGAAAGCTAAATCCAGAATAGTGGTGAAAGCTAAATCCAGAATAGTGGTGAAAGCTAAATCCAGAATAGTAGTGAAAACTAAATCCAGAAACTGGTGCAGGGAAAAACGTGAAATCTGGTTCAACCTTTCACCATGAATTTCGTATATGAAGTTGAACCACAAAAGTGGTATATCATTTCACCAAATAGTGATTGCAGCTACTATATTACCAGATTTCTGGTGAAACCTAGCACCAAATTTTTAACAGTGTAGCTTCTCATCATTCTATCAATTTTGCTCTCCAGTTCTCGAAGCTTACTGGAGACAAAGTCAGAAGAATCCTCGGCCAACGCACCGCACACATATCGTCGGTCTTTTCCAGAAGCTAGCTGCGCGGCTTCCACTCTCATGGCGTACACGAGGGCAGACTTCATGTTTTTGTTTTGGGATAACCTTACCGCCTGCTGCACATCGGGATCTTGAATAGCGTCGATGAAATACTGCAGCGAAAGATCATCTCGTACATCCGGGGGACAGTCTGGGAAAGCGAGGAGCGACAGTCTTTCTATATCCGATGCCAATTCTTGAAGAGTTTCATTGGCCTTCTGCTGCCTCACTTTCAATTGCAGTCTGTTGTAATCCTTTAGATGCTGCTCCCCACACCTTAACTCCAACGCACTTGCCAGCGCCACGAATTCTCCCCGCTTCTCTTCAGGTAGTGTTTGTAAAATGTCAGCAGCTTCACCTCGAAGAGATGCCGCGAGATGGAATGCCTTCGAAGTATCGTCCCAACCATTCGCAGAAGCAATAATTTCAAACTGCGTTTGATAAACGCGCCAAGACGACCTCCCATCAAAAGTGGCCACTTTGATGTTAAAACGTGGCGCAATGAAAGGAGTGGAAACATTATCCCAATTAGGCGTTGCAATGGTCACAGCTTCGCGAGTTTCCATTTTTCGCAGCCTTTCTTCTACAACGTCAATGAATTTGGCTTGCTCTTCCTTTAAGGTGGAAACTTTTTCTTCGATTTCATTCCTCACAGTCACAAGATCTTCTTTGACTTCCGAAATATCAGCCTTCATTGACTGAAGCACATTTTCCGTGCGCTCTATAAATCCGTCAACGGACGCAGCAGTCGATTCCTGTTTGGAGGCTAAAATTTTAATGTCCGACGACGTTGCTTCTTGACTGGCGGCGATTGCGGCTGCGAGTTCGACGTTAGTCGTTTCTTGGCGGGCTTGACCGGCGGATATGGTAGCGACGAGTTCGGCTGCGGTGGTTTCTTGGCAGGTCTTCATTCCAGCAATCATTTCCATCAACTGCTTCATTTGGTCTTCCATCATTCCTCTAGTTGTCGGCATTCAAAATTACGGTACCCCACTTCTGACACCACTGTTACGAATTTTTCCACTGAGGCAATGATGGCACAGTTTTCACGGTATAAAAATATTTATTCTCTCTTCAGAAAACTCACAAAATTTATTCACAGGCAACAGTTTAATTACTCTCAAGCTTCAACACAAGCTTCAACAAAAATAACTTCGAATTCAGCGATTATACAAGCTCACTCCAATAGGTAAACAAAGCGATCAGCTTTCAACCAAGTCCGAAGTCCATCTGAAAACTTTCCCGTTCTCCAGTCTTTTATATACAAGCGCGTGAGACATTCTCGAAATTTCCAGCCAATTTATCGGAAAAGAAATATCTCGAAACTTCTCGATCGCTTTAGGTGTTGCCACCTTTTTCTAACTTGTATAATCGCTATTAATTAATAAATAAAATAAGATAAAAATAAATTACAATAGAATTTTGAAATAATACGTCACTATTTACAATATATACAGACAATTTGTGCAACAGTATTATGAATCATTATTTACAGTAGTTCTCATAATTTTTTGAATGATGAAAACTCAATAATATAAATTGGTTAAGAAATTAATTTCTAAATGGTACATTTTATAAATTTTACTTTATATTTTTTCATGGTTACTTTATGAAAATGTGAGAAAAAGCTATTTTATCTAGAAATTTAAATGAAGATACAAACATGAAGAATGATTGTCAAATGGAAGTGTATTTAAAAATAATATTAATAGATTTTTCATTGCCTTTCGAAATTCAGATTTCTACCTACTAAAAAATATATAACTACTGTAAAAGATGGATTTTGAAAGTTAAAATTTAAAAAATAATAACTTAAGCAAGCATTTAAGGGGAGACAAAAGTCTTAGATAACCAGATCAATCGTATTTTTATACAACTTCCTATTGCTCTAAATTATTTAAAATGCAATATTTTTAATTTATTTTTTGACATAGTTAATAATAACATATTTATTATGATTATTACTCTGATATTTTTTTTTAATTTAATTTATACTTTATTATGTCTATATTTGATTGTATTATGTCTATATTTGAGACTTTGAATTTTAAAATTATTATAAGGCAACCTTTGGTTAAATACACTTTTCAGAGTAAACATACAATAAATTTATATAAAAATATCACCAAATGCAAATAAACTCTCTATTTCAAACAATTGACCATTTCTTTTACCTAATATGCATTTAAAATTATTTTTTTAAAAATAATATACTTCGGGCATCCAAAATTTGCTATTTTTCATAACATAAAATATTTATTTTTCCTAATTTAAGAAATATTTTAGCCTCACTAGATAAATCTTGTGCGTTTTCATTATCACGAAAAAAAGATTTAAATATTTATTTCAGAAGGAGGGTTTGGAGAGTTTCCATTTGCAGCCTAAATGTTTTTTACAAGTAATATAAATTACTTTCAATAGACTTTTTAACATTTAATTATGCATTATTTTTAAGGGTTGAAAGTTTCAGTTTAAAAAAGTATCTGGCATTTTTTTTTTCTCCCCTTTTTTTTTTTTAATCTTTTCTCTACTCCATAATTGTGCTACTATTTGAGCAAAATGCATAACTTAATAATAGTAACTGCATAACTTCACTTTGAGTAATACGCATAGCTTCGTTATGCATATTATGTGCATTTGCTTATTCGACTGTTTTTTCTTTTCTTTTTTTTTTCTTTTTTTTTTCACACTATTTTGTGCGAATATCCATCTTGTACATCTTACTGTTGAATAAATCCCTTCAGCTGTAAGTGAAAAGGTAGATCAAGAATTTGGCGCCAGTCCCCCCCCCCCCCCCATGGTGTTAATTGATGGATTATCGCGTTTGAAGGGGGTCTTTCTTTTTCACACAAGGGCTTCGGAATAAAATATCAAGCTGTATGTGCCTGCAGCTAATAGGGTGGGGGGAAATACAAAAGAATCCCTGATGAGGGTAAATGATTTTCGGGAACTACTCTGTTAGTCCAGTCATTCTAGAGTTGAACCTTGCACAAATTCCCATTGAGCTGAAATTTTGCAGAGTGGCTTTATTTGATGCCCTGAGCAACCCGCAAAAAGTCCCCTACTCTCCCACTTCGGCTTCCTGGTTTTTTAGGTGCTGGAATGCTGGGGCGCTGGAGAAATGCTGGAGCAGCTGTTACGCACGAACGGCTAGTCGCATTGAGCTCAAATAGAGCTCAAATGAAAGAAAAATAAATGGGGTTTAATTTAAATATAAATTTGATATCATTCATTGACTTAAAAATCGATAAAAGCCTGTCAAAGTCGAAAATCCATGTTTTTTTCACTACTTTTTCGATTTGAGCACTTCAATTTTTAATAAACGATTTACACATTTGACATAAAACTATTCAACTCTTTTTCAGCTTTTTAGAAATATATTAATATTGTTTGTACAATAAATAGTTGCAGATATATGAGCGTTTCAGTGAAACACTACCTAGTATTGGGAGTCTCATAATAAAGCTTGCGGTGTTTCACCCTGATCAAACCAAACGCAATAACCATTTTCCTCAAGTCTTTTCCATTTAAGACTTTTTTTAAACTGAAATACAATATCATATTACATAGTTATGTAGATAAACGCATTATAAGCATCTATAAGAAAAACATCTATAATCTATCAGAAAAAATATCTCTGAATAAATATTTATCTTAGAAATTTTAATTTTTAACTAATTACATATTGTTAATATACAATAACTAATAATGCACAAAAAAAAGCAATAGCATTGTTTGTGGGATATAATTCTTACTATCCCCGTCCCTGAAACAAAATATAAAGTGATGTTAGTGGTTGAAGGGTTATACAACTAGAAAAACTATTTTTTTCTTTTAGAAGATATATGTATATGTATTTTACCTTTTTTTGGTCATTAAAGCAGAAATGCTAAGCTGTTTTCTTCATCAAATAGAATATTATCTACGAATTTGTTTTCACACATCCTTTTGCATTGTCCACAAATATTTGAACATTGAAGTTCTGCTCTCCTGCAATCACACCTGCTACTCGAGTTGCAGTTACTCTTACAGTTGCAAGATATAATTTATAACAGTTCATCTGGAGAGGAAGGTAACATTGTAGGTTGAGGAACTAATTTGTCATTTAAGAATTTCCATCCCCATTTTGCAGCTTCTAGAACATTTCTTAATCACTGTTGTATTTGATGATAAACACGAAGTGTATGATAACTTACCGCAGCTAACGTTGGAGGGAGTTTCTTATTTAAAAGTGGAGGTTATTGCAGTTTTGCTTATACCTCTGTTGTACATGTATATCCGTAATTCGTCTAGTGTTACCCAATTTTGGCTTTTGTGAAGTGTTACCATGAACTTTTTTCTCCTGCTTCTGCTATTTTACCACAATCTGTTTTAACCAAATTAAAAATGTCCAGCGTTTTCTTTATTCGAAAATTTTCAGATAGGATACCCCTTTCCTTTATTCTACAGTGCAGTTGTTGTATCGCATCCAGTCATAAAATGAATGAAAAATATATGGTTCTTCATATCCCCAATCTTTCTCTGTATACCTACAATATAGTACAATTTTGCTATTTTTGATCAGACGTTCGATACAAGGAGCATAATGTTTGCTTTATTTGGAGTTCTAGCAACTAGCATTGTCAAAATATCACTATCTGTAGCAACAACTGTCACCTTTCGTTTACATTTAGAGTTTTTCAAAGCAGTGGCAACAATTAAGGCATCAGCATCTCTTACAGCTTCTTTCACGTCCACTCCTTTCTTTTCAAGACGAATTTTGTAGTTGTTGTTGTATGAGAATGGTTTTATTGCCACTATTTGACAGAAAATCTTCATGTTTGCATGTAATCATTTGTGTCATATACTGTTATGTTCGCACATTCCCGTTTTCGTGCTCTTCGAATTTGTTCTTGTTCTTTAGTTGTAGGACCGCCGTAACCTCAAAATATTTACGTGATGAACACAAGATGGGAGTAGCAAAATACAGTATCACAGTACCAGTATCTTTCAATGGGAATTCGCATATTATGGAAATTTTCACAGTCCATTATTGCCTTTGTGCATCAGTTTTTAAACAGGGTGTAATCTTAAGTTCTATTTTAACTAGCAGCAGAAAAACCCAATGAAAAGGAAAAGAGAGATACTTTTTAATAAATAATCAATAAATTAACACAACGAACAGCGATATCAACGTTTAAAAAAAAAACTCCCGGATAATTGTAAAACTTCCTAAATCAATCCTGTTTCTCTCATTTTTGGTCAAAGGCACTCCCGGGTTTTTTCAGATTCTGCATGTTTTTTAATTCCACATGTTTTTTAGAAAGATAAAAGCCAACTTTTGTGGCTAAATTGGTGTAATGACTCTTCAATTACGAAAGGGAATAGTCTCATTTAGTCTCAGACACTTGATGGTCAAATGAAAAGGGGAAAACTTGTATTGCATCATTGAAACCCTTGCATATCTGCAACTATTTATTGCTCACGCACTATTTATATATTTCTAGAAAGCTGAAAAAGAGTTGAATAGTTTTATGTCAAATGTGTAAATCATTTATTAAAAATAGAAGCGCTCAAATCGAAAAAGTAGAGAAAAAATGCATGGTTTTTGACTTTGACAGGATTTTATCGATTTTTAAGTTAATGAATGATATCAAATTTATACTTAAATTAAAGCCCATTTATCTATCTTTCATTTGAGCTCAATGTGACTAGCCGTTCGTGCGTAACAGCTGCTCCACCATTTCTCCAGCGCCCCAGCATTCCAGCACCTAAAAACCCAGGAAGCCGAAGGGGGAGAGTAGGGGACTTTTTGTAGGTTGCTCAGGGCATCAAATAGAGCCACTCTGCAAAATTTCAGCTCAATGGGAATTTGTGCAAGGTTTGACCTATTTTTTGCCTAGAATGACTGGGCTACTATCAAGAAGAGGCAGTCACTGCTATTTTGTATCTTTAGGGTTAAGTTGGTGGACATATGCGAAAACACATTGAAAAACAAATTAGTTTTTTCTGAGAAAAGAAAACCACATTTTCTGTACAGTGGTGTAGATTGTCGGGCGACAATGAACTATTAATGTTGTAAAATCTACTTTGTAGTTGGAATTTTTATTAAAATATAAAATTGGAAATAATTAGATTATAAAAAATGCTGTTTCAATTCTGATTTGACTATCAAATGGAAGATATTGATTAACACAAAATAAAGTAAAATAAAGCAAATTTAAATAAATAATTATTTATACAACGAAAGGAGTGGAGAGTAACTTTTGACGATATTACCGTCAAGTATATTGTAGTAACATTAAAAGTTCAAAATGTCAGCGTAGGAGTTATAAAAGATCGACTTTCTAAGAAATGTGTGCAAAGACTAAAGGTTTAGAAATATCTTTTAGAACTTTCCATTGAACATGGCGTCTCTAAAATTGAAACACTTATAAGTAGGAACTATATTTTTAATAGATATCTATATAGAACCATTTCATGTGTAATTCATGCAAAAGGATAAATAATATAATCATCAGTGTAATAATACTATGAAACAGTAGACTCAGCTTTCATAACATAATTATTTATTGAGAAGTTTATACAGAAGCATAGAAAAACATTTTAATTTTTCTGTCAAATTCTAGTTATTAAAACTTACAATGATGATAAAGTAATCTAAGATGTGGGGCTGGAAGAATTTATTTTAGTAATTAAGAAATGTTAACTTAAAACTTTGGAAGTCTTACATTTACTGTAGATATATGTAGAATCACATCACTGAAGATTGAGTGGGTAGATAAAGAAATTTGTATTAAATGGAAATAAAACTGTTTATCAATACAACTTTAGTTTTAGTTGAAGACCTGTTGTTCATTATAAGTACCAACATATCCGCATAAACATGCAAGAATAAAATCTTATAAATATTTCATTTTTTAAAATTGCTATTTTTATATTTAGTATTTCTGTCTTTTATTTTTGTTTAAAATCTGATAAAATCTTTTAAAAGTCAAAAACTAAGAACAGAGGCAGATGTATGAATTATATTTGAACCCATTTTAGTCAGGTTACTTAAGATACAATGGGTTGTCCATTGTCAGACAACTCTTTTTCAGTACCCGCTTTGTATGTTTAACTGTGAACTTCACACCAGTTACGATAAAAGGAATTTCGTTAAAGGTTGTGTCCGAGAAGGTGTTGAAATGTCTGGGAGGAAAAGGATTTAGTACTCTTTTAAACACATTGCATGAGCTTTTGAGTTAACCTATGGCATGCAAGAACGTCAACAACACAGCCATCAACTAGGCTGAAAATAGAAGGAATTGAAAGGGTTGAAATGAAAATGGCTAAATATTCTCATTATAGTATGAAAACGCCGTAACCTTTCCTCATTGCGATTTTAAGTCATGTTATCGAATACCAAAAACAATTTGTAATTTTTTCAACATACCGCGTTGGCGAGAAAACGGTAAAAATTTCAAAGCTCTTATTGACCATGTTGTGTGCCTAGCGTGCAATTAGTCTCACGATTGAATCCCATTGGCGTTATGCAATACCTAATTTAAAATCGATGATAGGCTTGTAACAGTTAGTGCATCACCATTTTTTAATTCACGTGAGCAGCTCGCATATTCTTCCTAATAAATCCTCCCAAGATCCTTGCCTGGTTATACCTCACTGGATCCTTGAAGTGTCATAACTCACTCATGTCTATATATTCTCGATACTATAAAATGTCTTTTCCTCTAAGTCAAAAAGGGGAAAAAATCTTCGAAATATAAAAATTTCATAATTTAAATACTAATTATAATAAAAAATATTAATAAAAACTTACCCCATACGTACGCAATACGCACCCCTCCCCTACTATATCTCTCTAGATCCGCGCCTGACAATCATCTTACACATACATCAACTTGCTTTGCATTATATCAGATTTACGAAATGTTATAACTCACTCATGTCTATATATTCTCGATTTTATAAAATGTCTTTTCATCTACGTCAAAAAAAAAAAAAAAAAAAAAAAAAAAAAAAAAAAATCCCCGAAATATAATAATTCCATATTTATTAGACCATACTCCATTAGTTATTAAAAATAATAATAAATACCTTCCTCACATATAAGCAATACGCAACCCCCCTTCTCCCCAATATCTCTCTCTAGATCCCCGCCTGATAATCATCTTACATATACATCAACTTGCTTCTCATCATATCAGATATACCAAGTGTTATAACTCACTCGTATCTATATATTCTCGATACTATTAAATGTCTTTGCATCTACGTTCCAAAAAGAAAAAGAAATATCTGAAGTATAAAAATTCCATAATTTAATGACTTTTTACTTATTAAAGATATTAATAAAAACTTTCCCCATATGTACGCTACAAGCACCCCCACCTCTCCTAATATATATCTCTAGATCCGCGCCTGACAACCATCTGACACATCACTCTTACCCTGCATCATATCAAATATACAAAGTGTCTATATATTCTCGATACTACCAAATCTCTTTCGTCAAAAAGAAACATCTATACGTCAAGAAAGAAAAAAAAAAAAAAAAAAAAAATCCGAAATATAACAATTCCATATTTTAATAACTTATTAAAGATATTAATAAAAACTTTCCCCATATGTACGCAACAGGCACCCCCGCCCCTCCTAATATATATCTCTAGATCCGCGCCTGATAACCATCTGACACCTCACTCTTACCCAGCATCATATCAAACGTACGAAGTGCCTTTATATTCTCGATACTATCAAATCTCTTTCGTCAAAAAGAAACGTCTATACGTCAAGAAAGAAAAAGAAAATCTTAAATATAACAATTCCATATTTTAATAACTTAATACAGATATTAATAAAAACTTTCCCCATATGTATGCAAAGCGCACCTCCGCCTCTCTAGATCCGCGCCTGACAGTCACCTGTGAGACATCAGTCTTACCCTTTATCATATCTAATACATGATGTGTCTATATATTCTCGATATTATTAAATCTAATTTCATCTAAATCAAAAAAAAGAAAGAAAAAAAAAAAAATATCCGGAATATACAAATTCCATACTTTACTAACTTATTACTTATTAAAGATATTAATAAAAACTTTCTCCATATGCAACACGCACCTCCGTCTCTCCTAATATATATCTCTAGATCCGCGCCTGATAACCATCTGACACATCAGTGTTACTCTGCATCACATTAAATATACGAAGATTCTATATATTCTCGATACTATTACATCTCTTTCGTCAAAAAAAACCCGTCTCTATGCCGAGAAGAAGAAGAAAAAAAAAATCCGAAGTATAACAATTCCATATTTTAATAACCCATATATTATTAAAAATATTAATACCTTGAATTAACAATAATTTAATCAAGACTGTAATAAAATATTTGGTTAATATTTAAATAACACCAATAATGTTCAGCCGGGAGGAGGGGTTAAAAGATAACTTCAATGTTGTGCCTTCTTGATTACGCAAGTCCCACCATTCAACTTCGACAGTTCCTCGTAAGAAAATCGGTTTCCCCAAACAACACCCTCGATCCGAGCTTTCTTGGTGGTGACTTGTCCGGTGGCGAGATGTCCGGTGGTGAGATGTCCGGGTGATGAGATGTCCGGCATCCCCTTTTTAAGGCCAAATTTGGGAAATTTTGCCTTTTTCAAAAGGGCTTGGCCTTAAGAATTTACATTTGGCCTTTTCTTTAATTTGGCCTTTTTTTCCCACAACTTCCGAAGTCAGAAAAAAATACCAATTAAAACAAACTTTCCTTTTTTTTTTCAAACTTTTTGAGTGAGAAGATACGCTTTTCGCCTGAAGTTAAGTGCGATATCTTCCTTAATCTCGTTTTTTGGCCTCAGGGGCTGACCAGGGACGACCGGAGTTGACAAGAAGAAGGGTAGGGGGTCGAATGATTGTCCGAATACAGGATGTAAACGAGGTTCTAGGCAGAATAACCGCAGGTTCTTTTCCAGGGGAAAGGGCGATATTATTAAGATAAGGGATAGAGGGGCTCGGTTTCCAAGAATCTTGTCCCAAAAGGGATGGTGAAATTAGTCTTTCTGTCTTGCCAACGAACCTCAAAATGCTCTAAACATTGCGAATGTCATCTGCCACCCATCTAAATCCAAACATGGTGGTCCGTTCTAAAGTGGATAATTATTGTGATGGCTGTAGAGTAGTACAAGTTTAATTCGGTTAGATTAGTGAAATTTAGGTTTTTCTAAATAACTTTTAAGAATGGATTCATCATACATCTTTATGAACAAATAATTCAGAGAGAAAATTTACATTTATAAAGTAAACTTCGGTCAATCGTAATACGTATAACATATATATATATATATATGGGCCTTGTAAAATAGTGAAAATTCAATTAAATGTCCAGTTTCGATGTTTATAGTTCAACAACTTCTACTAAAATATATAATTTTCATTCTAATAATAACATTTTTTTTTTAATAATATTAAGGAATCCATCAGTTGCGTAGTAAAACGGGAATTTTGTAAAGCTCCACAATTCACGTTTTCTAAATATTCATTCGTATAAAAATCAAATTCATGTAACAATTTAATGTTTTATTTGGATTTGATGTCATTTACACACTCTTCAGATGCCTCTTCTACCTAAATAGAGACAAAAGGGTATTTTGTTTGTACCTCAACTGAGAAAAAGAATGAAACTGAAGAAAAAATATTATAAAATTTCAAGCATTTTTTTTTAAGTTACACTTTAAATATTTCACAAATTTTCCAATATTTTTCTTTGAACTGTTTGATAATTAAATAATCTAATAAACATATATACATTTTGTGACCAAAAGGTATCTAGAAAAATTCTTAATTTTCATGCTCATCTTTAATAATGATAGAGATATTGCAAAAATTTTGGCCCTGCCTCTCCCCACCTGTTTCCCTTTAACCTATGCATTCCTATATTTGCCATTATTAACAAAAGAAGTTCAAATTGCGCACACACAAATTTCGTGGGTAAAGTTGTTCCATATTTGTACCTTGTATGGACAATATTCATAGTTTTCTATGTTCAACGAATTATGTGTCCAAAGGGTGGTATATTTTTAAAAAGATTTTTTTTTTTTTTTTTTTTTTTTAGCATTTATGTGATACCAAACACAAATATTTTAGACAAAAAATTTTCTTGAACAATTTTTAAAATTAATAAATTTTTAATTAAAAAATTCAAATTTTAAAATGTTTGTTGTTAAGGACGAGCAAAGAGACATCCTAGTGAATCTAAAGTACTATTTTTTAAACATTTATCATACAGAACACTAAAATCATGCATTTTTTATCATTTGGCATCAATTTATCGATAACGTCATAGTTTGGCCTTTTTTGGCCTTATTTTGACAGCAAATTGGCATTATTTTACTTTTTTTCATCTGGCAACCCTTTATGGAGAATCGTTTTAGGGCAGTTTGGCTTCTGGCCTCCAGCCCCACTCTTCCTTCTCTCTCTCTTTTTTTTTTTTTTTTTTTTTTTTTTTTTTATTTTTTGTCTCGCATGCAGAACCACATTGCGAGGAACAGAACAAAGAACCAAGGGGTACACCTGTTGTGTTTGTTAAAATACTATTCGCACTGTCGGGGGGGGGGGGGGAGGAGTGCAGTGTCATTCTTTCCCTTGTTCCAATCTGGAGCTGAAACCGATTCTGGTCTTTCTTTTTCTCCTTTCCATTTCTATCGATTAATTGGGCTAAGATTTAGGAAAGTTAGGCTGCCACGCATTATTCATTAAGCAAAAAATGTTCGTTGCTTTCCAAATAATATTGGAAATTTCTCTTAGATATTCCTAGGTTATTTGTAAACAACTTATTGTTAAACAAGTTCATTGTCATTTAAAACTTAATAATAAGAATAATAAAAGACTGCAAATTATTATTTACTTTTAATTTGATTTTGTTTAATAGAGGAAACAGTATAAATAGAAGAAAATGCAACCGACCTGGAAATGATGTAGAAAATGGTAGATAAAAATGTAAATAGTACAGCTTTAACCACAAGATTATTATTTCTAAAAAGAGTTAATTAACTTTAATAATAAGAATTATTTGATTATTTTTCTAACTTTAGTAATAAGTATTATTTGATAATTTTTCTTAATAATCTTATAACTCATGAAATTTTAATTTGTTATAAATTTTAAACTTGTTTTTTTTAACAGTTCAGATAATTACTACATCAATAATCGGACATCTGTCACAACCCCTGTCGGGTCTACTTATATTTTGAAAATTGAGATTACCACATTACGCCTCCGAGTTATAGAAAATTTTGAAACAATAATATTTCATAATTTTCTTAGTTATAAAATACACGAGCAGTATTGCATTTCAATAATTTTATGCTTTTACATTGAGCTAGATAAATTATTTTTATGAATTTAAATTACCCATTTGTTAACAACAGGGAAATAAAAATATTGGATTCGGTAAAAAAAAAAAAAAATCAATTTTTTTTTTCATGTTTTGGGATGTGCTCTGAATTCCAAAAAGTGGTCTAGAGCAATGTTATTGTGCGTCAGTAGACGTAGTAAGCATAACTCCCGAACAGATTGATCTACGATATTCAACTTTGGGTCGCCTCGTCAAATAAGCATTTTACCTTCTTTGTAAAAGTATTACTTTCCCCACTAGTTGCATAAATAACTATTTCTTGTTACATTTTTTTTGCAATCGGATCGGCTTAAATTAGAACTTCTAAATAATCAAAAACTTCTCAAATCTATTGTATCTCTTTGCTAACATATTAAATTTTGGTGTGAAAAATATGTGATACATTTTTGTATATTATTTGGAAATTTCCGATTAGTTTGGTATCTGAACGAAACAAGTAATTTAAAATTAATGATTGGTGTTCGATCTAACATTTTAATTTTTAGTCTTTATTTTTGAAATCAACATTTCCAAAATTTTGATTTTTTTTTTTTTTTTTCATTACAAAACTTTTTTTTATTTTAAATAAGATACTTGTTCATAATACATGCTATAAAGTTTTTAAAGTTGTTCCATTGACTTTAGGGCAACATATTTTAAAGTCGGATTTTCGGGGAATCGGTTAACTTCTTATAATAGTTATAATAACTATTTCTTTTTCTTTTTGTCGCTTTCCATGTGCTAAGACATTGCTATAAACAAAGCTTTTATAAATATCTCTTTCATGACAACCTTTTTGGAATTTTTTAGAACTATTGAAAGTAGTCTTATTCCAAATTCCTTGGTTCTAAAGGCCGCAGAACATTCCAGTTCATGCCAAAATAATTGATTTATGGTTCCTTACATGTCTAGTACATCTTTTTTTTTTTTGGGGGGGAGGGGCTGTTTACTAAATAAATTGAACTTTAAACTTGAAAATGTCTATTCTAACCCCTCAATTTTATCTTTTCATTCGATCTAGAATACTTCGTTTTGTTTTTAGTTAATTTTAATGAAAAACCCTTAGAGCGTGGTGCAGATCTCGATATTGAGGAGTGTATTTTTAAGATTCAGAATTAAAGCATGGGTATTTAATGGCGCGTGTTTCAGAACGGTATTAATCTACAATTTCTCGAAAACTACTTGGATTTCATGTGTCGTGTTCAACAAGATGTTAAAAAAATAAGTAAAGTATCTCAATCAGAAACGAATTTAATTTAATATAATTCATAAACAAAGTTGAAAATGGGGCAACCTCTCACGTAGTCCAATTAAGATCGGAAATCGACAAATATAAAATTCACACCTCTATATATTTATGGGCAAGACTTATTTTAGTAAGAATCACTCCTCTTTACGATCAAGATGTCCTTTAAAAGATCTTAAACTGTAGATGAGCCTGAAAGTTCTAAAATAACGAAGAAAAATATTTTACTAATTGGTTTGATTACAATATTTTTCAACATTGCTTTATCGAACATGTTTCTTCTACGACAAGTATTTTTGACAAACCGAATGACAGCTTCTAACAGGATTTGTTTTGTTTGCGATTTTCAGACCATGCATTTTGATATGTTACTATCTGCTCATTAGATCGATTTCAATTAATTTTTGTTTTTGTTGGGAGGATATGTGTCGTTTAGTAAAATCTGTGAGACATAGTTTTATTTTTTTTTAAAAAGATTTATTAAAGATAATTTACAATTTTTTTTTATAAATCTGTATAGTTTCAAAAATATGATGATTTTTACTAAAAAAAAGTTACAATCCTACTATTTCAGATGGAAGATGTCAATTAAGTACATCTGCTCATTTTTTAGAAACTTTGTATAGAGCTGATCACTATTTATACTTATTATTCCACTGAGTACAGAGTGAGAATTGAAAAGTTTGAAAGAAATGGTATTATGGAATTTTCCCATCTACCCTTTTCGGCAGACAAAAAATGCGTCCAAGTGGTACTAAGGTGTTCGGATAAATTTTGTCAGGATTTCAAAAGTTGACTGGAATAAAGGTGCTGTATTGTTAGGGGGTTGTCGAGCGTCAGCGATCAGATGACAGATATCCAAGTTCTGGTTTCATCTAATATTGATAAAATACTTTTTTTTAATTATATCACACTTATTACTTTCAATTACCCTTATGTATGCATCGGGTAATAAAAGTATAGTATACGGTAAATTTAATTTGTTTCTTTTTTTTTTTTTTTTTGATTTTTTGGCATATCTCCCCATTTTGGAACATCCTGATTTCAGAAAAGTGATCTAGAAAAAATGCCTGTGTGTGTGTGTGTGTGTGTGTGTGTGTGTGTGTGTGTGTGTGTGTGTGTGTGTGTGTGTGTGTGTGTGTGTGTGTGTGTGTGTGTGTGTGTGTGTGTGTGTGTGTGTGTGTGTGTGTGTGTGTGTGTGTGTGTGTGTGTGATCAGTATAACTCCAGAACAAATTGACCTACGATGTTCAAATTTGGTGTGCGGGTTGGTGATGTAACAGGGACCTACCATTAAGGTTTTCGTCAAAATCACGCATGCGTATAAGGTAGCTGCCATTGAAAAAAATCATGTTTTTCAGTAATGCCTTTTAATGTGTTCTAAACATTCAACCCTCGAAAATTGCTATAAAAATGCTTTAATTGCGTAAAAAGTTGTAAAACGAATGTCTGTAACACAGTTCTCTTTCCTTGAACATACCTCGTCAAAGACCGTTTTCACTTTTCTCCTCAGTTTTACTTAAGAAAGAATAATTATTGAAAAGTATATCGCCAAAATCATTTTTTTTAAAAGACCCCTACAACAATTATCGCAAAAAATGTCGCCAAAACTGGCCATTTTTTCTAAATGAACGATTAAAGTATGAAAACGGTAAATGACACAAAACCACGTCATTATTATGGTGTAATTGAAAGTTGTGCGATGTTCCACATCCCTAGTTTTATATGTTTTACAAACATAAGGGTAAAAAAGTGGTATTTCATAAATCTTTTTTTTTTTTTTAATTCATGTAAATTTTCTAATGCAATGTAACATAGCTTAGAATGTAACATTTTTTAAAGGGGACAAATTCATACTTGTTAAAACATAATACTTTGATATTTCTTAAACGTTTTATGTAAAAATAATCCCATCGTTGCAGACATTCGATATAATTTCTTTTAAAGGTTGTAATTTATTCAATAATTGTATATTATGTGTGTTTTTTTTGCGTTTTCCTGAAATGTTCATAAATTTTCCTGTTATCATGAAGCTAAATTTATTGCAACCTTATTAGGTTTTGAATTCAAATCGATTGGTTATTTCTTTATTTTTCAGTAATGCCTTTTAATGTGTTCTAAACATTCAACCCTCGAAAATTGCTATAAAAATGCTTTAATTGCGTAAAAAGTTGTAAAACGAATGTCTGTAACACAGTTCTCTTTCCTTGAGCATACCTCGTCAAAGACCGTTTTCACTTTTCTCCTAAGTTTTACATGTAAATTTTCTAATGCAATGTAACATAGCTTAGAATGTAACATTTTTTAAAGGGGACAAATTCATACTTGTTAAAACATAATACTTTGATATTTCTTAAACGTTTTATGTAAAAATAATCCCATCGTTGCAGACATTCGATATAATTTCTTTTAAAGGTTGTAATTTATTCAATAATTGTATATTATGTGTGTTTTTTTGCGTTTTCCTGAAATGTTCATAAATTTTCCTGTTATCATGAAGCTAAATTTATTGCAATCTTATTAGGTTTTGAATTCAAATCGATTGGTTCTTTCTATGTTTTTCAGTAATGCCTTTTAATGTGTTCTAAACATTCAACCCTCGAAAATTGCTATAAAAATGCTTTAATTGCGTAAAAAGTTGTAAAACGAATGTCTGTAACACAGTTCTCTTTCCTTGAGCATACCTCGTCAAAGACCGTTTTCACTTTTCTCCTCAGTTTTACTTAAGAAAGAATAATTATTGAAAAGTATATCGCCAAAATCATTTTTTTTAAAAGACCCCTACAACAATTATCGCAAAAAATGTCGCCAAAACTGGCCATTTTTTCTAAATGAACGATTAAAATATGAAAACGGTAAATGACACAAAACCACGTCATTATTATGGTGTAATTGAAAGTTGTGCGATGTTCCACATCCCTAGTTTTATATGTTTTACAAACATAAGGGTAAAAAAGTGGTATTTCATAAATCTTTTTTTTTTTTTTAATTCATGTAAATTTTCTAATGCAATGTAACATAGCTTAGAATGTAACATTTTTTAAAGGGGACAAATTCATACTTGTTAAAACATAATACTTTGATATTTCTTAAACGTTTTATGTAAAAATAATCCCATCGTTGCAGACATTCGATATAATTTCTTTTAAAGGTTGTAATTTATTCAATAATTGTATATTATGTGTGTTTTTTTTGCGTTTTCCTGAAATGTTCATAAATTTTCCTGTTATCATGAAGCTAAATTTATTGCAACCTTATTAGGTTTTGAATTCAAATCGATTGGTTATTTCTTTATTTTTCAGTAATGCCTTTTAATGTGTTCTAAACATTCAACCCTCGAAAATTGCTATAAAAATGCTTTAATTGCGTAAAAAGTTGTAAAACGAATGTCTGTAACACAGTTCTCTTTCCTTGAGCATACCTCGTCAAAGACCGTTTTCACTTTTCTCCTAAGTTTTACATGTAAATTTTCTAATGCAATGTAACATAGCTTAGAATGTAACATTTTTTAAAGGGGACAAATTCATACTTGTTAAAACATAATACTTTGATATTTCTTAAACGTTTTATGTAAAAATAATCCCATCGTTGCAGACATTCGATATAATTTCTTTTAAAGGTTGTAATTTATTCAATAATTGTATATTATGTGTGTTTTTTTGCGTTTTCCTGAAATGTTCATAAATTTTCCTGTTATCATGAAGCTAAATTTATTGCAATCTTATTAGGTTTTGAATTCAAATCGATTGGTTCTTTCTATGTTTTTCAGTAATGCCTTTTAATGTGTTCTAAACATTCAACCCTCGAAAATTGCTATAAAAATGCTTTAATTGCGTAAAAAGTTGTAAAACGAATGTCTGTAACACAGTTCTCTTTCCTTGAGCATACCTCGTCAAAGACCGTTTTCACTTTTCTCCTCAGTTTTACTTAAGAAAGAATAATTATTGAAAAGTATATCGCCAAAATCATTTTTTTTAAAAGACCCCTACAACAATTATCGCAAAAAATGTCGCCAAAACTGGCCATTTTTTCTAAATGAACGATTAAAATATGAAAACGGTAAATGACACAAAACCACGTCATTATTATGGTGTAATTGAAAGTTGTGCGATGTTCCACATCCCTAGTTTTATATGTTTTACAAACATAAGGGTAAAAAAGTGGTATTTCATAAATCTTTTTTTTTTTTTAATTCATGTAAATTTTCTAATGCAATGTAACATAGCTTAGAATGTAACATTTTTTAAAGGGGACAAATTCATACTTGTTAAAACATAATACTTTGATATTTCTTAAACGTTTTATGTAAAAATAATCCCATCGTTGCAGACATTCGATATAATTTCTTTTAAAGGTTGTAATTTATTCAATAATTGTATATTATGTGTGTTTTTTTTGCGTTTTCCTGAAATGTTCATAAATTTTCCTGTTATCATGAAGCTAAATTTATTGCAACCTTATTAGGTTTTGAATTCAAATCGATTGGTTATTTCTTTATTTTTCAGTAATGCCTTTTAATGTGTTCTAAACATTCAACCCTCGAAAATTGCTATAAAAATGCTTTAATTGCGTAAAAAGTTGTAAAACGAATGTCTGTAACACAGTTCTCTTTCCTTGAGCATACCTCGTCAAAGACCGTTTTCACTTTTCTCCTAAGTTTTACATGTAAATTTTCTAATGCAATGTAACATAGCTTAGAATGTAACATTTTTTAAAGGGGACAAATTCATACTTGTTAAAACATAATACTTTGATATTTCTTAAACGTTTTATTTAAAAATAATCCCATCGTTGCAGACATTCGATATAATTTCTTTTAAAGGTTGTAATTTATTCAATAATTGTATATTATGTGTGTTTTTTTGCGTTTTCCTGAAATGTTCATAAATTTTCCTGTTATCATGAAGCTAAATTTATTGCAATCTTATTAGGTTTTGAATTCAAATCGATTGGTTCTTTCTATGTTTTTCAGTAATGCCTTTTAATGTGTTCTAAACATTCAACCCTCGAAAATTGCTATATAAATGCTTTAATTGCGTAAAAAGTTGTAAAACGAATGTCTGTAACACAGTTCTCTTTCCTTGAGCATACCTCGTCAAAGACCGTTTTCACTTTTCTCCTCAGTTTTACTTAAGAAAGAATAATTATTGAAAAGTATATCGCCAAAATCATTTTTTTTAAAAGACCCCTACAACAATTATCGCAAAAAATGTCGCCAAAACTGGCCATTTTTTCTAAATGAACGATTAAAATATGAAAACGGTAAATGACACAAAACCACGTCATTATTATGGTGTAATTGAAAGTTGTGCGATGTTCCACATCCCTAGTTTTATATGTTTTACAAACATAAGGGTAAAAAAGTGGTATTTCATAAATCTTTTTTTTTTTTTTAATTCATGTAAATTTTCTAATGCAATGTAACATAGCTTAGAATGTAACATTTTTTAAAGGGGACAAATTCATACTTGTTAAAACATAATACTTTGATATTTCTTAAACGTTTTATGTAAAAATAATCCCATCGTTGCAGACATTCGATATAATTTCTTTTAAAGGTTGTAATTTATTCAATAATTGTATATTATGTGTGTTTTTTTTGCGTTTTCCTGAAATGTTCATAAATTTTCCTGTTATCATGAAGCTAAATTTATTGCAACCTTATTAGGTTTTGAATTCAAATCGATTGGTTATTTCTTTATTTTTCAGTAATGCCTTTTAATGTGTTCTAAACATTCAACCCTCGAAAATTGCTATAAAAATGCTTTAATTGCGTAAAAAGTTGTAAAACGAATGTCTGTAACACAGTTCTCTTTCCTTGAGCATACCTCGTCAAAGACCGTTTTCACTTTTCTCCTAAGTTTTACATGTAAATTTTCTAATGCAATGTAACATAGCTTAGAATGTAACATTTTTTAAAGGGGACAAATTCATACTTGTTAAAACATAATACTTTGATATTTCTTAAACGTTTTATTTAAAAATAATCCCATCGTTGCAGACATTCGATATAATTTCTTTTAAAGGTTGTAATTTATTCAATAATTGTATATTATGTGTGTTTTTTTGCGTTTTCCTGAAATGTTCATAAATTTTCCTGTTATCATGAAGCTAAATTTATTGCAATCTTATTAGGTTTTGAATTCAAATCGATTGGTTCTTTCTATGTTTTTCAGTAATGCCTTTTAATGTGTTCTAAACATTCAACCCTCGAAAATTGCTATAAAAATGCTTTAATTGCGTAAAAAGTTGTAAAACGAATGTCTGTAACACAGTTCTCTTTCCTTGAGCATACCTCGTCAAAGACCGTTTTCACTTTTCTCCTCAGTTTTACTTAAGAAAGAATAATTATTGAAAAGTATATCGCCAAAATCATTTTTTTTAAAAGACCCCTACAACAATTATCGCAAAAAATGTCGCCAAAACTGGCCATTTTTTCTAAATGAACGATTAAAATATGAAAACGGTAAATGACACAAAACCACGTCATTATTATGGTGTAATTGAAAGTTGTGCGATGTTCCACATCCCTAGTTTTATATGTTTTACAAACATAAGGGTAAAAAAGTGGTATTTCATAAATCTTTTTTTTTTTTTTAATTCATGTAAATTTTCTAATGCAATGTAACATAGCTTAGAATGTAACATTTTTTAAAGGGGACAAATTCATACTTGTTAAAACATAATACTTTGATATTTCTTAAACGTTTTATGTAAAAATAATCCCATCGTTGCAGACATTCGATATAATTTCTTTTAAAGGTTGTAATTTATTCAATAATTGTATATTATGTGTGTTTTTTTTGCGTTTTCCTGAAATGTTCATAAATTTTCCTGTTATCATGAAGCTAAATTTATTGCAACCTTATTAGGTTTTGAATTCAAATCGATTGGTTATTTCTTTATTTTTCAGTAATGCCTTTTAATGTGTTCTAAACATTCAACCCTCGAAAATTGCTATAAAAATGCTTTAATTGCGTAAAAAGTTGTAAAACGAATGTCTGTAACACAGTTCTCTTTCCTTGAGCATACCTCGTCAAAGACCGTTTTCACTTTTCTCCTAAGTTTTACATGTAAATTTTCTAATGCAATGTAACATAGCTTAGAATGTAACATTTTTTAAAGGGGACAAATTCATACTTGTTAAAACATAATACTTTGATATTTCTTAAACGTTTTATTTAAAAATAATCCCATCGTTGCAGACATTCGATATAATTTCTTTTAAAGGTTGTAATTTATTCAATAATTGTATATTATGTGTGTTTTTTTGCGTTTTCCTGAAATGTTCATATATTTTCCTGTTATCATGAAGCTAAATTTATTGCAATCTTATTAGGTTTTGAATTCAAATCGATTGGTTCTTTCTATGTTTTTCAGTAATGCCTTTTAATGTGTTCTAAACATTCAACCCTCGAAAATTGCTATAAAAATGCTTTAATTGCGTAAAAAGTTGTAAAACGAATGTCTGTAACACAGTTCTCTTTCCTTGAGCATACCTCGTCAAAGACCGTTTTCACTTTTCTCCTCAGTTTTACTTAAAAAAGAATAATTATTGAAAAGTATATCGCCAAAATCATTTTTTTTAAAAGACCCCTACAACAATTATCGCAAAAAATGTCGCCAAAACTGGCCATTTTTTCTAAATGAACGATTAAAATATGAAAACGGTAAATGACACAAAACCACGTCATTATTATGGTGTAATTGAAAGTTGTGCGATGTTCCACATCCCTAGTTTTATATGTTTTACAAACATAAGGGTAAAAAAGTGGTATTTCATAAATCTTTTTTTTTTTTTTTAATTCATGTAAATTTTCTAATGCAATGTAACATAGCTTAGAATGTAACATTTTTTAAAGGGGACAAATTCATACTTGTTAAAACATAATACTTTGATATTTCTTAAACGTTTTATGTAAAAATAATCCCATCGTTGCAGACATTCGATATAATTTCTTTTAAAGGTTGTAATTTATTCAATAATTGTATATTATGTGTGTTTTTTTTGCGTTTTCCTGAAATGTTCATAAATTTTCCTGTTATCATGAAGCTAAATTTATTGCAATCTTATTAGGTTTTGAATTCAAATCGATTGGTTCTTTCTTTATTTTTCAGTAATGCCTTTTAATGTGTTCTAAACATTCAACCCTCGAAAATTGCTATAAAAATACTTTAATTGCGTAAAAAGTTGTAAAACGAATGTCTGTAACACAGTTCTCTTTCCTTGAGCATACCTCGTCAAAGACCGTTTTCACTTTTCTCCTAAGTTTTACATGTAAATTTTCTAATGCAATGTAACATAGCTTAGAATGTAACATTTTTTAAAGGGGACAAATTCATACTTGTTAAAACATAATACTTTGATATTTCTTAAACGTTTTATGTAAAAATAATCCCATCGTTGCAGACATTCGATATAATTTCTTTTAAAGGTTGTAATTTATTCAATAATTGTATATTATGTGTGTTTTTTTGCGTTTTCCTGAAATGTTCATAAATTTTCCTGTTATCATGAAGCTAAATTTATTGCAATCTTATTAGGTTTTGAATTCAAATCGATTGGTTCTTTCTATGTTTTTCAGTAATGCCTTTTAATGTGTTCTAAACATTCAACCCTCGAAAATTGCTATAAAAATGCTTTAATTGCGTAAAAAGTTGTAAAACGAATGTCTGTAACACAGTTCTCTTTCCTTGAGCATACCTCGTCAAAGACCGTTTTCACTTTTCTCCTCAGTTTTACTTAAGAAAGAATAATTATTGAAAAGTATATCGCCAAAATCATTTTTTTTAAAAGACCCCTACAACAATTATCGCAAAAAATGTCGCCAAAACTGGCCATTTTTTCTAAATGAACGATTAAAATATGAAAACGGTAAATGACACAAAACCACGTCATTATTATGGTGTAATTGAAAGTTGTGCGATGTTCCACATCCCTAGTTTTATATGTTTTACAAACATAAGGGTAAAAAAAAGGTATTTCATAAATCTTTTTTTTTTTTTAATTCATGTAAATTTTCTAATGCAATGTAACATAGCTTAGAATGTAACATTTTTTAAAGGGGACAAATTCATACTTGTTAAAACATAATACTTTGATATTTCTTAAACGTTTTATGTAAAAATAATCCCATCGTTGCAGACATTCGATATAATTTCTTTTAAAGGTTGTAATTTATTCAATAATTGTATATTATGTGTGTTTTTTTTGCGTTTTCCTGAAATGTTCATAAATTTTCCTGTTATCATGAAGCTAAATTTATTGCAATCTTATTAGGTTTTGAATTCAAATCGATTGGTTCTTTCTTTATTTTTCAGTAATGCCTTTTAATGTGTTCTAAACATTCAACCCTCGAAAATTGCTATAAAAATGCTTTAATTGCGTAAAAAGTTGTAAAACGAATGTCTGTAACACAGTTCTCTTTCCTTGAGCATACCTCGTCAAAGACCGTTTTCACTTTTCTCCTCAGTTTTACTTAAGAAAGAATAATTATTGAAAAGTATATCGCCAAAATCATTTTTTTTAAAAGACCCCTACAACAATTATCGCAAAAAATGTCGCCAAAACTGGCCATTTTTTCTAAATGAACGATTAAAATATGAAAACGGTAAATGACACAAAACCACGTCATTATTATGGTGTAATTGAAAGTTGTGCGATGTTCCACATCCCTAGTTTTATATGTTTTACAAACATAAGGGTAAAAAAGTGGTATTTCATAAATCTTTTTTTTTTTTTTAATTCATGTAAATTTTCTAATGCAATGTAACATAGCTTAGAATGTAACATTTTTTAAAGGGGACAAATTCATACTTGTTAAAACATAATACTTTGATATTTCTTAAACGTTTTATGTAAAAATAATCCCATCGTTGCAGACATTCGATATAATTTCTTTTAAAGGTTGTAATTTATTCAATAATTGTATATTATGTGTGTTTTTTTTGCGTTTTCCTGAAATGTTCATAAATTTTCCTGTTATCATGAAGCTAAATTTATTGCAATCTTATTAGGTTTTGAATTCAAATCGATTGGTTATTTCTTTATTTTTCAGTAATGCCTTTTAATGTGTTCTAAACATTCAACCCTCGAAAATTGCTATAAAAATACTTTAATTGCGTAAAAAGTTGTAAAACGAATGTCTGTAACACAGTTCTCTTTCCTTGAGCATACCTCGTCAAAGACCGTTTTCACTTTTCTCCTAAGTTTTACATGTAAATTTTCTAATGCAATGTAACATAGCTTAGAATGTAACATTTTTTAAAGGGGACAAATTCATACTTGTTAAAACATAATACTTTGATATTTCTTAAACGTTTTATGTAAAAATAATCCCATCGTTGCAGACATTCGATATAATTTCTTTTAAAGGTTGTAATTTATTCAATAATTGTATATTATGTGTGTTTTTTTGCGTTTTCCTGAAATGTTCATAAATTTTCCTGTTATCATGAAGCTAAATTTATTGCAATCTTATTAGGTTTTGAATTCAAATCGATTGGTTCTTTCTATGTTTTTCAGTAATGCCTTTTAATGTGTTCTAAACATTCAACCCTCGAAAATTGCTATAAAAATGCTTTAATTGCGTAAAAAGTTGTAAAACGAATGTCTGTAACACAGTTCTCTTTCCTTGAGCATACCTCGTCAAAGACCGTTTTCACTTTTCTCCTCAGTTTTACTTAAGAAAGAATAATTATTGAAAAGTATATCGCCAAAATCATTTTTTTAAAAAGACCCCTACAACAATTATCGCAAAAAATGTCGCCAAAACTGGCCATTTTTTCTAAATGAACGATTAAAATATGAAAACGGTAAATGACACAAAACCACGTCATTATTATGGTGTAATTGAAAGTTGTGCGATGTTCTACATCCCTAGTTTTATATGTTTTACAAACATAAGGGTAAAAAAGTGGTATTTCATAAACCTTTTTTTTTTTTTAATTCATGTAAATTTTCTAATGCAATGTAACATAGCTTAGAATGTAACATTTTTTAAAGGGGACAAATTCATACTTGTTAAAACATAATACTTTGATATTTCTTAAACGTTTTATGTAAAAATAATCCCATCGTTGCTGACATTCGATATAATTTCTTTTAAAGGTTGTAATTTATTCAATAATTGTATATTATGTGTGTTTTTTTGCGTTTTCCTGAAATGTTCATAAATTTTCCTGTTATCATGAAGCTAAATTTATTGCAATCTTATTAGGTTTTGAATTCAAATCGATTGGTTCTTTCTTTATTTTTCAGTAATGCCTTTTAATGTGTTCTAAACATTCAACCCTCGAAAATTGCTATAAAAATGCTTTAATTGCGTAAAAAGTTGTAAAACGAATGTCTGTAACACAGTTCTCTTTCCTTGAGCATACCTCGTCAAAGACCGTTTTCACTTTTCTCCTCAGTTTTACTTAAAAAAGAATAATTATTGAAAAGTATATCGCCAAAATCATTTTTTTTAAAAGACCCCTACAACAATTATCGCAAAAAATGTCGCCAAAACTGGCCATTTTTTCTAAATGAACGATTAAAATATGAAAACGGTAAATGACACAAAACCACGTCATTATTATGGTGTAATTGAAAGTTGTGCGATGTTCCACATCCCTAGTTTTATATGTTTTACAAACATAAGGGTAAAAAAAAGGTATTTCATAAATCTTTTTTTTTTTTTAATTCATGTAAATTTTCTAATGCAATGTAACATAGCTTAGAATGTAACATTTTTTAAAGGGGACAAATTCATACTTGTTAAAACATAATACTTTGATATTTCTTAAACGTTTTATGTAAAAATAATCCCATCGTTGCAGACATTCGATATAATTTCTTTTAAAGGTTGTAATTTATTCAATAATTGTATATTATGTGTGTTTTTTTTGCGTTTTCCTGAAATGTTCATAAATTTTCCTGTTATCATGAAGCTAAATTTATTGCAATCTTATTAGGTTTTGAATTCAAATCGATTGGTTCTTTCTTTATTTTTCAGTAATGCCTTTTAATGTGTTCTAAACATTCAACCCTCGAAAATTGCTATAAAAATGCTTTAATTGCGTAAAAAGTTGTAAAACGAATGTCTGTAACACAGTTCTCTTTCCTTGAGCATACCTCGTCAAAGACCGTTTTCACTTTTCTCCTCAGTTTTACTTAAGAAAGAATAATTATTGAAAAGTATATCGCCAAAATCATTTTTTTTAAAAGACCCCTACAACAATTATCTCAAAAAATGTCGCCAAAACTGGCCATTTTTTCTAAATGAACGATTAAAATATGAAAACGGTAAATGACACAAAACCACGTCATTATTATGGTGTAATTGAAAGTTGTGCGATGTTCCACATCCCTAGTTTTATATGTTTTACAAACATAAGGGTAAAAAAGTGGTATTTCATAAATCTTTTTTTTTTTTTTAATTCATGTAAATTTTCTAATGCAATGTAACATAGCTTAGAATGTAACATTTTTTAAAGGGGACAAATTCATACTTGTTAAAACATAATACTTTGATATTTCTTAAACGTTTTATGTAAAAATAATCCCATCGTTGCAGACATTCGATATAATTTCTTTTAAAGGTTGTAATTTATTCAATAATTGTATATTATGTGTTTTTTTTTTGCGTTTTCCTGAAATGTTCATAAATTTTCCTGTTATCATGAAGCTAAATTTATTGCAATCTTATTAGGTTTTGAATTCAAATCGATTGGTTCTTTCTTTATTTTTCAGTAATGCCTTTTAATGTGTTCTAAACATTCAACCCTCGAAAATTGCTATAAAAATACTTTAATTGCGTAAAAAGTTGTAAAACGAATGTCTGTAACACAGTTCTCTTTCCTTGAGCATACCTCGTCAAAGACCGTTTTCACTTTTCTCCTAAGTTTTACATGTAAATTTTCTAATGCAATGTAACATAGCTTAGAATGTAACATTTTTTAAAGGGGACAAATTCATACTTGTTAAAACATAATACTTTGATATTTCTTAAACGTTTTATGTAAAAATAATCCCATCGTTGCAGACATTCGATATAATTTCTTTTAAAGGTTGTAATTTATTCAATAATTGTATATTATGTGTGTTTTTTTGCGTTTTCCTGAAATGTTCATAAATTTTCCTGGTATCATGAAGCTAAATTTATTGCAATCTTATTAGGTTTTGAATTCAAATCGATTGGTTCTTTCTTTATTTTTTCATGGGGCAAAACGATCAAAATGAAGGCTACTTCGTAACACCTAAATAATTACAAAGGCCTAAATTTCAAGGGAGAATGCATTCAAGAATGTTTTTTTGAATCGAAGGGAAGTAACCGTGAATTGAGAAATTCTATTTGGAATGTCTACTGATTTTTAAGTGGAAATGTCAGAAGTATAATAGTAGAAATTTCATAGCTCCGTCCTGGGAATGCAGGTTACTTTGGAGTATGAGTTAATGGTTTCCATGGGACCAGTCATTAAAGTTTTCGTCAAAATTACGTATGCACATAAAGTAGCTTCCATCGATTAAATTATGCCTTCCAACAATTGCCAAAAAACGACTCTAACGCTTTTGATCAAAATCGGCAAAAATTGCCTTTAAGACAATTTAACATTCCCAGCTCTAAAATTTCCCTAGAAATGCGACAAAGGCATAAAAAGTTGAAAAAAGAACGTCTTTAACACTGAGTTCTCTACCTTTGAGCGTCGTCCACCAACAATAGTTCCTCTCTGTTTCACTTACAAGATATGTCTGGTTTGTATCGGAATGAAAAAAAAAAAATTTAATTCTTAGAAGTCAAGGACCTGAAATGTTGTACAAAAGTCAAGTTGATTTCTTTCTTTTTCTAATAGATATTGTCAAGGTGAAGTTTTTGAATTTGGTTGTAATGCATAAATTCAATGGCTCTATCCTACAATTTTTCATGCTTTATAAAGCGAATGTTGTTAATAGCGATTACGCTGTGGGTGCTTTTTTAGCTGCTTAACTGCTGACTACGAAAGTTAGAATCTTTTTCTAATGTAATCTTCCATTTTAACGTAATCAGGGTTTCCACGGTCATTTAAAGTTATTAAAAGTGCTTAATATTTTTGAACTTGTTTTCAAGGCCTTGAAAGTACTTGAAAATGCTTAGAGGTGCTTAAAAGTTCTTGGAAATTCTTAGAGGTCCTTATAAGTCCTTAATTTTTGCGGCTGTTGTGCCAACCGCAAATTTTATAATAATACTATTCAGACTTGCTATCCCCGCGTGACCACCACTTGTCCGCACTGTTATCAGAATTCTGTGACATATTTTATTACTCATGCGCCTACTTGTAAATTTTCTGGTATAATATATTCTATTAAAAATTTATATATAGACATGATGCCCGAAAAAAAAATTTCAAAGGTCATTAAAAACATTATTTAGGTCCATAAAAGTCATTGAAAAGCCAGTGATTTTCATTCTGTGATTTGAGTGTGAACCCTGGTAATATCAAATCCAGTAACATTTTCAGCCTAAAGTTCTTTAATTTAAGCAAACAGCTTGCTCTCTCTTTAACCCTTTCTTCTCCCCATCGGATTCTTTTCTTGTCTACCCTTTACCTAGGCCCAGGGCAAAGATGGTAAAAAAGAATGCCCACTCAAAAGAAAAGGTAAACCAAAGAAAATTCCATTGTCCTAAATGGTGTTTATCCTTTAACATCATTCGGGACCAGGTGGTAAGGATTTTTTTTTTTTTTTTTTTAAGATTAACGATTCTGTTTTCTCACCAGCGGTTATTTGAAGCGTGAATTTCCTCAACAAAAGGAATTTAGATTTTTTGGTGTGTTGACTGGAGTAATGACTTGCGCTTGACATTGAATTATGAAAGGTGGTTTTTTTTATTTTTTTTTATTTTGTCCAAAGCAAAATACTATTGTAAGTTGTCCACTTTGGATCATTTATAAAATTGTCTCATTTATAAATATGTGGCAAACTACTTTTCAAAATTTATCCATTAAAAATGAATGTGAATTTATGCACTTTTCAAAATTTATTCATTAAAAATGAATGTGAATTTATGCACTCAGATCCAAGTATCTTTTATTTCTTCTGATCAAAACAATTTTATTATTTATACTAAAATAATTTTGTCAACAGGAAAGAATTTCTTCAATGATTGGTTTAATGCTATTTCAATGCGATTGAATGACGGCAAGTTGGTTTATTAGCATTCCATAAAAATGATCTTTTAGTGACAGTGACAGCCTTCAAAATGTGACAGAATGCATTGTCACCGACATCGAATCTATCTGCCAAGTTTCAGCCCTATTTGATGATGTCAAAGAGTCTCACGTAATTAGGCCTCCGCATATTTGCCTGCCAATACACAAATATACACACAAAGTCGGAAGTTAATACAAGGAATTTAATAAATTAAAACTGCAAACTAAAAGAATGTACGTGTGATGAGAGGTTTGGAATGCAATTTTAACAAATAAATGTTTAGAAATGTACTTTTTTTGTGCTAATTTTACATGTATAATAAACGATGTCCTTAAAGCGGGCAAAATGCTTTCGTTACAAAGTCGATAGTTGTTTTTATTTTGAACATTTTGACAACGATTAAGTTAAAAAACAAAAACACAGATTTGAATCACTTTGATTACTTAAAAAATATGTCCAGAATCATCCTGCAGCAAAGGTATATGATTTTTTTTTTATCTGGAATGATTCGTAAGGTTTTTGCATAGCAATAAATTTTTTTAATATCAAAATCTTCCTGGAAAAATTATTAAGTCACAAAACGAAAAGTGTTTTTTTACGAAAGAATTTTTAAACGATATTTTTTTATTTAGAATCAAATTAAGATTTTCTAATCAGCATAATATTGGGTTTAAAACAAAATAGCTGAAAATAAAGTTTCTGTCCTAACTCGATATTTTCATTGCAATCATAAATGAACAATAAGCTCTTTCGGAATAAAAATAAACCGGTGCTATTTTCAAGGGTCATTATATCGCCTAATATTATTACTTGTAATATAAAACATAAAAATATGTTTGATGATTGAAGAACTAATCATATCTCCTTACAACTGAGGATGTATTTCTCATTTTAAAAAAAGTTGCTTTCAACTTGTACTATTACTTATTCTTAATAATTAGCTAAAAATTTCATATCTTAGATATTTTTATTTCACACTTAGTATGAATATAAATGCCATGATTTCAATGTTATTTTTGCAAAAAACATTTTGCTTAGAACTTTCAATTGTTTTATGGTTTTTGGAACTGTCCAAAACCAATAATCAAAATCATTGCATAGAATTAATTTTTTAGTTGTTTATCAGAGTAAGATATTTTATTCTATTGATAAGATAATATAAGTATCTCAGCAGCCTAAAATGTCTGGACTTTTTGTGATTTTTTTAACTTCGATTTTCAAACCATGCGCATTGGCAAATGAATTATTCGTCAGAAGCAGAGGTCATAGCCTTTAAATCCATGTATCATTTATAAATTTTTGTGTTGTATAAAGCAGGGGCGTAGCTAGAATTTTTTTTTCGTTAGGGGATATGAAATTTTATAATTCATCAAGACATATCAATAATTTTTGTTATTAATGCCAAATATATTTAATTGCAGGTATTTTTTCTATGTATATTTAGAAAATTAAAATTTTTTTAAATAAATTTACCATTTTGAACAACAACAACAAAATCCTTTGGTTTTTGCGTTCTAATAACAAACTGACAAATTTCGGGAGAGGATATATCCCGATATCTCTGCCCTGGCTACGCGTCTGGTATAAAGGGAAGAAAAGGAATTGTGAAAAAAAAAAGAAAGAAAAAAACCTTCTAGAAATAATATAAAAGATAATTATAAGTTTTATAATAACATAAATTGTGCTTTTTTTGTCTGTTTTAGATTTAATTTTGTGTCTGATTGATATTTCCTTGCGTATTTTGTGTTATAATCAATTACATATAACATAATACAAATATTCAAACAGTTTTACGTAATAGAGTTATTAACCTTTGGTTAGTGGCGCGGTTGAAAAATGTCCCCCACAAAAAATTTCTCAATAGATGCCAGGCCATGATCAACACCTTTTTACAGTTTTTTTTTTTTTTTTTTCAAGTTATTTTAAAAATATTTTTTAATTTTTACTTTATTCTGTTCAATAATGTTGTGTATTTAGTTAAAATACCCATTTTCTTTGATATTTGGTCACGGACTAAATAGTATGCACGAAAATGTGAATTTGGTGGACATTTGTCCCCCCAATTGACTAACCGCGTGACAAAAGGTCGCTTGGCTAACCAAGGGTAAAATGAGAACTGCCGCCTTTTTTTTTTTATTTATTATTATTATTATTATTATGTTTTTTTTTTTTTTTTTTTTTTTTTTTTGGTAGAAGAAAATAATTTTTTTATATTGGAAAGATTACTGTGTTTATTTATTTTAGAATGAAAAATTTGGAACAATTTTTACAAAAATTTAACTGAAACTGCTGTCTCCCCTAAAAGTAAACATCTACACATTTTTGATAACAAACATACATCTTTATTTGTCAGCATGAATTTGTTTTATATTACATTGTCGTGTTACTAAAATCGTAATATGTTCTAATTATGCTGCAAAATTGACTTCGATCTATGATTATCTAATTTTAGTTTGCTTTAAAATAAGTTAGTTTCCAAAAAAAATTCCTTAGCCCCCCCCGTCGGGGATAGATAGCCCCCTCGTCGGGCAATTCCTAGCGCCACCACTGTATTTTGTGTGTATACAAAGTAAAATGTCCATAGTTTAATGCCTCTGCAAAAAGCTTTGCTATAATTACATTTTTTGCGCATTATTCACCATACAAAGTGCTAATGTGCTCAAAAAACGAAATGTATTCTTAATTGTTTGAGCCACTGTATATACTTCTATAATATTTTTCTTATGAAAGAATTATAAATACCTTTGATTGCGAAGTTGCAAAAGACAACAAAACAATCGTGAATACCAATTCAATGTCTTTGATACCAAACATTAAAAGATCACTCACAAGGCAATAGCTGTCATCCACCTTCTTCCCTCTTGTCAACTATTCATTGCTGTTTTTATTTTACACCTGTTGTCACCCACCCCAGCGCTGCCAGGTCTGGCAATTTTTCGCCAATTTGGCGATTTTTGAAGGCGTTTGGCGATAGGTTTTGAGGGTTTGGCGATTGGCGATTTTTTGGCGATTTAAAAAAATTATTCTGGCGAATTTCCACTTTTTTTTTGGCGATTTTCGGATTTTCCAGTGATTTTCTGGATATTTGCTATTTTTTTTATATATATATATATTTTTTTGGTTTTGTTTAAAGCAGACTTAGTCAACCTTCCTTGTAACTGTCTGGTGAATGCAGGCACCTGTTGTCTTGAATTATTGAGGATTGGTTAGAAGATACATTTATTGCACTATCATTAAAATACTTTGGCTTACTTTTTGTTCCTGTTTTGTTCTCAACCATTTACTTTTAAATACTTTGCTGTTTGTAGATTATTAGGCATTAAATATGGTACTTAATTGATATCTATTTTTAGAATTCGGTTGTTCATTTAGAATATGGCCTATTTTTTAATTTTATTTTCATTGGGGAAACAATTTTCTTTGAATTTTGTATGTTGTATTTCTAAATCCTAACTTCGATTTTGTTTGCTTTTGTGTGTGGCGTACGAATCTGAGAAAATGATAACGACAAATTAATCCACTTGCCTAGCTTTATCCATTCGAGCTGAAACTTAGCAGATAGATTTCAATATCGATAGCAATGTATTCTATCAAGTTTTAGGGTTGTCACTAAAAGGCCTCTTTTACACACGTTTCTATTTGACTTGGAGGAACTAATTAACTCACTTACTGTAATCCAATTGAACTTAATCTAAGTGTTGTAGTGTAAAATAAAAAGAGGTGGAAGAATTCGAAGTGCGTTTCAACTAATCACAAATTGTTTTCTTATTTCGTGCAAAGGATTTTTACTTATTAAGAAACTTGATTCGTATCTAATCTAAAGGTGTTCCCAGAAATAAAAAACGAGAGGAAGAAGCAGTCTTCCCACGTAGGTGGCACATGGAACGCGACAAAAAGAAAAAAAAAATTATTAATTATTGTAACTATTATAAGAAGTCAACCGATTCCCCGAAAATCCGTTGACTTCTTATAATAGTTATAATAATTAATTTTTTGCCCTGAAGTCAAAGTCAATGAAATGAGTATCTTATTTAAAATGATAAAAGTTTAATAAAAAAAAATTAAAAAAATTGAAAATGTCGACATCAAAAATAAAGACTAAAAATTAAAATGTTAGATCAAACACCAGTCATTCATTTTAAGTTACTTGTTTCGTTCACATACCAAACTAATCGGAAATTCTCAAATAATTTACAAAAATGTATCACATATTTTTCACAGCAAAATCTAATACATTAACAAAGAGATACAATAGATTTGAGAAGTTTTTGACTATTGAGAAGTTCTAATTTAAGCCGATCCAATTGAAAAAAAAATGTCATAGGAAATAGTTATTTATGCAACTAGTGGGGAAAGTAATACTTTTACAAACAAGGTAAAATGCTTATTTGATGAGTGCGACGCAAAATAGAATATCGTAGATCAATCTGTTCGGGAGTTATGCTTGCTAGGTCTACGGACGTACACCGACATTGTTCTAGACCACTTTTTTTTAACTCGGAGCACATCCCAAAACATGAAGAACAGCAAAAATCGATTTTTTTTTTTACCGAATCCAATACTTTTATTTCCCTGTTTTAACAAATGGATCATTGAAATTCATAAAAATAATTTATCTAGTTCCATGTAAAATCATAAAATTATTGAAATGCAAAACTGTTCGTGTAA
This sequence comes from Linyphia triangularis, assembly GCA_963978545.1. Lineage (NCBI taxonomy): Eukaryota > Metazoa > Arthropoda > Arachnida > Araneae > Linyphiidae > Linyphia > Linyphia triangularis. The sequence continues at coordinate 365,024 of OZ021729.1, forward strand.
CTAAGAAAATATGAAATATTGTTTCAAAATTTTCCATAGCGTGAAGGAGTTCTGTGGTGATCTCAATTTTCAAAATATAAGTAGACCCGACAGGGATTGTGACAGATGTCCGATTATTGATGTAGTAACAATCTGAACTGTTAAAAAAACAAGTTTAAAATTTTTAACAAATTAAAATTTCCAAAGTCATAAGATTATTAAGAAAACTAATCAAATAATTCCTATTCAAAAACATAAATTCTTATTTTTATATCCAATTAAAGCATTGTAATCAGTCATGTTAACTATGTCAATATTTTTTTTTTCATTTCTCTCTAAAGTTAATTAACTCTTTTTAGAAATAATTGTGGTTAAAGCTGTACTATTTACATTTTTATCTACCATTTTCTTCATCATTTCCAGGTTCGTTGTATTTTCTTCTATTTATACTGTTTCTTCCCTTGAACAAAATCAAATTGAAAGTAAATAATAATTTGCAATCTTTTATTATTCTTATTGTTAAATTTTAAATGACAAGCGTAAGCAAATAACCTATGAATATCCAAGAAAAATTTCCAATATTATTTCGAAAGCAACGAAATTTTTTTTTACGTAATGAATAATACGTGGCAGCCTAAACTGGGGCCTCAGGCCTCACTAAAAGGCCTCACACAGGCCTCACACAGGCCTCACACAGGCCTCACACAGGCCTCACACAGGCCTCACACAGGCCTCACTAAAAGGCCGGGCACGGCGCGGATACAAGCCTCCTTTTGATAAATGTCGAAAGGGGAGAAATGAAATCTTAAGGAGGGTGGAATTTGTTCCTGTGTGTCTTCAGCTTAACTTTCCTAAATCCCAGCCCAGTTAATAGATAGAAATGGAAAGGAAAAAAGCCAAACCAGAATCGGTTTCGGCTCAAGATTGGAACAAGGGAAAGGAAATGACACTGCACTTTTCATACCCCCCCCCCACGCCGACAGTGCGACTAGTATTTTAACAAACACAACAGGGTACCCCTTGGTCCTTTGTTCTGTTCGCCGCGATTTGGTTCTGCATGCGAGACAAAAAAAAAAAACAAAAAAAAAAAAAAAAAGGAAAGAAGAAGGCTGGAGGCTAGAAGCTAAACTGCCCAAAAACGAGATTCTCCACAACCATTTGGTTACGTTAAGTTTGCCCGCCAAGTCGATCTAATTATTTGTCAAGTAGGCGCCGAGGTTTCTTTGTAAGAGAACTCCTGGGGGGCAATAGGGAGGGATAGGAAACCCTAAAAACGGCTGCAAACTAATTAAAATTTGAAACGAACACCACAATGACGAACACTACCGGGTAGGGGATAAAATAAATTGATCTCCTGTTTTGTCGCCTACTCGTATAGTAATGACCCTTGTTTATTTAATCCATGCCTTGAACTTATCAGATTACTCGAAAAAATGACCTCTCCGTAGTAAAAAAAATACATTCTTTTTGGGGGGAGAAAAAAAAAACCGCAGATATCCTCATTTTCAAATTACCCTCCAACGTTGAAAAAACCAGGTATTTATCCGCCAATTGGCTTGGCTGGAAAGGCAATACTATTGATAAACACATTTTTTTTCTAAGATAATTAGTTTTTTTGGCGAATTATTTTCTCATTTGGCGATTTTTGGCTATATTTTGGCGATTTTCTTGATTTTGAGATCTGGCGATTTTTGGCGATTTTTTAATAGGCTGTTGGCTATTCAGGCTATCTGAGAGTTGGCAGCCCTGACCCACCCCCTAAAAATGCAGTGGTCATCTCCCAAGAAGGAGGACATGACACACAGCACAGTGGGACAAGTGTTGACCGCAAACAGCCGAAATGAAGATTTATTGACAAAGGGGGAAAGGGTCTTTTCGAGCTCGACTGTTGAAATGGATGAGACAAGATATCCCAAGGTTTCGGCTTGTAGGGGTAGCTGATCAGCTGACACTGGACACTTAACTCAGATAACATTTCGTATCCACCCCCTATTGCAAGGTCAGGGGAAAAAAAGAAAACATCCGGTCGGTGTGCTTTCTAGTCAATAATGTTTTAAGCTTGGACAGGATCGGCTTGTCCTGGCTTGGAGCTTAGATTTTAACATCTCTCAGCTTTGATTTTAGGCATATCCTCCTGAGACCCACAACTCTTTGAAACATGATTTAAAGCTAATTTTTATGTATATTATTCTTTTGGGTTTATGCGTGACGTACTTTTAAAATTATTGGGTTTCAATAATAAAGATGGGACAAAAAAGGACTATCTCCTTAAGCTTGCAAAAAATTTAAATTTAATTGTTTAGATATGAAATTTAATCATGAAAGGCAGTAAAACAATTTCGTGAGGACGTAATACATAAAAATTCTTTACAGTTAGTGCAAAAAAAAAAAAAAATGTTCGTACAGAACATCCATACATACGACAACGTGTGGAAAAAGTCTTAGTGTTCACTGCTGGCATGTGCTCCGCGCCAACTTTTCGTGACGCCTTTACTGGCAGAGGAACTTTTTTTGCCATTTCTTTACAGACTCCACTTCGAACTATCATCAGCTGTAGGACTGAATTCGGCTATTTCATGCAAAGAAAAATTATGCGCCCAAAATCCGATGTGTGTCTCAGAATAATATGCCTTATTATTTGTCTTCCTAAAATATGATTTAATTGTAAAATATTTGAAAGTACCACAACCCCTATTGTTACAAAATAAGAATAAGTAATTATTACTTTCCATTACCCATTAGTATACATAGGGTAATGAAAGCATAATATTCGGTAAAAAAAAAATCGATTTAACACCCTCCCTCCCCCATTTCTCCACGTTTTGTAACATCCTGATTTCAAAAAAGTGATCTAGAAAAAATGTGTGTGTATGTGGTCAGCATAACTCCCGAACAAATTGACCTACGATGTTCAAATTTGGTGTGAGGGTTGGTGATGGCACAAGGATCTATAGTATTAAGCTTTTCGAAAAAATCTCGCATACGCATAAGGTAGCTGCCATTGAAAAAATAATACTTTTCAGTAATAGCTGAATAACGGCTCTAACGATTTTGATTAAAATCGCTATGGTAATGCCTCTGAAGGTGTTCTAAACATTCCTACCTCTTAAATTCCCATAAAAATGCAATAAAATCTTAAAAAGTAGAAAAACGAGTGCCTTTAACGCAGAGCTCTCTGCCCTTGAGCACCGCACATCACTTTGGATTATTGTTCTGTTACACTCAAAAGAAAGGACAATGCAATGTCTATCGAATAACATGACCAAAACTATCTCTAAATTGCCTATTTTTAAGTATAGTATTCGGTCAAAAACAAAAAAAAAATCTCCCACTCCGATTTCGCCACGTTTTTTAACATCCTAATTTAAAAAAATTATTTAGAAAAAATTTGTGTGTGTATGTGGTCAGCATAACTCTCAAACAAATTGGCCTACTATGTTCAAATTCGGTGGGTGGGTTGGTGATGGTACAGGAATCTACCATTAAGGTTTTCGTCAAAAAGGTTTTCGCGTATAAAGTAGCTGCCATTGAAGAAATCATATTTTTCAGTAATTGCTAAAAAACGGTTCTATAGATTTTGTTCAAAATCGCTGTGGTAATGCCTCTTAAGATGTTCTAAACGTCCCCTCCGAAATTCCCGTAAAAATGCCTTAATGGCGTAAAAAGTTGAAAAACAAATGTCTTTAACACGGAGTTCTCTTTCTTTGAGCTTACCTCATCAAAGATAGTTTTTCTTCTCTCCCCAGTTTCACTTATAAGAAAGGATAATATAAAAATTGTCGAAAAGTATATCGCCAAAATCTTTTTTTTTTTTTTTTAAAAAGACCCATACAAGAATTATCGCAAAAGATATCGCCAAATTGGCCACTTTTGCTAAATGAAGGATGAAAATGTAAAAACGGTAAATGACACAAATCCATGTCAGTATTATAGTAATTAAAAGCTGTGCGATGTTCCACATCCCTAGTTTTTCTCTATTTTATTTGGCTTTGTGTTTCTTACGACTGCCAAATTTTGACTTTACGATTGCTAATTTTGGATTTACGACTGCCTAAATAAGCCACGACTACCCTTTAGAATAGGCCCTGACATAATTAATAAATAAATGAAGGATGGTAATGACAGCAATAAAAATATTTTAATAGAACTGAAGTTTCGGGAGAATAACATAACGATTTACTTCTATGTTCAATATGTACCAGGAAATTGTAAAAGTCTAGTTCTAAAAGTAAGTAAGATATTTTTTACTCGTCCCCTGCTGGTCCCGCAGCTAACAGAAGTTTATCTTAAATCTCCCCCTCTGCCCGTAAAGTGAAGACCGTAAACTCCCGTCGGTGACAACAGGTTGTTTGTTGTGAGAAACGAGTACGAGACTAAAAAAAAGGCTTTGAATTGCTGAAAATGGTGACTGGATGAAGTGGCTGGTAATCTTTTATTATGTTTCCCACAGGCGGGCACACACAGCGACGGTCCGGTCACGGCGCGGACACTAGCCCCCTTTTGATAAATGTCGAAGGGGGAGAAATGCACTGAAACCTTAAGGAGGATGGGAACTTGTAAAAGTGTCACTATTATTAACCATAACACGCCCACAAAACCGTCCCGGTGAAAGGGATGAGGCGGCGAATTACGGGATTCCCTCTTTCCTAGGGATTCTTTTAACTGCTGGGGAAAAGAAATCACTGCTGAGGGAAATCTTTTTCAAAAGTAAATACGATAATAAGTGAATTGCATTGCTGGAGGAGCTGAATTGTCCATTTTCCGTTGATCCTTATCACTACCGACAGCGAGGTTGCGGGTTCGAGTCCCGTGTTAGGCATGGGTGTTTGTAAATGTATGTTAGCTTGTTTAATGACGAATGTTTCGGCGCATTATAGCCCTCGTGTTGCTGACGGCGCCAGATAATCTGAAAACAACCAACCAACCTTATCACTACCGTGTTTTATAAGCAGTTGAGTCTTTGTGTAAGAATCTAAGAATTTTTTTAATTGGATAGAAGGAGATCTATAGAAGGGGCCTAGGCATAAAATCTCAATGAATGTGTCTCAGTTATTTCAACACGTTTCTAAGAGGCAGACATATCTCTCGATCCAACAAGCAATGTCCTCATTCGATGCAGATTTTCTTATTTCCCTTGGTGCAGGAGAGACCTGTACTAAGGGATAAGACTAAATAAAATCCGCAACAGATGACGCATGGGACTGTTATTGATTACGTGCCAAAACTTAATTATACTTCATTCTTCTAAAAAGAGAGTGAGGAAAATAACTATTTGTTAATATCAACTAGTTGCTGGCATTAATTGTAGTGATAATTATTAATGTAGTGATTAAAGATCTTCCGTAGTAATAATGCTGAAAGACACTCAACTTTTAACATGATTTTCTAAGGTGATGAACTTGATTTTTCTAAGTTAAATTTAGAGAATAAATATTTTTATACATCAGTATCATCAAAGTTGTTAGAAATTTTTTAACATAAAAAATAATACTAAAAATTTATAACATTATAAATACTATTGATTTTCACAGAATTTTGAGTGAATTCAATTTTTCTGGGAAATAAAGTTAAAATTTAGGGTTACTGTTTATTAAATACTTAAGTAAAATAAATTTTAGTAAATATTAGAAATATACTAAACATTTAAATGTACGAACTTTACGAATTTAAATAATACTGATATACTTTTTTGAAAATCTGAATCAAAGTGTGTTTCTAAATAAACTTTAATTGAATAAAAAACATGATTTGTTCTTAATTTCATTTAATAACATATGTTCCAGAACACCATTATTTAACCCATTGAATACCTCCCTAATTTCCGCAAAAATATTTGTATCATATTTAAATAATTATAAATTTTTTAATGAGCTCAAAACAAATTTAATAAAATTGGAAGTTTTTTTTTTTTCTTTCTTTTTTCTTTCAGCAACCTTAGTTAATAACTTTCACGGCTTTAAAGTAGGCCATTTTAGTAATTGATATAAAAAATTACATACCCTTTTACAGAAAAAGAAATTCTTCTTTCTTTAAATAGGAATCGACATAAATGAAAGAATGATATAAATAATAATACAATACCAAAGCGTAACTGTTATTTTCTCTGTAGGCGATATCAGGGCTCGATTTAGAATTTTTTTTACTGTAGGCCCAACATTCAGAGAGGGGCCCCCAATAGCAAATATTTATTTCCTTACTTCACAATATTACCAGATCAAGCTACAATCGTTAAGACTAACTTTTTACAATTAAAACTCATAGTTTACTTTCACACGATTTTTCTTGTTATAATTAGTATGATCTTGATTTCCTCAAAACATTTGAATTAATCAAGACCCCCCATGAGCACTAATTTTAAAGCACACTTTCCTGTATTTACATTTTACCACAGGATCCACAAATTAATAATAAAGATTACTTAATTTTATAACAATAATTGTAAATTATACAAAGTAACCTTTCCACGATCTCACCAAAAAGGAGGGCCATAAAAATATAAAAAATCCACGGTAGAGCCTGCAAACCAACCAATCACAAAGACTCTTTCATTTCATAATATAAGAAGTTGTACATGGTTGGTTGGTTGGTGAACATCTCTTTACAAGAGGGGAGAGAAGGAGAACAACGGCGTAAAGCCCTTGTCTCCGTGTACATATGAAGAAGTTGTATATGATTGGCTGAACCGGAAAGATTTGCTTAATTAGGTTTTATTAGGTTAATCTATCTAACTTAACTCTCTGTGACTATAAAAAATATGGAATTTGCGGTTTTGTAACTAAAAGTTTTTATTATTTTTGTTCATTACTTCCCATAAAAAGACCATTATATTTAAAATTTTCAGAAAACTTTCAAAATTTGGGGGTCCCTGGGCCCGGGCCTAGTGGGCCTAACGGTAAATCAGGCCCTGGGCGATATATTCCTCCGATAGTTAGTGTCTGGTTTTTGCAGTCTGGAACATAATTTCTCCACCAACTCGTCGAAGCTCTCAATCGAGATCCGGAAAAAGTTGAAATTTTTTACTTTGTCTTCCCTTAATTGCGGGTAAAGACAGAAGAACATACCGAATGTTGATCGGCTCTGAACAATGGTATGAATCCACATAGTGCGATTAATTCGATTCTTTTTCCTTTGATATCTTATATACAAATATGCTAAGCGCGCTCTTTTTCTTTCCATCTCCATCTCGAACTAACACAAAATCCTCTCTGAGGAAATTTTTCGTCATTTGAGAATGCACCTAATGAGGTAGGGAGAAAAGGGAAAATATCCCGCATATCAAATTACACCCTCTTTCCACCGGATAACCACCGTGCAACATTTTGTCCCGTTCGGGGAGAGGCCAAAGGTCATAGTGACCGTGCCGTTCCCGGGCCGTTGCTGTGTGTGCCCGCCTTCAGAGTCAGAAGTGAAATAATTTAAATTTATAATTGGTATAATTGTCTCTTCGATGTCTCAATGAAAAGGTATGTCAATTTTAAATAAATATGAAATATATAGCAGGGCACGGGATTACTGTATTAAAAATCGAGTTATTGTTAAATTTAAAGAAAAATTATTAGATGATAATGTTTTTTATTTTTAAGTTGACAGTTTTTTATTTTTAAGTTGACAGTTTTTTGTAGTTTAAAACACAGCTGAATTAACATATAAAATTCTGTAATTCAAGAACTAGAGGATGTGAGGTTAAGCACTCTGATATTGAATGCCAAAGGTACTGGGCTCGAATCCTGGATAATGGATGTTGATTACGATCCAGAATTCACGTTAAACTATAGGTCCTATCTTAGCTAGCCGTTATTGTGTATAAAAATAGGCTGGTAAGCGAACAAATCATAATAACCATAAACTAGAATTTTATTAATGAAAATGAAACATAATTTTTATAACATTTCAAAGCAGCAATTTTAAAATTGCAAGTCCCCAACATGAATATTTTGAATTCCCTAAACAAAAGAAAAAAATTACATTTACAAATGCTTAAAAAAGTGTCAAATTTAACTTTTACTTGTGGAATATAAATCATCAAGGGTTGGACAATGAAGGCTTGTGAGGAGAAGCGACAGGAATAAACTTTTTGTGCACCTTTTAATAAAATTGCACATTGTAACCTTTAAACTAACCAATAAAATTGTACTTCAAAAGATTGAAATCTAAATTGATGAAGGTGGTTTGTGAAGGTATTTTTTTTCCTTCTAATCCAAGTTTTTACAATACATAAAATTCTATGCATTTGGTAAATTTCTCAGATACTTACCCCGGCTCCCTAAAATATTAAACGACAGGTATTTTGGACTGCATAAAAAAATAAAGTAAAATTAGGTTTTATTAGGTTAATCTATCTAACTTAACTCTCTGTGACTATAAAAAATATGGAATTTGCGGTTTTGTAACTAAAAGTTTTTATTATTTTTGTTCATTACTTCCCATAAAAAGACCATTATATTTAAAATTTTCAGAAAACTTTCAAAATTTGGGGGTCCCTGGGCCCGGGCCTAGTGGGCCTAACGGTAAATCAGGCCCTGGATGTTAAATATTTGTGTTAAATATTTGTGTTCAAGTGCCAGCAGATGTTTTGACCAAATGACTAAATGTACCAAAACAGAAAAACTGTTGCAACTTAATTGGTTTATCTGATATTTAATTGCTGCAAATTTGAAATGTTTATATATATATATATTTCATGTTTGAGAAAATAACCCTTGAGAGGCAAATTGTTGTAAATCAACGCCTATTTTCCCATCACCCCCATTTTGCAATGGAACATTCTACTGATTACATATAAACGTTAAAAACTGTTGTGACAACACTCGATTCTGAAACTACGTTCCTGTTGGTGTGTAAATAATTCGTGGGTCAATATGTGTAGGCGCCCACGTAAATGTTTTCTCTAGTTTTTACCTAAAGTCTCATTTTAAATAAGTTTCGTCTAAGAATTGCCTTCTCATTCATCTGTTATTGTGGACAAATCAAACAATAATACCAAAAGAGGATTATTTTTCGAAATTCTTTTGCAATTTTCATATAGCTTGTAAAAATTTTAAATAACAAAAATAGCTATACGTTATGGTTTTAAAATCTTTAATACTTATTTTCATTTTTTTTCCCCCTACAGATTCGCAAGGAAAACATATGGAGACGATGCTTTTTTAATTGCCTTTTCATAATAATGTTGTGATTTCTTACACCAGTTTTGTCTACAAATGTGTTCTATTGGGTTCAAATCTGGTGACTGAGATGGTGTTTTAAAATTTTATATTATAGATTATAGAGGTAAAATATTGTATAAAATGTGTTCGGACTATTATTGTGATAAAAAATATAAAGTCGTAAAGTCGTTCGGCATCAGTTGACAAGGACGTTACCAACTCAAGGTGTACGGCACGATACACAGCACAGGTAAACAATATAATACAAGCTTAGATACCTCCTCGCAGAAAGACTGGACCAGCTAAATCTGCACCGGTGACTTGGAAGGCAGCAACTCTCTGAATACGATCGGCTGGTAATGGCGAACACTCTGTTGTCGCATGTTTCATGGAATGCCTTTTACAGGGAATACACTTAGAGATCACTTCCCTGATAATCCTCCGTCCTCTGGGGATCCAAAATCTTTCTCTCAAATGTCTCAGTATAGTCTGTACACCAGCATGTCTTAGGGTCTTATGCGTATACTCAATAAAACGTGGAGTTATTGGATGATCAGGTAAAACAATTGGGCATTGAAAGTCCTCGTCATCTTCACCAAATACAAGGCGAGTTCTAACCCTCAATACACCTTCGTCTTCATAAAATTTCATTGAAGTTTCATACTTCTTCCTGATATCCACTGACCACTCGATCTGAATCATCTTTATTAGATGTAGTTCAGCACTTTGAAATTCTTCACTGGTTACTGGTCCTTCAACCTTCTCTTGAACTTTACGAGAGTTAACACAGAAACGGAAAATCCATGCAATAATCCGTACTATCATTGAGTATTTCGAGAAGTATAAGAATCTTTGACTAACTACTTCTTTCTCTACACTTGCTGCGCTCGTTACTATCTTCCTGCGTTCTTTCAGGGCTTCCTCCGGACACGACTAATTCGTTACCGTCCATGATGCTTCATCTTCTCGCAACCACAAAGCGCCTTTCCACCATTTCTGTGTGAAAAGGTCGTACCAATTGCAGGAACGAGATAGTAAATCTGCAGGGTTCAATTCCCCGGGTATATATCTCCATGCGTTGATATCCGTCAGCGCTCTTATTTCTTTTACTCTATTACCGACAAAGGTATTCCAGGGTTCTTGTTTCTTAATCCATGCTAACACAACCATTGAGTCACTCCAAAAAAATGTTCTAAGAGGCAACTTCAGAGATTCTAGAATAGACTTATATAAACGAGCAGCGATGGCAGCTCCTAATAATTCCGCTCTGGGAATCGTTGGACGGTTCATTGGTAACACTCTGGATTTTGCAGCCACTAAATTTACGAAAACTTCTCCTTGGTCTTCACATCGCAAGAATGCACAACAAGCATAAGCAAACCCCGATGCATCTGAAAAAATGTGCAAAGTTGCATCATCCAGTTTTCCTCTAAACATTCTTCTTGGAATAGAGCATTGTTCAATCAGACCAAAATGTCTTGTCCAAGTACCAAATCTCACTATAAGATCCTCATGAAGCTCTTCGTCCCAACTCAATTTCCTCTTCCAAGCTTCTTGCAGAATCAATTTTGGAACCAGCATTGCAGGGCAAGAAAATCCTATAGGGTCGTATACACTGTTTACTATTGAAAGTAAGATTCTTTTAGTTGGTGATAGAGTTAGGTCTACAGTTTTGGGGGAAACACATGACCATTTCATCTGTCTCACAATTTCATTTAAGTCCTAACACTGACTGAATTGAGTCTTCTGAACAACTTGTAGAAAACCAGCAACGTAAATCAAAGAATCCATCAGCCATTATCTCAATTGCCTGGCTCTTCAGAATTTGAAACTGATCTTCATCTTCGACACTGGTAACCAAGTTATCCACGTAAAACCCTTTTTCCAATTTCCTTCTTGTAAAAGCCATATCTCTACCTTTAAATTTTTCCTGTGCAAGGTGAAGCAGTATCGTTGCATTCAGCAGGAAAGGAGATGCAGTTATCCCCAAAACGACGCGGCAATGTCTATATTCGACGACAGTTGAGCATTCAGGATCCTTACACCACAAGAATCGTGGTGCATCTCTGTCTACTGGATTTACGCTTATTTGCAAGAATGCTTGTTTAATATCAGCAGTTACTCTCTTGGCACCCCATCTGAATCTGTTTAGTAACGGAGGAATTTGCTGTGTTAAACTTGGTTCTGTACTCAGACAATCATTTAATGAAGCACCACCCTTATTCTTGAATGACCCATCAAACACAGGCAGTATTTTCGTTGTTGCGCTTGATAATTTAACTACCGGTCTGTGCGGCAAGTAGTAGGCTGAATTCTTCACCTCTGATATTTCTGTCTCTTCAATAATTCCTTCCTTTTGCCAATTCAAGAAAACTTCGTTATACGCGTTGAATGTGCCTTCTTTTATTATACGCTTCGTAACAGAACGAAGTCTGGCTTCTGCTGCTTCACGATTGTAATACAAGGGAGGGTGTCAAACCAACCAAGGCAGTGTAACTTCATAACGTTGTTCTTCGTTAACCTTCAGGGTTTCTTCAAAATGGATTAATGTGTCTTCTTCCAGCAGGCTTTTCTCTTGTACTTCTGTTGGATCAGTTATGCCCAAAACTTCTAAATCCCAAATGTTATGCAATTCAAAGTTCTTCAAAGCCAACGATATCATACTACAAACTTCTTTTTTTTCTTTCCAAGACCCAAGATGGTCCAACCAACTAAGGTTTCTACAGCTGAAATCCCCGACTTGAAAATCTCTACTCTTCCTGTTAAAATACTACCAAGGACATCCACTCCAAGTAGGGCTTTTATAGGAGGCGTATTTCTACCTACGTCAGTTAGGACTATCCCCCGGAAAGAGAGTTCGGAAATAAGATTTTCATCTTGTATTCTAGGCAATGACGTACAAATCTTTGGCTGATCTAGGAATGAAATTGGTATCGAACATTTTCCGTCTAAACCCTCTATATTCAAATTATATTTTCCATGTTTAGCAGCAGGTATTGTTCCTCTGCCAAATAATCCCTGAGATAGAATTTCCGTGCCTGAAGATTGAAGATTTAACTCTTTAACTAAAACAGTTTCAATATATGAACGATGAGATCCATCATCCAATGAAGATCTTATGCAAACCTGTTTACCATTATTACGAAGTCTTAATATAACAGTCTTAAGATAAACTTCTCTTTGGGAAGACTGTGAAGAAAGCATTGCTGTAGCCTTCTCTTCTTCATTTTCAAGCTCTTTGGAAGGAGATTTTACAGATCCTTTACTGAGATTTGGACACATTATCACATAATGTCGTTGACTGCACAGCAAACACCTTACTTTGCTTCTACAATCTCGGAAAAAATGTCCCGTTTTGAAACACAATAAACAGCATTTTGCTTGCTTAACCTCATTTTTCCTTTCTTCCAAACTCATTGCAGAAGCTTTTCGACAATCTTGGCTAGTGTGAGGCTTTTTGCAGAACACACAATCGGGCTTTCCAAATGATTTATCGGGAAGCGACGATATTTAAGCAGCTACTGTAGGTTCGTCTTGTTGAAAAGGCTTATTTATTTCTCGCTTGAATTTTTGTCTTCCAAAACCATTTTCCGCCAAAATCCTATGTTCTTCACCTTTTACTTCATGAGATAAAAATGCCATCAACGATTCCAACAAATTTTCTTTTGTTACGTTTATCATATCTTCGTCACCAATTTTAGTGTTTAATCTGTATCTGTCCCACGCCTTCAAAACCTTAACGGGTAAACACGATTCAAGCACCGGGTACAACATCGCTGCGTAATTTTTCGTAGTTACACCCAGGGCCGCCGACAGGACTTTCGGGCCCCTATGCAACTGCACCTCGGGCCCCTCGCCCCCCCCCCCCTCCCCACCCCACCCTCACTTATCTCCCCCATTTACATATACTGCTGTCCATACTAAAAAGGTAATATTTCCACAGCAGTTATTAATTTGGAAATAAGGGGGAAGGGGTTATAAATAGAGATGCGTTTATAACAAGGACCATTAGACCACGACGCCGGAGCCGCATGAGGCTCTTCTTATGGATATTTGTGGATCTTAAAGTTCTAACTAATTCAACCTAAGAATAATCTAAATAAATGGTGATACATTCTTTTTTTGGGGTAAACTCATTATAAACTTACTGCTTAATCTCAAACCTTGAGAAATAAAGAAAAGGCGAAGAAACACAGAAATGAGTGGGGTAGACTGGTAACATTAATCTCAAATACCAACTTAAAGTCAGTGCTCCCTGGTATCTTCTCAATCGAAATAAGGAACAACAAGAATGCGCAATTGGAGTGATCCCCACAATGCGTCGAGCATTTGCATCGAGCTCTTGTTGACGTTCGCTGTTCTCCGGTATCCAACTGAGGCAGACAGCATCTTTTGTTGTTAACTTTTCACGATTATGCGTCGTGTTAAAAAAGGTCCTTTGCTTTTGATGTACTAAATTAGGAAAACATGGCCTCGACTTCGTCGAAAAGGAAGAGAAAAATCGTGAATTTAAGAAAGAATGAACTGAAATATATACGTTAATTCCAAGCAAAATTGGACTACTGACTTGTTTCATCTGCCATAATTTATAAATCCTTTATATTAACTTCGATTTTGTGTGTGTGTGTTGGCCGGGCAAATCTGAAAAGGCCTAATAACCCACTTGCCGTAATCCTATGTGGCTGAAACTTGACAGGTAGATTCATTGTCGATGAAAATGCATTCTATTGAAACTTTGGGGCTCTCACTGACATAAAAAGATCGTTTTCACTCACACTTCTATAATTGCTTTGGAATACAAATAAATCCTATTTAATCAATCATGGTTGAAACTCTTTCCTGGTACCGAAATTGTTTTAATCAAAATAAATAAAATATAATTGGACGTGAATGCATAAATTCATTATGGACTGTGGTTCAGTAAATTTAACGTTGCGGTGGGTAGTTAGTGAAACTGTTTTAACTGATCATTGCCAGAGGCCGTCAAAGGGACTTTTTAACTATAAGAGAAGATAATATGGGCACCCCTCACCCTTCCCCTTAATAAACTGCTACCGCCTTCCATTTTAAGGGGTCATCTATTTTTAAAGATGGTAATTTATATTTTATAAAATTCAAGTATAAATATGGAAACTAATTTTAAAATATCAAAATTTTTAATAAATATGTTGGTAAATCCTAAAATTTATAAATGGCTATTAGTTGACAAAAGACAGCAAAAGAAGAGAAGGGAAGGAGGAAATTAAAATTTAAGATATCAAAAGCTTACATTTATTGATAACTATCAAGTAACTAAATAAAACAACCTGATTTTCAATCACATAGCAAAAGTAAATATTGGAGTACCATTAGATAACTAATTATAGTTAGTAATAAGAATACTACGGCCTATTTTTTTTAAACTTTCAAGCTTTAAAATTAAAAACCAAAGAAGGAAATGTAATGTGTAATTAGAATGACTGTTGAAGTTCACAGAGAGTCAACATCTGAGCTAAGCCCCACCACCCCTTGATAATTTTTCTAATATACTTTACGACTAATTGAAGAAATCCAATGTATTGCTTTAATTTTTTCGTTTCAATAAAAGTTAAAAGATAGAATAAGATAAGTTAAAACAACATTTTAATATTTTCATAAAAGTAAAAAAAGAAAATACTTATAATCGTTTAGAAACATTGTAATTTACTTGAATTAATGTTTAACAGCCTAATTAAAATCAATAAAGTAAAATGTTTAAGACACATTAAAACATGCCATATTTCTACTTGCATATTAACGTTTGTCAAAATAAAATTTCAAATTTAGTTGTTGAATAAAATCCGTTGGAAAGTCATTCTTTTGTTAAAAATTGACGGCTTTGTTTTGGATATTAAATGTATATATAAAAAAAATATTAAATAATTAACTTTTCCTTTGCTGCGAAAAAGTGTTTTTAAAACTTTTGTTCAGAAAGCAATATTAAAATAAAATATATATCTTACAAAGAATACATAATTTTTATTTAGTTAATTAATTAGGTATTTAAGCAAATATCTAATAAAAAAATACTTCATTGTCAGAGTTCAGTTAGCAATTAAAAATAGATGTACGATAATAAATGTTTTGTCAAATACTATTTTTTTTACTTCATTGGATAATGAAAAATTTAGTTAGTTACAAATAAAACCTATTTTGCTTCATTTCCAGTTTATTGTCAAGTCAAAATCTCGATGGGGATTCAACAGAAATGATGGTAGCCACAAATTTATTTTTAAATATATTAAAATGAACTTTATCACTTACCACAATTATCACCAATACTGCCAAAATACCGTAAAGTAGACTAGGAATTAATTTAAATGAAAAAAAAAAATATCGCAGAACCACGAAACGTATTAAGTATAGTACCAACGCAGCAATAGTTAAAATTGTGAACTGTAACCATATAACTTCTATCTGGGTCTCTGGGTGTCCCGTACTTGTCAGTCTGTGTCTGTTCGCCTGTTGATATATCCTATTGGACCACCCCATAGCCCCTACATCCGAACGGACCGAATTTTTTTCGACCGAAAAAAACTCGCCAGAAAAAATTCGTTAGAATCGTACTCATCAGAACGGAATTTCGACAGAATTATATTGGACAGAATTAATTTCGACCTAATAAACGCGATTAGAATGAAATTGGTTAGAATTATTGTCATTAGAATTTTTCTCGTTCGAAATTTTTTGGTTAGAATGCAAAGAGCTTAGAAAGGCAATGAAAATTTTCCTTTCTCCCACTTTTGGCGATAAATGAGTGTGACTGGTTTTCTGTTCAAAAATAAAGGAATGTATATTAACCTACACATCCTCTTTAGGAATATTTTAGGGAGCCAGTGGTCATTGTGTTCAATTCGTGTCATAGTCTGCGGTTGATTGCCGATGACGATAAGGCCGCAGGGCCGTCGCTAAGAATTTCGATTGGGGAGAATGAGCGTTAGACATCTCTTTGCCGACTGAAATCAAGGCAATTCTCGTGTAAAAGTAGAAATTATCAATAAAAGTATTTATTAATTGTTAATTAATGTATAATTAACTGTTACTACATTTTGAAATTTCTAATTTTTGGAAGTAAAACTAAAATTGAAATGGCTCACTTTAGCGTTAAACCAAACTATAATATTGTTTATAAGCAGAAACTAATATTATAAGTATTAATATAATATATAAATTAATATAAGTATTAATATCTTTAGTTTTAGTTTCGAGGTGATCTTTTTGTTTTACAAGATAAATTATTTTCAACTAACTCACTAACATTATGAACTAGTGACAACATATTCAGCTCTATAATAAGGCATACCATAATTTTTAGCTCTAAAACTCAATCTACCATATAAAGAATAGTACCTGAGGATTTTGTTCTTAGAGAGGGACGGAGAATATTCAAATTTACAGTATTATTTCGATCTTGAGGAATTGAACGTTGCTCATTTGTGCGGGAAAAAAAAAAAAAAAAACGTCAATGTCAACATGAGATTTCAAAAAAAAAAAAAAATTCTCTTTCCCATCTTTAAAGGGTATATATGATCCTAACTTGGAATATGTGGATCCACTTTTGAAATAGTTTTTAAAAGTATTTTGACTTATCTAGTTTATCTGAAACACAATTTCTTTCCTAAGTTTCGTGTGTAAACACTATTACATAATCGAAGATAGACGTGTAAGGGGGCATACTTACGATTCGCAATGGGACGGTTGTGCCAATGCCAATTTGTAATATTGCAAATAGACTGGTATTGTCAACTGAGAACGCCGGGGCAAAGCTATTTGAGTATGGAAAACGCCAGAAAATTTAGATAGTATTATAAGGGGAGTTTAAACCTTTTGACATCAACAAAAACAGCCTTTTGGTGTAATTTTCGATATGCTTTAAAATTAAATGTATTTTCTATTTTTATTTGATATTTTAATACGGCACAATATTTAATTCCTTCTTGAAAAATAATAATTATTGTAAGCATAAGTATATTTTTTTAAAAGTTATAAAATTTGAAACGTAACGAGAAGAAATTGAGAAGAAAAAAAAAAAATCTGAATATAAGTTACCCACAAGATATTTTATTAACTTTCTGGAATAAGCTCAATATTAATTGTAAAAATTAAAGCTAATTTATCGGTTTATTCTCCGAGTCAGAATTATTCTTTTTAATACAATATAGAGATATTTTTACTAACGAAGGAAAAATAAAATATATAAATTAAAAATAAAATCTCTAACTATAAATACCATTTTATAAAAAAAAAATTCTATTTATATATTTAAATATTTTTTAAACGATAGGGTAATATTATTTTTAATATTGTGGGTAACTTTTCTTCAGATTCTTTTTCTGAATTTCCCATCATTAAGCTTTATTTGATAACTTTAAAAAAAAAAGACTTATGCTAAATTAATTATTGCTTTTCAAGGTGGAATTAAGCATTATGTTTTATAAAAATATTAGTTAAAAAGTGCAAATACATTTTTTTTAAAGCATATCAGTTTTTGTTGTCGTCAAAAGTTTTAACTCCACACTATAAATCTTTTTCACCTTTTCAATGATTATTTTGTTGAAATAAATACGATAGTGCCTTCAGCTTTCCAGTTTCTGTGTGGCTTGGTTGTATTCAGATTATCTGGCGCCGTCAGCAACACGAGGGCTATAATGCGCCGAAACTTTCGTCATTAGACAAGCCAACATACATTTACAAACACCCATGCCAACACGGGACTCGAACCCGCAACCTCGCGGTCTAGAAGCTAGCACGCTAACCACTATACCGTTTGGTCGGCTGTTTCTGTGTGGCATGCACTATTACGGGAATGCATTTTTAATATATGAAATTTAACACCATTTATGGAGCTCTACTCGACATTAATTGCCATAATTTAGTAAAATGAACAATAGAAATATTTTTCAACAGAATTTTATGCTGGTTCAAAACCTTCATTTTTACTTAACTTCACTTTCGTAGTATTAAAAAAAAAAAATCCTCGTTGAATAACCTTGAAATTGTATATATTATTTTTATCTTTGCCAAAAAATTAAGCAAGATTCATTCTAAATTGAAACTTCGTTTTTTTTTCACGCTAGACTAGTGGCGATATCAATTTGGTAAAAGAGTAAAGAGAGCTTATTTTTCGGATGTTGAAATTTAGGTGTTTAGAAACGTTTAATTAATATGACGCACAATATATACTTTATACGTAAATGACGAATTATGTGTATATTACTGTGTATTTGACATACTACAAATATGTCACCAACTGAACTTTGAAGTTGTCCAATTGTTAGAAAATTTGTCCGTTTTTTTCTGAAATTATTGTACCTACTCTACGGATGACTTAATTAAAAAATTTACGACTATTTTTTTAACAATTGCAATTAACATATTCTAATTTGTAAATAAAGTAAAATAAACCATTCAGTTGAGAATTTATGGAAATTGATACCTGCAACAGTACGGAAGATTATCCACAATTAACATTCTTTAAAAAATTTTTTTTTTTGGAAACTACTCCACACTGTTTGTGTATTGAAAACAACTTATTTTGGAAATACATAACTTGCATGCAATAGCAACCTATCCCCTTCACCCACCTGCCCTTTTCTTGAAAAATATTTATATTAAGCCTTGTATTATTTTAATTATGAATATTTATATTTTCTCAATAAATTCGCATTTTATTATGTAAATAAGTATTTTTTGCTAGTTTTCGCTTTCTTCGTCAAATAGTTTAAATTGAACGAGTTAAAAAAAAACTAACGCAACTAAGTTTGCTTTCCATGACGAAAGTTAAGCTCAATTACTCAGTTTCACTTTTAATAAAACTGGAAAGTATCTAAAATATTATATTATAGAAATTACATTAAGAAATACTTATTCGGAAGACTAAAGAAAATAGTTATCACTCCACTACAGATGCTATAAAAAGTTCCAGTATCACATATTCCGAAACTGAATTGTGAGGAATAATATTTTTAACTTCCTTTTTTTTTTAAATAAAGCTAGATTTTTTAATATTGAGAATTTTCATACACTTTTAGTTCTACTTTTTACATAAGACAAAGACACTAGATTTAATATTTAGCATTATTATTAAATGTATTTGTAAGGAATTGAAATACATCTTTCTGTAGATTTTGCTAATGGATATTATTTGTAAATTTTGTTTGTCCTTGTTTTTATAATTTTAAGTAAAATATATTATAACTTACTCAACATACATTTAAATAATTGCTACTTGACAAAAATCAATATATCAATAATAACAAATACTTAATTTTCTATAGATTATTGAAAGCATTTAAAAGTCCAATATTTTATGTCATTGCACTTGCATATTAAATATAACAGGACCTAAACCTTAATTGAGATTCGAATCAATACGGCAATATTTGTAACAGTGGGATTCATAGTAACATTTGTTGTAAAAGCAGCACTAAGTCAATTATATATTAAAAAATAAAATAGCGCAAGGCAGTGAAAGGGAAAGAAAGACGCATTGAAAATTTAAGTGTAAAATAACGTTATAGAAGCAGGAAGAGAGGTATTAAGATATTAAAAACATTTCTAATCTAAATAGGATAACCTAAGGTGCTATTAAATTCCCTTTTTTTTTTTTCCTTTTGCTGTAACTAAAGTTGTTATATAATGTGCAAAATACAAATTTAATTTTTGGCAGCAACAGTTATTTAAAATATAAATTTGTTACATTGATCTTTTGGTCATTACAACACTGTAAAATTAGAAAGAAAAAAAAAAAAAAAGAAAAAAGAAAAAAAAACTTTTGATAATTTATCACAGTTAATAATTTTTTAAACTAAAGGTTTCAAATATAGTTGTGGTATCGAGTTCGTCGTAAAAAAATAATGCTATTGATATTAAAGTTCCTTTAGAACATTAAAAAAATACAGCACCAATTAGTTTTATTTTAAAATCGCACATCCACGTTAAAATAGGTTACATTTTTCTGCAATACTCAAAGCCATTCTACTCAGAGCTTTTCTTTCCAGTAACCCGTAAGTGACACTGATTGATTATCGACTACAGTTCTGACTTGCGGCTATTCTCTGGGGCTAATTGCCGTTAAAGCCAACGCCAGTAGTATACACGGGGATATGGGTCACACAATAGAATCCCCCCTCATCCCTCCCCCCCCCCTTTTTTCGACGGTCCTGCTTTGCGCCAGGAACCCCTCCTTCCCCCCCCCCCTTCTTTCCCCCCTATTCGCGGGTGTCTTTTTCCTGCCCTTTTTTTTTTTTTTTTTTTTGCAGGTGTGCATTCCTATCTCAGTTACGTCAGCTTTTACACAAGGTCTCTTCAACAAAGCAATGTATGTTGGAACTAGAGGGGGAATGGCCGAAGGTGAAAGTTCGAGAAAGAGGGGTTGGGGTCATGACGGAGAAAGGAATTGTGGGGGGTAAAGTGGACATTCTCTTCTATTGGTCGTATTGTCGAGATAGGAGTGTCTTGTCAACTACTCGAGCTGGTCATCTATTGTTATTGGATGAACATTGAGAACTTAAGGATTATACTTTGTTGAAGAAAGGCGTTTCTACTATTACCAATTATTACTCGATAGTCAGAAGTCATGGTTTGCGATTTTTAACATACTACTACTTTTTTTTAAAGTTTATCCGTTTCTTCCTGAATTCATGGATAACAAGCGAACAATTTCAGAAGTAAGTGATCTCATTTTTTGCTATTAATATAATATATTTATATGTATATACAAAATATTGCAAAAAAAATTACAGTTCAGTCATTTTTATATACATTTAAAAACATTCAAGCTAAAATCAATTTTAGTGAATTCCTTTCTATATAAAAAAATATGTAGAAATTATGTTAGTTTGTAATTCATGTCACTACTAAGTTTGTTTCTTTTTTTTTTTTTTGTAGTTATGTTTTTAATATTTTCAAATGAATTTCTCTTTTTTTCCCATTTTTTTCACTCTACAAACATCTCTTACAAACGTTGTATATCGCTTTCTTAAGTCTAATATTTTCATTATCTTGATATTTTAGTTTTTTAATAAAAAAAAAAAATACTTCTTGTGCTCATATTTTAAAGATTGGTGATGACGAGGCAATGCTGTCTGAAGAGGAACCGTGGAGCGAAACTTCCCAGGTTTTCTCGGACAATCCTTTACCAGATGTATCTGATGCTATTTTGTACGATGATGATAATGAGGTAAATGTGTTTCTTAAAAATATTCATTTCGAGTTATTCTAAAATTCCCTCGGGTACAACGCGATTATAGGACAGACACAGTAGAAATACCATTTATTTATCCGGGATTCAATTCCTCCAAATCCAACGGTCGTGATCAATACATTACAATATAATAATTTAATGATTCGAATAATACTTATCATTGTCTTATTTACAATATGTTCTTACTTAGATAGGTGAATTGACCCAAGCATTTGCCGAAAATCCCATTGATGTCTCTGATCTGAGGAGTGTGAGAGATTCCGAATACTGGACTACTCTACCGGGACCAAGCTCGAGTAATGTAAGTTTTTTTTTATTGCTATACACTATTTTGTATTGTTAATAATAATAATGAGTTGTATAAATACTAAGAAAAATGTTAAACAAATTGATTTTATATCCGAGTTTTACATTCATATAATACTGTGTTTTGTCCTGTATACTATTGAAATAGTGAGATTTATTATGTCTGTGAGAACAGAAATTTCACTTTTTCGCTTCAATTGTTTATTGAGTTGAAACAACAAAAAAATTATCAATATTATATAAAAAAAATTTTAAATAAAAAAATTATAATAGAAAGATAATCTTAAAAGTAACGTTAATTCGCAGTCTCATTAAATTTTTTATTATTTAATAGATCGATGATGCGATTGTACTTGTGGAGACGAGTCGCCGCAAAAACAAGACGTTTGGTGCTGAAGAAATAAATTATTTTTCATTGATAGAAGGTGATCGGTTACCACATGGTGCAATGGGGTCCACCGTTATTTCCGTCATCGAAGTTGTGAGGCAGCTTTTTACAGTTTTGTTGGCAAGAGCCACTGCAGACTTGCAAGCTACGGATTTAATCAGGTTTATTTTATTTTCGGATGATCTAGATCGTCCAATTTCCACTTCATTAATGCGGGTCATGGATATGACGATGGAAACGTTTTTTAATGCACTTATGAAGGTTTTACAATCAAAAACTAAAGTTAAATTAGATGAAGGTTTCAATTTTAATGTTGTAACTATAAAAAGAAGCAGTGGTGGTGCACGAGGTAGGAGACCTGTCATTTGTAACGCAGACCGTCTCACTAAAAGTTCTATTATAACAATCAATAGTGAAGACACTAATTTGTGTTGCGCCATGGCTATCCTCTTGGGTAAAGCCATTTTGGAAAAAGACCCTGATTTTAAAAACTTAAAACGTCACGGTAATCAAATGTTAATGCATAGAGCATATGAATTACACGCACAGACTAATGTCCCCGAAGCGCCATGTGGTATTGAGGAGATAGCCATATTTGAAAGACATCTCAATGTACAAGTGACAGTTATAAGCACAGAAAAATTAAATCAGGTAATGTTTTTATAGTTTACATTTCTAAGTTCTCTTTTAAATGTATATAACACATTGTATAATTCTATTTTCAATTTTTTACAGGTGGAATATAATGGATCCCCTCGTACTCATCATGTTTATCTGTGGTTAAATAAGAATCACTATGACTTAATTACATCGCCAAAAGGGTTTTATGGGTCTGATCATTTTTGCGAATTTTGCAATAAGCCTTTTGATCATCTTACGGACCACTCATGTGAATTTTTGTGCCATGTGTGCAGAAGTTCGGATTGTGTTAAGCAAGAGCCTATGAGGTGTGGGGAATGTCTCAGGTTATGTCGCTCTTTGGCATGCTTTTCTGTTCATAAATCAAATGGGATGTGTGATCAGCAATATCAATGCAGAAAGTGTTGTAAAGTTATATTGCGCCGCACATGCCCGATGGAATTACATCGCTGTGGGGAAAGACAGTGTAAAGGTTGCAAGAAATTTGTATTGCCTGAACACCAATGCTACTTGCAACCCCGTCCATCCCACCCCCCTAATGATAAATTAATATTTTTCGATTTTGAAACTACTCAGTCCTCAGGAGAGCATATCGTTAATTTCGCTGTCCTGCAATATGTTGATGGCACTGAAAAAGTTTTTCAAGGTCGAGAAACTTTAGATCACTTTTGCAAATTTGTTTTATCAAATTCACACAAAGGGTACACTCTGATTGCTCATAATA
Organism: Linyphia triangularis; assembly: GCA_963978545.1. Lineage (NCBI taxonomy): Eukaryota > Metazoa > Arthropoda > Arachnida > Araneae > Linyphiidae > Linyphia > Linyphia triangularis. The sequence goes on from OZ021729.1 coordinate 388,429, forward strand.
TGAAGGGTTTTGATGGTCAGTTTGTACTCCGTTGGCTTCTAGAACAGGGTTACAAACCTGATGTCATTCCACAGGGGTCAAAACTTCTCAGTATTGAGGTGAAAACTTATAAAATCAAATTCATCGATTCATTTAGTTTTTTACCTATGGCTCTATCAAAATTGCCAAAGACCTTTGGTCAAGTTGAACTAGTAAAGGGATTTTTTCCCCATCATTTCAACACAGAAGAAAACCAGGAATATGTTGGTAATCTTCCTGAAAAGAAATTTTATAGTCCCGAAACGATGTCAGTGGACACACGGAAAAACTTCCTTACATGGTACGAGGGGAGGAAAATGGAATCATTTGATTTTAGAAAGGAAATGTTGCTGTATTGTAGGTAAACAAAAAAAGAAATTTGATTAAAAATTTTGACAAATGTGCAGTATAATATATTTGTTTAATATTGCTTTGTAATTTATTTTATTTTATACAGGTCTGATGTCGATATATTGAGGAGATGTTGTATTGAGTTCAGAGCTCAATTTATAACTACTGCTGGAGTTGATCCTTTTTGGTAAATAATGTCCTTATTGGCTACATAATCATTATATATATATATAATGTTTTTTAAATTATTAGAAAAATGTTTATCAATTGTCAGTGTCTTCGTTAGATAGCTACAGTGTTGTGCTGATGTATTTTTTTAATTATGTTCATGTTTTATTTTTAGCTATATTACCATACCAGCGGCATGCATGGCTAGCTATCGAAGTCAACACATGAAGGAATCAACTATTGCTATGGTCCCATCTACAGGGTATATTAACGAGGGAAATTATAGTCAAGATTCGATTCGTTGGCTAGACTTCGTAGCTGCTACAGAAGGTGTGAAAATCAAACATGCTTTGAACGGGTCGGGTGAACAGAAAATTTGCGGTCATAATGTGGACGGGGTTTGCCAGGAAACTAAAACCATATATCAATACCAGGTAATAAATATTTAATGATGTATCATATTGTGATTTCATAATAATTGTTGTTTACTAATTTTTATCTTGCAGAATTTTGTATTGTTTTTTATCCCTTTATACCTATATTTACGTGTTTTGCAAATTTTTTTTTAACATGTATATGCTTTTCTAACAGGGATGTTTTTTCCATGGGTGCAATATATGCTTCGAGGGCGATATAGTTAATCCACTATCTGGCACAAAGATGGGTGTACTTCACCAAAGAACAAAAGAAACAACAGAAAAGCTGCGGAAAGGAGGTTACTCTGTTATTGAAATGTGGGAGCATACCTTCACCCAAATGAAAAAAACTTCGTCAGATGTAAAGACTTTTCTGGCAAGCCATAAACTGACCGACAGATTGAATCCGCGTGATGCGTTCTACGGGGGTAGAACAAATGCAGTACAATTATACTATGAGGGCAAAGCTAAATACATCGATTTCACCAGCTTATACCCTTGGTGCAATAAATATTGCAAGTAAGAATATATATATATACTACCTTATTAAAACTTTACATGATTAAACTGTATATCCTCCAGCCTAATATTCAGAACCAGGCTGTTTTTTTTTTTTTGTAACTATGATATATATATATATATATATATATATATATATATATATATATATATATATATATATATATATATATATATATATATATATATATATATATATATATATATATATATATATATATATATATATATATATATATATATATATATATATATATTGTGTTATTTTTACAGATATCCCATAGGTCATCCGACAATTTCCACAGAAAATTTCTCTGATATTGAAGAGTACTATGGAATAGTAAAATGCAAAGTTCTGCCCCCTAGAGGATTGTTTCATCCCGTCCTACCTGTACGAAACGGACATAAATTAATGTTTCCCCTATGTAATGCGTGTTGTAAGACATTTGAACAAGCCCAGTGCCAGCATAACAATGAGGACAGATCAATTACCGGAACGTGGGTCACCGAAGAAGTGAAAAAAGCTGTAGAGATGGGCTATACAATTGAAAAAGTGTGTATTTACTTTTATTTTCTTATTTATGTGTAACAAAGGACTTATTTTTTGTAAATATATATACATGTATATATATATATATATATATATATATATATATATATATATATATATATATATATATATATATATATATATATATATATATATATATATATATATATATATATATATATATATATATATATATATATATATATATATATATATATATATATATATATATATATATATATATATATATATATATATATATATATATATATATATATATATATATATATATATGTATATATTTTCAGATATACGAGGTATACCACTTTACTGCAACTTCGGATGATCTATTTAAGTCATACATCGACTCATTTCTAAAAATAAAGCAAGAAGCTTCTGGTTGGCCTTCCGACTGCGTTTCAGATGACGATAAACATCAATATATACAGTCGTATATGGAGAAGGAAGGGATACAACTGGATGCAGCCAACATAGAATATAATCCTGGACGAAGGGCTGTTGCTAAATTAGCATTAAACAGCTTTTGGGGGCGATGGGGAATGGCCCTAAACAAAACTCAATTGAGTTATATTCTAATTTTAACAGAGCTGAACAAGATTTTAGTGGATACCACTAAAAATGTATGTATTTGAGAATCCTTAACTCAAGATTTTAGAAAACTAATGAAATTAAAGTTTAAGAACAATTAATTATCTTTTTTTCTGTTACTAATTAATAGGTGGAAGACATTTATTTCCCCACAGAAAAAGTGTGTGCTTTACAGTGGCGTCAGCAGGCTGAATTCGTCCAGCAAGACACTTCAACAAATGTTTTCTTGGCAGCTTTTACAACTTGCCATGCCAGATTGAAGCTATACGGTGAAATTCAAAAACTGGATAGGGATGTGCTGTACTTTGACACGGACAGCATTATTTACAAATCTACCGGTGAAAATGACCCTAAATGCGGACCCTATTTAGGAGAATTCGTAGATGAGCTGGCTGGCGGTCATATTCAAAAGTTTGTGTCAGGTAAATTATGTTCCTTCCGCCCCCTTCCCCCCCCCCCCCCTTCTCACACATACAAATAATGATTAAACTTTATTCATAACTTACGTAATTTTTTTTATTATAGGTGGACCAAAGAACTATGCATACGTTACGAGCAGTAATGAAACTGTATGCAAAGTCAGGGGATTTAGTTTAAATTTTAAAAATACCCAGATCATCAATTTTGAAGTGATGGAAAAACTTGTTCGCGAATTTGACACTACATCAACAATTAATGTTGTAAATCCCCTGAAAATTTGCAGAGACGCCAAAAGGCGCAAAGTTATAAATAAACAGGAAATAAAAAAATACAAAATTGTATATAATAAAAGGGTAATTATGGATGACTATTCCACAATACCCTATGGATATTAATGTATTTTTGTATTATAATGTCATGAGTAAATTATTATTAAATTTGTGTTATGTATTAAATTGTTTTATAGAAATGTTGTACATTATGAATGATTTCATGTATTTACTTTTTCTTATGTAATGTGCATTTATAGTGTTAAAAAAAAAAAAAAAAAAAAAAAAAAAAACATTTAAAAAAAAAACATTTAAAAAAAAAAAAAAAAAATGTCAATGACGAAAAACGAAATCTAACATGATTTTAAAAATTTGTTCAGTGATTTCTATCTGAGACATTTACAAAAAAAAAAAAAAAAAAAAAAAAAAATTCTTTTTATAATTTTATATTAAGCTAAACAATTATTCTCTGCAAAGAAAATTAGTTTCTTCTTTATGGTAATATAAAAAAACCTTATACCACTTAAAAGTTGGGTTGTAAAAAAAAAAAAAAAAAAAAAAAAAAAAAAAAAAAAACTCATTACACACACAACACAGAGAGATATAAAAGAAAAAGACTATTGACAAAATCTTCATTTAACATGGATTTATTATACTTGAAACATCCTATGACGATGCTGGTTTCGGGTATGACAGGAAGTGGAAATCTCATTTTGTTAAAAAATTAATTGAACATAAACGCATTACTCCTTTTCCTCTAAATATATTGTGGTGTTATGGTGAATATCAAGATTTGTATAAAACAATGCCTCAAGTTACATTTCACGAAGGTTTACCCTCCAATATCAATACACTTCAAAATACTTTAGTGATAGTTGATGATTTGATGGTCGAATTAAGTTCATCTACAGCTGTCACAAATCTATTCACAAAAGGAAGTCACCACAGAAAATTAAGTGTGATATTTTTAGTTCAAAATTTATTTTATAAGGGGAAAGCGATGAGAGATATATCATTAAATTCTCAATATATAGTGATATTTAAAAATCCTAGAGATAAAACGCAAATCATGCATTTGGGAAAGCAATTATATCCAGGAAAAACTAAATTTTTTCAAGAAGCTTTTCAGGATGCCACTTCGATTCCTTACAGTTACCTTTTAATTGATTTAAAACCAGAAACAGATGACTCCCTACGTCTAAGAACCGGTATTTTCCCTGGAGATAAAACAGTTGTATACCAACCACGTTAAGTATTTCCAAATCTTTTTCCAATAGGGTTGGTCATGGCTTCAGCTGTTATTGAATTTGAAGGTTTCCAAATTGGTCGTAACAAATTTATAATAAAAGAATTGGCTGTATATATGTTGAACAGCGATAAATTATATCGCACGTGGACATTTAAATCTCCCTTACCGTTTGAAGACTTGTACAGAAAGAAGCAGCTATGTTACATGTGGGTGACACGAAATGTGCACAGAATAGATTGGAATTATGGTGTAGAAAACTACGAACACATAGGTCAAGTTATAACAGTTCTTTTCCAATCATTTACTAACATTTACATCAGAGGATTAGAAAAGAAATTTTTTTTGGAATATTTAACTGGATATGAATGTTTTAACTTGGATGATTTTGATTGTCCTAAAGTAGAACACCTCCCTAAACCCGAAATTCAATGCCCTCTTTCATTTCACACACAGCATCACAGACATTGTGCTTTGTATAAAGCTATAGCCTATGGAAAGTACCTTGAAAACATATAAAAGACTCGTTCTTTTTTATATTAGTATCATTTGACATCATTATGTCGAAGTGCACGGAACGACAGTTACATCAACTTAGAATTCTTTTAAAAAGTAAATATAAAAAAAGCTACTGAAATCCTGTCCAATTCATACAATAAAATCTTTGTGCGAATGCGCATTGAACTTGCTGCAAGGTAACATACCGTTATCTAAAGCCTTGAAAAGTAAGCTAGTTCCTCACAAAACGAACATTCGGAAATTTGCTGATAAGAAGGTACCATTATATAAAAAACGAAAGTTACTTAGTTCACAACACGGAGAAGGATTTTTAAGTGTTTTATTGCCAGCTGCTATTTCCGTAATTAGCACACTTATCAATGGAGCACGCTAAGAAGCTGGTATTGATTCCTGAAGATAGGTTGAATAGTTTTGTACAAGACCATGTAACTGATATGGACAAAAAGATGCACGGAATTCTTCAACAAAAAAACTTGGATGAAAGTGAAAAAGCGGCGTTGTATTTGCAGGCACTGCAAAGTTTCATTAATATCCAATCTCCTTTTGCCAATAAGAATCCTCAAGAGGATTCAAACATGAAAAGTGTGGTGAAAGAATCAGAGGTTTAGTTCAATGATCAAATAAATGGTGCTACAGTAGATAAAGAAGCTGAGTTTGATATGAAAACCGAAAAAGATAAAGAGAATATCACCCAACTTCTAATTAAAAAAGCCCCTGTTCGCTACAAAAATATTGCAAGTGACATTCTAAACTATTTGAAGACCGTAGATAATATAACAAAATGGACATCTGGAGGTGAAGTTATTTATAAAGGAAACTTAATCCCCCACACCAACATCGTTGATCTTATTAATGATTTACTTAGAAATAAGAAAAATAAACCCTATGGTCATGTTACTTTTAATAAGGCTCTGAGAGAATCTCATCTACCAACTGCACTCGATGTTAATAAAAAGATATTTAAAGATAAAAAAATTGTTAAAAAAACAAAACGTATTATGTATGCTAGAAAATTACAATGGAATAAATATTGATAGAAATTTTATAATCGTGTCTGTGTTATTTTATTAGTTCTATGAATTTATACTACGTTAATAAAATAGGCATTATATAGTTTAAACCTTTTATTTCCTAAAAATCATTCTCACACCATATTTCTTTTTTACAAACTGAAACATTCTAAAGTCATTATTTTTACATTGATTTAATTTTCGCACAATGTTACATAGTGATTGTGCTTGACATTTTTTATATATAAAATACAAACAGTAGGCTCCACAAACATTTGATGTGGGACTTTGAAATACACTGGAATTCCAATGAACATTTGGAAACTTAGATATAAATGTTAAAAATCGATTTCCGTAAAATTCAGGTGCATTTCCATAACTATCAAAGAATTCCAATGTCTTGCTGTTTTTAAAGAAGAAGGCTACCCAATGTGATCCAGGTTCAGTAGACTTGTCTAAATTCACAACAATCGCTGATTTTTCTTTTAGTTGTGGCATGGCGTCTGACGCAAAAACGCCCTTGAAAAAAGGTGCCGTTACTGGATCTTGATTTAAAATATGAACTATTTGATTTCCATCCTTTTTTCTTCAGTTGTTGAAATCGTAGATAACACTTCTTGTTTTGTTTATTTCCACCACACTATCAAATTCTGCAAAAACGATAACGCTCACTGTCTGTGTTAAAGGTTGAGAAAACTTTAATTCTAATCGCAAATTGCTGTGCTTTATAAGATTTATGTGATCACCATTACAGAGGTCAGGAGAGAGGTCAAACGAGAATAGTACATTTCCTTCGAGATATTCTTCTCTAGACATATATAAACCTTGATCTTGGCTAGATTTTCCACTTCCAGAAAACAAACTATTATAGGCTCTTATGTAATGGTTTTTAGCAAAATTCAATTCCAATGGATTATGTGGAACTGGCTGCCCATCTACATAAACACCTATAAAATTCATATTATAATGTTTGAATTCAAAAGGTGACTTTGCTAAATTTCCATGAAAGGCATCATTATCTAAGCATCCTATTATTAGCCTTTTTGGCATTTGTCCAGCAAAAATTGAGTCTTGTGTGAAAGACATGCTGTTTTGGGGGATCGAATACACTTTACACATAGCTCGATTAATGGGATATTTTGCCGTCGTCCCTTTTTCGAGAGCTCTGGCGTGACCAAGAATAACCCCAGGGCTTGTTCTTACTTTTCTCACAAACAAGCTTATGTGATCTAGTACGATCTTGTTATCTACTGACCCCATCAGGCAAAATTCAGGTTTACTACGAATCAATTTAATTTTTAAATCCACCATATTGAGCAAAAGTCCATCTTGATGAAATAAATCACTATGTATTGTACCTATCATTTCAACAGATGAGCTCATTTCAAAAAATTTAGATCGCTTTGACAGTCCCTCAGAAGAGTCTTTATAAAACATTTCAGATGTTAACTGAGAGGTTTTGCTGTCAAATCCGTTATTTAGTAGCGTTTCGATATAGGCTCTGTAAGGATATGTATTGCTTGAATTCGATACGAGTCTGTCATTTAGAGTGACATCAATCTGAGAGAACATGCTATGGAGGAATAAGTTTACAGGACCTATTTTATTCTTATCCTCTACCTTAAGCAGGGAACCATCACTTTTTACAATTTTGGCTTTCACATAAAGCTGAGTCTGACTCAGATCAAGGTAATCTTCACCACTGGAAGCAATATGGAATTCAACTGGACCACCATCAAAAACGTTAGATAGCGGATGAAATTCCACCCACTGACCACTTTCTATGACAGTTTGAGTAGGAGGTAAATGGAAAAGTTCTAATTCTGATTTTACACATTCCGGGGATCCTTTTAATAAGAAAGCCATCATGAATCAAATATATCACGACACGAAGCTTCTGCTTCTTTGATGAAATGATTCGTTTCTGTTTCTTTCGCTTCCTTTTATATTTCCCTGATCCTACCATGCTTTGCAATCTATCAACCGCTTTTCGGGCTATGTTTTTCCCAGCTTCTCTCGATCTTTTCAATGTAGATTCTTTTATATTTTCACCAGACAACACGTCACTCATTACACGGGTACCCGTTCTTAAAGCCTCCTTTCCAACCGACTGTCCACCTTTTACAAGAAAAGGTAAAGCTGACCGAAAAATTCTCCGAAAAAAAGAACCTAGGCCGTAGCCTCTTTGAAACGAAGTACCCTTATAGTAAGGGAGACCATTGCCGATATGAGACACATAATGGTCTTCGAACCTCTTTGTGCAACATACGTAAGGAACTTTCATGATGCTACACTTTTTACTTGTACACCACAAATGAATGTTCTTCTTTCATGACTTTTGTATTTATAGTATTTGGGTCATTCGAAAATGTAAAACAACGATGACCTTACCTCTTTCAAACGGTACTAATGATCCAGAATTTAGTCGAAGTTCTATTTCAGTTGTATGGAAGTATTTACGTATGACAGGTACATAATAAGGTCTTTCATATTGTGCACTCACAACTTCTCCATCTTTACCTTTGATTCTTACAACTCTTAACAAGGGTGCCTCAACATGTCCTACTACAACAGGTTGAACAATATCACTATATACATAAAACACCGGAAATGCAGCCAGTGGATCGGCAACGAAAGAACTTTCTTCAACACCCTGTACAACCATTGGTTTAAATCCTAAAAGGTCACAGAGACCATCAGGGAACACTACTTTTGCTTTATCTCTTGTTCTAACGACAACACGTTTACTATTTGAATTAAACTTGAAAGTAATTTTATTTTCGTGAGCAGGAACATACATTGATTTCAAAATATCTGGTACAGTTTCATAACAACCAGGTGGAATATTTCTAGTGATTAACTTCCCATCTCCTAAATCGAATCCAAAAGTATTATTGGATTTATTTACATTGTACCACGTATAAGGATATATTACCTCAGATAATCCTACTTCCCACTCCCCATTCAAAACAATAGGTGATGGCAGTTGTGTTACAAAATGAGAAATTTTGTTTCCACTAAATTGCTCTAGGGAACTATCAGAAGGTAACGTAAGATAGAATGACATCCCGGCAACTGGTAAAATACTGCACGAGCATATCACTTTTATATCATTTTAACATCCGTTACCCATGCGTTAAACTTATCAGGGTACCCTTGAAATTTTACAAAATATTCTTTTTTGCCCCTTTTCTTACGTTTTTTCAGTACTTTTTCAACAGGGTAATAACCAGAATCAGTTACTTTTTGAATCTCATTTTCATAAAAGGTGCCTTCGATAATCTCACTCATTAGATCTTTTAGTTTATACACTATAGGATTTCTATTAATTATTTGATGAATAGTAAATATTTCTTTTGACCAATTATTTTCATAACCTTTTTCAAATCGACCTTTCAATTTACTTATGCGAACAGTGTCATTGATTTCAAATTTTTGCTTTTTGTTAACTTTTGTAGACAAGTTACCATATAAGTTTTTCCACACTTGTAACTGATTGTCAACATTTACTGAGACAGGTTCTGTTTTAATACTACGATGCCATGTTCTATTATAACTGTATACCAGTTTATCAATTACATCAATATATTTACGAGTATTATATTCAACAAAATATCTTGTGAGTTTAGACATTAATGTCTTATGGAACCTTTCAATAATACTAGCTTTCGTTTCGTTCTTAGTAGTAAAAAAATGAATATTATTTTTCTTCAGATATTTCTGTAACCCTGAAAATATAAATTCAGACCCCGAGTCTGTCTGTAAAATATCTGGTTTGCGTTCTCTAAATATCTTTTGAAATCCCAACAGTACACTGTGTCCAGTTTTATCTTTAAGTGGAATTATCCAAGAATACTTACTAAAGATATCGGTACAAGTCAATAAGTACTTAAAGCCTTTATTAAATTTGCTTAGACTTTGCAAATCTATTAAATCTGCTTGAAATTGTTCGTTAATACCTCCTACTATTACACGATTGCGTTTGAAATTATGTTTTAAGGGTTTATTGAGAGAATAAGAATTTTTTTTCTCTAACCATAAAGTTATGTCTTTTAATTTAACATTACCCTTTGTAGCTCTACGTAAAGTATTTATACCACCAAAACTACCAGGTAAAGCTGGATCTGAATATAACTGGCTTAGGGAATCCATGGATAACCTACATTCACTACCTAAATGGAACTTAATGAAAATAAAAGTAAATGTAGTCAAGCTTTATATTACCTAAAAAAAAATAACATTACACATAAGCAGTAAAAAAAATTTTTTTTTTAAAAGAGCACACGGTGAAATGAGAGACATCAACCTTTATTTACGCTTCACAGTTTATAGATTATAACGGCAGTAAATGTTATAATAAAAATAATAGTACTTGAAATAATATGCGCATAAAAATTGTAATAATAATGGAGTGATAAATATAGAAAAGTAAAATTGTAATAATAATGGAGTGATAAATATAGAAAAGTAAAATAGTATATATAATAATAAAAAAAACCATCAGTAGCTATATAGCAAGCGGAATCATAAAATGCATACAAATATATAGTAAATAGAATAAAAAACCATCAATAAATATAGAAGACGGAGTGAAAAAAAAAAACACATACTAATGTATATTAAATGGGATACAAAAAAAAAAACATCAATGCAATATAGCAAATAGAACGATAAAGCAAATAAATGGTAGCTAAAATAATAGAAAACTAATCAAAGTAGTCATTGCGTAGGAAATAATTGTGATGGAAATAACACGTCATCCTCATGTTGTTCCATATATGCCTTTTTAACGGATTGAATAAACTCTTTAGCGTCTATTATGTGGAAGAAATCCTTAGTTAACACCAAATGATAAAAATATTCATTTGCGGTATTGTCATTAACAAATGCTTTGGCAATAGTTGCCCAGTTTAAAGTATCATAAGCTTTGTCAAAATACCTGTCACAGCGTTCTTCCATGTTTGTAGTTAAAAACTCGTGGTCACTATGATTCACACAACCCTTTTCGCAACCGTAGCAGTGAACTGAAAATAGTTCTGCTATTCTAGCAGAGATAAAGTTATTTACACATTTACGCAGATTGTCCGTGGCGTCGTAAAGGCCTGTTGGGATTTCACTGTCATCATTGAAGGGCTTTTCATGAATGGGACTCAGTCGTAATTCCTTATCGACGTGGTGAGCCAGAGTGTAAGTCAATAAGGAATTCTGAACACCTTCCTTAATGGAATCACGGTACCACTGTATTTTTATGACACTATCCGGGTGTAGTATGACTCGTTCCGGAACAAATTGGAAGGACAAATCTTTCTTTTGATACATCCTTTGTAAACATAGATGCATGAAGCCATTAACCTCAACCATAGACAGACACAAGTCTTTCTCGATTATCTCCATACGATCTTGTTTATTTTGCGACCCGTACTTTGGTAGTCTTTCAATGAAGCTTGCCCAAACATTCGGACTTAGGGAAACACCATCCTTAGTGGGCTGTAGGTCATTCTGTTCATCTAGAATGTAACGGCGGAGGTGAACTCTTGTGTGCCCTTGAAATTGTTTAATGACCAGGAACTGGTGTAGATTCAGATGATGCATATCATTCGGCAAGTAGTCCATTTTTATCCTTCCTTCGGAAGCCAACATCGTTCGATATTGAGAATCACTCATGCCAGGTTGCTTAGCAGATGGCAGGAACTGGTCACTTGCTCGTTTCATCATAGTGAAGAGAAATGTATCAGGCAGGGAAACAAAAGATAACCTAGTTCGTGCTGAAGAAGTCAGAAAATGGTGAGGATTGAATCTTCGAGAAAAGTGCGATTGAGCAGACTACCAATCAGAACACACCTATGGTCCCGTCACCACCAATGATATAACATTTAAGCTCCACCTTAATAACGTCACTAAAATCGGGATGTTGTTTACTCTCCGTTTGTGTACTGCCCATCTTGACCACTCCCTCTGACGTCATGATCTTAACCCCTCGTTCTTGAACTTTCACCACCTCTCCTAGGCTGGCATCTCTAAAATCGGAATGTTGTTTTTCTCTCCGTTTGTGTATTGTCCATCTTGACCACTGTTTCTGACGTCATGGCCCTAACCCCCTCATTCTTCTTTCACCTTCGGCCGCTCCCCTCTAGTTCCAAACACACATTGCATTGTTGAAGAGACCTTGTGTAAAGCTGACGTAACTGAGATAGGAATGCACACCTGCAAACCTTTAAGCTCATGTACTTTCTACAAGTGAATTTTGATTCTAGCAATGAAGGAAAATGAAGATTTGACCATATTAAAAAATGTACATTATTTTGTGTTTTAACATGTTTAAGAATACCGCATTTTTTTCCCTCCCACGCGTGGGTTGACTATGTCATAATCTGAACATAAACTTTAAAAAAAAGGAGAGAGAGATTTGGTTTCTATAAAATATTGTTGTGGCTCCATAAACTCTATCTTATATTGTTAAAGTACTCTTGGCATTAGGTATCCGTGGCCGAGTGGTTAAAATAGCTTAATATTCGGCCACGGGTACTTTTTACAAATATAAGTTCGAACCTTCCAATACAGTTTTTACTTTTTTTTTAAAAAATCATTTTAATGCGCTCAATAATAATCATCTTTAGTTTCATATGATAGCATTAGATGGCCCCATGGATATAGTTTGTTATAATAAACCTCGGATTTCTTTTTATACTACTGAAAAATATTCCACTTCCCCCTACAGATTTTTCAACAAAAATATACACCATTCAATAATGCACAAACCTCAAGCTACTTTTAAAAAATGATGCCTTGTTGAAACTAAAAAGTTTAATCTAATGAATCTTAGTTGCAGTGAAGAAAGATCTGTTCCATAATTACCGATAAAATTACCCATGGAATGTTTTTTTATAGTACTGAAAATTTTACACTTCTCACATAGATTTTTCAAATACCATTCGATAATACACGAAAAATATCTATCCTTATATTTACAACACAAAATCTTAAAATATTTTAAATTTAAAAATTCCTTCACTAACAACTAAACAATTCCCCCATTTAAAAATATACATCACGGTTAAGATATAGAAATATCGTCATCACTCGATTCTGATTAGAAGACCAGAAATGCACACCTGCAAAAAAAAAAAAAAGGGCAGGAAAAAGACACCCGCGAATAGGGGGGAAAGAAGGGGGGGGGGAGGAGGGGTTCCTGGCGCGAAGCAGGACCGTCGAAAAAGGGGGGGGGAAAGGGATGAGGGGGGGGATTCTATTGTGTGACCCATATCCCCGTGTATACTACTAACGCCTGTGGGTATCTGGACCTCAAAGCGTAGTACAAGCTTTCTCTTTGCAAATGTAGCCACAAACCCTCAATGTTACCAGAAATGATCATCACTAATCAATGCTGCGTACGGAATGGGGGGGGGGGGGAGGATATTGAAATATTATATGAGAATATTTTACTGCGGCTCTGCGAATGAAAAAATTGAATAAGTTAATCTATAAATTATGTTGCTGTTTTTTTAGTTCAAAGTCCGTTATTCCATTATGTTTCTTCTGATCAATATTGTTTATAGCTTATATAGTGCTTTCAAAATTTAAAATGTTAGTTTATAGTTATTTACGTTGGAGTATAAAATGTCTTTAGAAAGAATACTATAATCAGAATATGCCCTTTTATGGAAAAAGCGCAGGTTTAATGCAAACAGTTTAAATAAAAAAAGTTAACTTCTAGGTGAATTGTAATAAATAAATTTCTCACAGTTATAATGGTTTGTGTGTTTAAAGATACAAAATGTGGGCTCGTATTTGAAAAAAAAAGTAATAATAATAATTGCTGAAGTAACTCATAAGTAATGGATTTCAATAGACAGATGCATCCTGGTGAAATTAAAAAAAAAAAAAAAAAAAAAGCAGGGGTGATATTATAGAAACTTTATTAAAACATAAAACTCATATTTATAAAGCCCATTGCCAATAAAGATATTACATTGATTTTAAAGGAAACTATTTAATTATCAAATGGAAATTATGATTTTTCAGTTCCTTCACTTTTATAGGTATATAAGTAGGAAGAGAAATCAAACATCCTCCATATGATTTTGTCTCCAATCGCTCATAACCATTGAAACTCATTGGTTATGAGTTGCTTCAGGAATTAATTTTTCTTCAAATACTTTACATAATGCTTACTTTACATAATGTAGCTTGAGCCCACTGGGGCAGTCGTTACATTCATTAATGTAGCAATTTTGTGAAAGTGGATAACATATGATTGGCTAGCCATATGATTTTGTTCAACACTATTTATCATTAGTTTAATATTTTGACCGACAATATAAGCTAAGTTATAACTGATAAATATCAGGTTCTATCTTAAATAGTGAACATTGTGAAATAGACTAATAGATATAACTGCAAAGTCTTCCAGACAAAATATTCGTCTGTCAAATTCCAGTTTCAGTGAATATCGTGTAAATAGTAACTATCAATATAGGAACCCGTTTGTGTCCCATAATTTGTGTCCCATTTAGTACACAAGTAATTGATTGATGGCTAGTCATGCCAAAAATTACTAAAGCTAATTTAATCTAGTAAAGAATAATACAAATTTGAGGTCTCTAACTTTAATAGTTTTAAGTCTAGAGAAGTTTGAAGGTTTCAGAATACATTGCAAAATGTGTTCATTTTCATTTTTTTAAAGGTCCAGATGTCAAAGTTCAGAACATTAGTTTATTTCATATGAATTGACATGAGAATGACTTTCAAGTGATACAAAAAAAAATAGCTTTTAACAATAATTACGTTAACAAGAAGAGTCATAGAATGGATTTTGTTAGAAGAAGCATGAACAGAGCATAGAATTTGATCTTTACCCAACTCTTAACTTTATGATTTTATCTTTTACTTTGTGTAAAGTTATAAGTTCTTTTAATTTAACAAAGAATATTAAATGAATAAAGCAGTTTAATTTAGATGGCTCGTATCAACTTCAGTTCTTTTAAGCTTTGCAAAATTTATTCCTATAATAAATTTTGGAGAAAAATATGTTAAAGGGTCTGTCGAGTTATCTGTACCTAATAACTATTATAGACACATTTAGGATAAATGATAATTAATCCATTGATTGGTACAGGTATGTTTCCTTCATCATTAAAGTGAAATTATTATCTATATTTAAACATTAGTTTTACGTAAAAGTGTGTCTTCACCTACTGTTACTTTCACCCATCATTTTTTTTTTTTTTTTTTGCATAAATATTCCAAACTTGGATAAACTGATCTGCTTTGTCCTATGGAGAATACCTGAGGAATTTCATATTCGACTTCAAAATTTTATATTTTGTAGAAATAACACTTGAAGCATCTGTGATATTTTTTACAAAATTTTAAAAATCGATGAATTTCTTTCAAACCCTTGCACGTACGTAAATCTCGTTTGTAAAAGGGCAGTAACGTTCTACTAATTTCTTGAGAGTCATGTAACCGCGGGTGAAAAGACCTCCCCCATAGCGCAAAGCAGATCCAAAGAACCCTTGAGGATGATTTGTAATTGAAAGCAACCTGCATTGTTAAAAGAAACCTTTCGGTACTCCAAATGCCGTCAACAGTCAAAGGAAATGTGAAGCTTCCAAATATGTTGTTTGCTGTCTGTGGATCCCACATTGGATTGTCTGGGAAAATCACTAGAGGCATTATAGTTATCCATTTAAATGCTTTTGCAGGACACTACCGACAGCATTTCTGCCATAGCAACCTTCATACAAACTTCTCTGCGTTTTTACTGCGGTATTTTGCTTTTGACATGGCGAATTATTCGATCTTACAAGCTAGAAAGAATGGTGTTTTGCTTGAACATTGTAATTACTTATATGCTATGAATAAGACTACCGAAGATGTAAAATATTATCGCTGCCGATATCGAAGTTGCAAGGCCCGTGGTACTTTAAAAAATGGTATTTTTCTGAGTGATGAAGAATCACACAACCACGAGCCGGATTCATCTGCAATCATTCGTATGAAGGCGAAGCAAAAAATGACAGAGAAAGCAAAGGAAAATCCTGTTTTGCCTATCAACCAAGTGTTTCATGAAGTAATGGCAGATGAAAGGCGGCAGCTTTCAAAGCTATTCACAGAAGAAGAAATCGGCGTTTCCTTACCTTCTTTCAATAACGTTAGATCGACAATTGCTGCGGCCAGGAGACAAATTGTACCAGCTCAACCACAGAGCAGAGCAGAGATCCAGCTAAATGGAATTTGGAACTTTTTTGAGGGTGAAGAATTCGTTCTCATAAATTGTGGTGAGGATGATAAAATTTTGGTTTTCGGGACTTCCGAGACAATTAAAATAATGTGTGATGCAGAAAGAATATTCATGGATGGAACTTTTTATGTTGCTCCATCACTCTTTGCTCAACTCTACACCCTTCATGCCATGTGGAATGGCCAAATGTTTCCTGTGGTGTATGCTCTGTTGCCAGACAAAACGCAGGAAACCTACACTAGACTCTTGCGTGAACTGCAAGTCATTGCATTGAAACTGGGAATGATATTCTACCCGAATCTATTTACGATGGATTTTGAAGCAGCTGCAATTGGATCGGTAAAGACGACATTTCCAGATGCCACCATCAAATGCTGTTTCTTTCATTACACGCAATGTATATGGAGGAAAACGCAAGAGTTTGGATTGCAGGTGTCCTACAAGGAAAATGTTGAAGTGAGAAGAGTAGTTACAAGAATTGCTGCAATGCCTCTTCTGAACATTTTACACATAGACCAAGCGTGGCTTGTTATCCACGCGGAAGCTCCACAATTTCCGGGTGTGAACCAGCTAATCGAATACTATGTGAACACTTGGTTAAACCCTGATACGTGCAATTTCGAAAGGTCGATCTGGAACATTCATGGCTTACCGGGTGATCGCACAAATAATAAGCTAGAAGGTTGGCATCTTGGACTAAAAAGGATAATGAAAAAAGCTCACCCGAATTTATTCGAGTTCGTTGAAGGAATTAAAAAAGATCACGAAAAGACTAAAAGCACCTTGCTCTTACTGCAGAATGGGCAACCACCCAAGAAGCAAAGAACAAAATATTGTCGAATTAATCAAGCAATAATGAATATAACTTATCTGTATGATATGGGATATAAGACACCCATACAATTTTTAGATTCTGTTTCGAATCAACTTCATCTTAAGAATTAATACGTGAGTAGGTTTATTTTTAAATATTTGGATAATTTTATATATTACTAAATTTTTACATTTTGACTAGCAATAAATTATAATTATTGATTGATTTAAATAACAAAGTGTTTGAAAAGCCTTTTCAGCTTCTTTATTAATTGTTATCTGTTTCATGTTTCGTTTTAAATAATCATTGTATTATATGTGCGATGTTAATGTTCGTGATTATTTTTTATTCTAAGAATATTAGAAGGAATCTTTACTGTCGTGATGTTATCTTTTATCATCTCGATTTAAGTATCATTTACTATTTATTTAAACGAAACACATTTGTTTTTTTATAACAAAACTAAATTTTTCAAAACCAACAACAACAAATTTGATTTACATAACTTAACAAATGCATTATATTTTTAATTATTGACGAATTTATGATATGTTTATGAATTTTGTAACAATACTATTATATATTTACTCATTTGTGCATTTATTCAAGAATAAGAATTTTATTTGTCTTACAATTGTCATCCTATTACGTTCTTTCTGAAAAGTATAGAAACATTTCTTTGATTTTAATTGCCTTAAAAATATCATCTCATAATGTTCTTTGTGCAAATTATAGAAACTTAATATTTTAATTAAGTACTTGTATTTAGTATCATTTTGGTTTCATTGGTTAAAACAACTTCCTTGTTTTCCGCTATTTATTTGGAATGCGTTATACTTCATATACTAGTTGCTTATGTTACTTTATAATTTCTCCTGTAATTTTGCCAAAACAATACCATTGCAAACTTTTTAATATGAATTTTGCACTACTGTATTATTAAGTATTGATTTTGTGCATAGAGCAGTCCAAAATTTTTTTTTAGTTAAAATCGTTGGTTCTTTTACCAATTTTACTTGTATTTATAGAGTTTTTTAAAAAAATTCTTTAATATTATGGACTTTTGGGCTGTTATACTATTAACTCCTATTTTTAACGTATAATATTTAATTGCTTAACATTTACAGAACATACTTTAAATAAATAAAAATGTTTATTAGCTCAGTGTAATTTTTTGTTTAAATGCATTTTATATATATTTAAATCTATTTTATAGCACGGATAAAAAAATAAAATATCAGCCATTTCCTGAAATAGTCAACTTTGATTGGCAAAAACTTGAAACAGTATTAGGTTTATTAGTAAAGTGTACAATAATCTATGTCCAAAAGAACAACGTTTGAAAAAGTAAAATGTTTTTGCGTAGAAAAGATGTAGTTATTTTTGCGTATGTGTGTGTGTGAATTTACTTCCTATTAAAGCTTTTTATTTATTGCCTTATCAAGGGCGTATATATGGGAGGGGCCCAGGGGGCCTTGCTCCCCCCCCCCCCCCCGAAATCAGGAACAAAAAATTAAAGTAATAAGTAGTTATTATTTGCATTTCTTTGCAAATAATTCCCATTCCCTTAGCTTCCCAAAAATAATAAAATATGTATAATGCAGGTGTGGCTTTGGCATTTTATCTATAGCTCTGTTTATTCAATAGTGTGCTTTTTAAATAGGTGTGTATCTGCAATCCTCTGAATTATGCTGTTGTGGAATCTTAATTTGCTTTATTAAGTTAATGGTATTCATAATGAAACGATAAAAATTCTATTCAAAACTGTTTTGTAAAAAAACATTGTGTAAATAAGCAGTGCTGAAGTTGGCTGTGTCAATAGCAATGTTCCTTTAGACATCGCAAATTCTAGTACCGTTGATCCAGCATCAGTTGTGGAGGATTTAAACAAATAAAGAAAAAAATTGAAATAAAGAAAAACAAATAAAGAAAAGTTTAACTCGTAGAAAATGCATGGAACCTTTTTACAAATTTCTTTCTTCTTCTACACTAGTCTTCAAAATTAATGGATATTTCAGTTTTTCCCTAATAACTCTCAATGGAGTAGCATAGATACATGAAATTCACATTACAGAGGTATCTTTATGTAACATGACGATAAGTAAAACAACTCAGAGGCAAATTGAAATGCAAAGTGTGCCATGAACAGGGGCCGATTTAGAAATTTGATTACTATATAGGCACAACATAACAGATGCACCCCCCCCCCCCCATCGACAATTGTTAGAGTTATTTAAATATTAATTGAGAATTTAGAATACCTTCTATTGCTTTCGTGGTTAAATTAATGTTGAGATATTAATATTTTAATAACTGATAAGAATTATTAAAATTTATTCTTGTATTTTATGGCATTGATCAAGTGCGCTAAACATAATATTGATAGTTGCATACTAATTCAGGATTTAAAAAAAATGGAGTAGCATTAGTGTGCAGTTGACTTTTAGTGTAAGATATGATCTCCCCTGTCATCAGTGTTTACTCGGCACTGTATTCTCATACTTGACATAAGTTTCTTGATTTAATTCTAGTGGCTAAATTACTCGTCCAGTCTTTTGAACTGTTTGCAAGTGATGTAAAGTTTCCAATACATTAAATCTTTACAAAATGCCTATTATAGAATCGTCCAAATCATATTTGAAGAAATTCAGATTAGAGGAATGATATGGTTTACTTATAGGGGCGATATTCATACTTTTTTTAATAATTTATTCAAAGCAAAAGTGAAACAAAATTTACCCCAAGTAACAATAAATTTTATTTAAAAACCAATATTTCACCGTTTAAAAATTTGCCTGGAACAAGTTAACATAGTCACAGTGAAATAGTTGAATTCAATTATCTCTTGCGCTCTTAAATGGCAACTAAAGAACCAATTTTTTAATATTAGATACTTTTTACTGAAAATAATTTTTTCAATCTCATGAGTAATAATGGACGTCAGAGGTTCTATAGAAATGTGGAAAAACGATATTAAGTGGTAAATACCAAATCAAGTTAACGATTTTGTGGGGATAAAGTTTTGGTCTTTGGGTACAACCCAAGTAGTAGCATGACGTGATAAATGACGTAATTTTTAGGGCATCTTTTCTCGAATGACGTTATTCAGTAAAAAATCACGTCAGTTTTGACGGCATTTAATGGTCATACAAACTGACGTTCCTAAAATGACGTAAATTTTTTGGTCATCATATGATGCACATTTTTTTGAGTCATGAAATGACGTCTTTTTATAAATAATAAATGACTCAAATAATTTTGGATCACAATATGCCGTCATTTTTTAGTCATCATATGATGCGAATTTAACTTTTATTATTTTTTATACTGGCCTATGGCAGAATACACACTTCCACTTGTGAAGACTACTTGTATGACAATTTTATTTTAATAAACATGTAATATTCGTCGAGTATCTACTACAACCAGAAAATAAATAAAAATAATAGTATAACAAATAGGTGAGTAAGTTTTAGGTAAGTAATCTGACTGAGCAATTTAGTCACTAGAATTCATCAAGAAACTCATGTTAAATGTGAGAATACCAAGCCAAGTAAACACTGATGACAGGGGAGATCATATCTCACACTAAAAGTCAACTCCATGAGCTGTGAGATTTTTAATGTGAATGCCTTTTTGCAACTGCTCACTAATGGTACTTCACGCTTTTGCATGTGTCCCCACTGTGCATTTTGCAATTTAATTTACGACTGAGTTGTTTTACTTATCGTTTTGTTACATAAAGATGCCTCTTTGATATGAATTTCATGTGTTCCACTGAGAAGTTATTAGAAAAAAACTCAAATATCTTTAAATTTTGCAGACCAGTGTAGTAGTTCTAGTTCAAACCATACTAAAACTTTTCAAATTAAATGGCTAGAAGAATTTGAGTGGTTAGCTTATTCTGAAGGAAAATCCCGATCTTTTTGTAAATATTGCGTGATATTTTCACACTCCAAAAGTATATTCAAAGGAGTTCACCAAGAAATAAGGAAATTAGTAATACAGGTTTTCAGTAATTTGATAAAAGGGACGAAAATTTTCGATCACTGCTGAAGATAAAGAACCAATAGTAGAGATAATGACCTTAAAGATTAATTAATGAACAGAGGAGGTTTTTGTTAAAAAGAAAGTTATATAAGGAAAAAAGTAGGGGAGTGAGGAAAATAATATTAACGAGCATGCAATTAAGTGTTTTATAAAATAATCTGCTATCATATAATAAAGCATTAGCTCACTTCAGTTATAAAAGTAAACTGAAAATATATAAAAAAAAAAATAATAACAACTATGTTTCTTCCCAATGTTTCGTTTAAAACCCCTTGAAAACCATCCTTAATCCTTGAGTGAGAGCTCACTTAAAACATAAAAAAACAATTGCAAATAACGGTAAGTTTGTTCGTATTGGCCCCTCCCGAAATTATAACCTATATACGCCACTGTGCCTTATTGAGTAGTGGGTCATCAGTTTGCAAGAAGTAAAGTATTTGTGCGAGAAAGAAGGGGCTAAGGGTGGAGAAACACCGTAATTATACCAAAACGTCGAAATATCAGAGCAGTTGCCTCTGAAGTTATAATTCTTTAACTTTCGAAGGATGGCATTGATTTTTTTTTTTTTCAATCTATTCTAATATTTGTAATAGAGTGGTAGAAAAGAGGTCACTAAATTAAAACACAATCTGTGATTTGACTTATCAAAAGGCAAGATGTCGTTTTATTGCAAATATATTTCCTTAAATACTATAAATAAATATTTATTTTAACCATATGGAATGTAATGGAATATAATAAACATTAATTAAAAAAAAAATTAAGTTTAAATTTAAGCAGTTCAAAATAATCTAAGAAGTAGAAGAGATTTATAGACAATATTAAATGCCCAGCATATATTCATTTAAATTTTATAGCATTCTAAAAGATTTTTAAAAAATGAATATCCATATTTACAGACAACATCCACAAAATTCTGCTTTAATTCAGAAAAATCTATCTGAAAATCATAACTGGACAATCAGTTAAGAACACACTAAACAGTATTTTAAACTGCGTGGATACTAATTATTAAAAATACTACGTATTAAATTTTGGTAAAATTTTCAAGCATAAAGAAAACGAAAGTATATTTCCATCCATCTTTTCTTATTTTGAAAGAAAATTGTTACAATTTCAACAAAATTTTATTTTAAAGATATTACTTTCTTTCTTTTAATATGTATAAAAAAATTCTAAAACATTTATCGGAAGTAATTAGAACCGTTATGTTCTAAGAAATAAGTTTTTCGCTTAACAGTTTTTAGAATGATAATTTTTTGTTTGTATAGAAAAGTTCATCCTCACATAACTTCACAACATATTTCCTCTTGTTAAGAAAGAATGTCAAGCCACTTTTGAAAAATCCTTATTAATAGGGCATAAGGAGGAGCATAAAATATAGAGAAATAAAAGTAAAGACGAAATAAGGAGTCACAGTCAGACCTCCTGATTTTTGTACATATTCAGTGGCAAACTTCTTGTCGTGTACTATTACTTCACGAAGTATATGTTAAATCTCCCTATAACACTATTCTAAGACGCCAATCCTTGCTTTGAATCTGAACAAAAATTATTCGACTGATTATAAATTTGTAAGCTTGAACTAAAAATTGTATTTAATTCTCTGTCACTACCATGGAAGGAAAAAAGAACAATTTTCCTTGACTACATTATCTAAATGAGAAAATTAAATATTTGTTTCATATTTAGCAATCTCAGGTAACACAGCAATTGGAAAATGTCGTAACCAAGGTTTCTCGAAAATTGGACAAATTTAACCAAAACTCGAACATCGTTCCAAATAACACGATATTTTTTTCCCCTTTCTTTTAAATAAATATGTCAAAAACATGTATTTTTTTCTTCCATCCATTCTTATAAATGAAATATTTCAATTTTAAAATAGTGCATCAACGTTTCAAAACTTCCATTATACTTTATCAAGCTTTGGATGAGTGAGCCAATAACTGTAACAAAGGCCGATTTACAACATTCTACATCATGATTGGATTCTAATTTCGACAATATTAAGAATGTCCAGGCGTTTTAACTATACTCATGTCTATAAATTAAGGATAATTAAGTTTTTCCCTAATAATTTCTCAGTGGAGGAGCATAGATACATGAAATTCACATTAAAGAGACACTTTTATGTAACATATCGATAAGTAAAACAACTCAGCCGCAAACTGAAATGCAAAGTGTACAGTGAGGGAATATGCAAAAAAATGGAGTACCATTAGTGTGCAGTAATACAGATGCATTTACATTAAAAATCACGCAACTCATTGAGATGATTTGACAAGCCGTTGTCTTTTAGTGTGAGATATGATATCCTCTGTCCTATACTTGCACTATATTCTCATACTTAACGTGAGTTTCTTGATGAATTCTAGCGGATAAATTATTCGTCCCACATTTTGAACTATTTGCAAGTGATGTAAAGTTCCCAATGGATTCATTCTTTACACAATGCATTATCTAGAAGCATCCCACACGTTTGATGACATTTGGATTAGAGGAGTGATCTGGCTTACTTATAGGGGCGATATTCATATTTTTAATCGTTTATCCAAAGCAAAAGCGGGATAAAATTTGCCATAAGTATCAATAAACACGATTTAGAAACAGATATTTCACCATTAAAGATATGTAGAGATCAAGTTAACGTAATTAAAGTGAAAAAGTTGAATTTAATTATTTTTTCCTCTCTTGGGGAGCTTATTGAACCAATTTAACTTTATTGCACCTAAAGACCAAATCTTTTCAACATCAGATACTGTTTACTGAAACTAATTTTTTCAGTCTTATGAGTAATATTGGACTTCAGAGGATCTGTAGAAAGGTGAGAACATGATATTTCAAGATAAATTCCAATTCAAGAAAAAGATTTGATGAAAACGAGTTTTTGTCTTTATGTTCAATACGTTGTATTTGTTTAAAAATCTCTCCAAGATCACAAAAGATAATTAAATCCCCCTTTTTCACTATAACTACATTAACTTGATCTAGACAAGTCTTTGATTGTGAAACATCAGTTTCTAAATCGTGTTTATTAACACTTATGGCAAATTTTATACCACTTTTGCTTTGGATAAACGATTAAAAATATGAATATCGCCCCTATAACTAAGCTAGATTACTCCTCTAATCCAAACTTCATGAAACATGAGTGGGCCGCTTGTTTCTACATTATGCATTGTGTAAAGATTTAATGTATGGGGAACTTTCCATCACTTGCAAACAATTTAAAATGTGGGGTGAGCAATTTAGTCACTAGAATTCATCAAGAAATTCATGTTAAGTATGAGAATACATTGCCATGTAAACACTGATGACAAAGGATATCATATCTCACACTAAAAGTCAACTGCTAGCCAAGTCAACTCTATGAGTTGCGTGATTTTTAATGTAAATTCATTTGTATAACTGCACACTAATGGATCTCCATTCTTTTACATATGCCCCCACTGTACACTTTGCATTTCAATATGTTACATACAGATGTGTCTTTGGTGTGAATTTCATGTGTCTATGCTGCTTCACTAAAAAGTTATTTTAGACTAACACTGAATTATTATTTATTCTTAATTTATAGACATTTGTGTATTATATTTAAAATCGTTTTATTTATCCAACTTTTTTCCCCCAACTATATAAATATACACTAAATAGATATATGCCTTCAAGTTTTCTATTTATGCCACTTTTTCTTTTTTTTTAATTCTCAATTTTTTTATGCATCTTTGGGGAGAAAATCGTTATATATAAATATATATGTATTTAAAAAAATTAAAAAATAAAAAAGTAAAAATTCTAAAATCTTTAAAAATGTTTTAAACATTTATATTTTTGGATAAATAATTTAATCGTTTTAAATACTGAGGAGTATTTGTTATCTATGCACAACGAAAAAAAAAAGTTTTGGAAAGTGTAATTTCAAAAATAATAAGCTAGTAAAAGATCAAAAAAGTTTGATACTATATTACATACTCGATACCATAAAATGTTGGTATGCTTTTTTTTTTTTTTTAATTTTACATCCAATGGTTGCATTAGAAAGATTTTAAAATATTAAAAACTTCAAACACTTTTGATAAAATAATATTTTTTCATTTGTATTTAATAACTTAAGTTATAATCGTACAAATTACCATTAATTTCAAGTATAAATAGTAAATAAAATTTATAATTATTTGAAATATATATCAAATTGGTAAATGTTTGTAAATTTTGTTTACTACTCCTCATAATATAAAGTGTTTCATTATATTTATAATCAAATAATGTTTGATTTGTAAGATGATATATAAATAATATCCAAGGCATAATTATGGATTTAAAGTCATGCAAAAATTTTCGTAATGTTGTAATGTTTTATGTTAAATATATTAAATATAATGGTATCTTCATTTGAATTCTAATCGAAACGATTATACTATTACACTTGCAAAAGAGATCATGAATGACTTTATTTTCGTATCATTATATTTCCAGCATTTTACGCACAAAATGACAACATGGAACACAAATAAAAGCAAAATATAAAACGAAAATTGTATTTAAAATGGTATTTCCGGAATGAATACGAACTTGACGCATGCCGAAAAACATGAATACGTACAAAAATGTGTTAGTATTCAAGAATAAAATAACGTGACTGTGCGAAAGGAAAAGTAAGGCGAATTGAAAATCTGAGTGTAAAATAACACTACCGAAATAAAACACTCTGCTGACTAAACCCTGACCTTTGAGACGTCCTTGAAGGTCACGACTAAACCCCCACTAATCACTTATACCGCCAAATCTCCTCCGAGCTTTTAAGTTTCGCCAAATTTGTAAGATTCTAACGAATAGTTTCTAATGAAAAGACTTCTGACCAAAAACCTTCTGGTGACTTTAATTCTGTCCAAACTATTCTAATGAAATAATATTCTAACCATTTACTGTATACCCAAATTCATTCTGATGATAATCAGTTCTGATGAGCGTTTTTCTAACGAGTAAATTCTGGCGAGCTCCGTTCGGTCGAAAAAAATTCGGTCCACTCGGTATACACGCATCCCATCCTGCAAACCCCCAAGTAATGGTTTGGAGAATGGCCTTTCATGGAAAGCGTCATTAGCAAAACCCCTGCTTTTAAAATTCCAACTGGAGACGCAGTTTATGGCCACCCCCGGGGTCCTGTCTATTGTAGAATTTGGAACAGAGTCATCGATAACATTGAGCATCGCTTTGTAAATTCTCCCCCGTCTACCCTGAGGCAAACGTTCTGGGAGGTAAAATGGTATTGGCGACATCTAGAGCAAATAACCCTATTCTCTCACGCGATCTTAAGATCATGTCTACTATTTTTTCTCAAATGCCTTACTATTCTCTTGTGAAACTTGGAAAGGCAATATTACACTTTATATATTGCGTTTTCTATTATGAGCAAAATCTAAAATGTTCTACAACAATGGTTAATGTAACTTTTTTGAAAGAAGCAATTACTTAAGAAAAAATGAGGAAAATGTTATTTTAAAATGTATTACTTTAAACTTTGATGTGCAACAAATGAACTTGTATTAGTTGAAAAATCAATAATATAACTAAAATTGGAAAACATTTTTAAATATTCCGGACGTTTTAATCGTGAATTAAAAAAACAGTTGTGAAAAACATGATTATTGTATAACAAGTCTTTATTTTACCGACTCTGAATAGATAAGAATTAAGTAATGGCACTAAGTTAAAAAAAAAAGTATGCTTAATACCACAGAATTTTGTTGAACAATTTTCACAAGTCGTAAGTCTTTATAAAATTTTAAATACATTGAAATGTCCATATTTTTTTTAATTAATGTATTATATTAAATTATATTTAAAAAAAAAAAAAAAAAAAGTTTGATAAAATCGAATACATTTTGAATTTTATGGAAATAGTCTTCCTCCCAAATGCTTGAAATCAAGGAAAAGAAAAGTTAAGAAATTTTTTTATATTTTAATATTAATAGGAATTCGTAAAAGTAATTAATAGAGACTACAAAATAAAAAAAATTAGAATGAGGGGGAAAATGCGAATTATTAAAAAAAAAATGCGATTTTTTTAAACTAAAAATCACCCCTTAATATATTCTAAGAAATATTTTCCTTTAAATACAATTGTACAAATGTATAGAGACAGAATTTTAAAATCTTGAGCTGAACGTTTTGGCAAATAATAATAATAATAATAATAAATAAATAATATTTGTACTCATGAGGGACCGTGGCGTCCAAGCAGGGCCTGACCATGACAAGTTGGGGCCAAGGTCTGGACACATTTTGGGGCCCCTCTTATGCTCATATTTAAACGCGTGATTTATTGGAAATGGGCTTGACACAAAGTCAAATGAATTAACATTAATTATAAAGAGTTGATAAATTAATGTTAATATTGTTTCCTAAAATGTCACAAATTAAGAAACAAATTTCATACAATCAAATTTATAAATCAAAAGAGGAGAGACTTTGTTATGTATAGCATTGCATTTCACTATCACAATGTGTAGTAATATCCATGACAACAATATCTGTAGCATTAATCACAACTTCAGAGTCCACAATTGATGATTTCTCAATAAATTTGTCACGACTTCCTTTCAATTTTGTTTCCCTCAATCTTTCAAGAAAGCTTGTTTTTTACGCTTTTAAATTATGGTTTGGTTTATCTGAATAAATACATTCTGGGATACGGTTGAAGATCAATACAAAATGATTTTTTTTGTAAATTTTTTTTATACAGATTATAAACGATATTCACATAACTTTTATGAAACAAAAGTTATCGGTTTACAGCCAATTTCGGGGCCCCCTAAAATTATGGGCTCAAAGCCCGGGCATTGTGGCCCTAGGCGAAGATCAGGGCCTACGTCCATGAGCATGTGGCGGGCACATAAATAATTAGCGTATTGATGATTATGTAGTTTAAATTTAAATATAATATATTTATTCTATTGGGACAACAATCGACTGGGCCCTTTCGAAGTTCAATGCTTGATGTATAATTCTTGTTTGTTTAGATTATTTTAACGTTGCGCGACGTACTTGTAAAGCGCACCACAGAAAATTATTTATTCCTAGTACGTATACACAGTTTGGGAAGGTATTAACATACTAAATTTATTGTTTACTACATTTTATTATTACGTTGTATTTTGGGGGCCCGAGTCTCCTCGGGCATAATTGATGTTTATAACGTGTTTGTTTATTCCTAAAAAATTATAATGAACTCTCGTCTATGAAATGACAATTAATAACTTTTGCATGTACTTAAATGAAGTTTCACGTTTAAGAATAAATATCGTATTTCATATGGCACGGGGCCCTCAAAAAGATCCATAAGGCATGGGTCATCAAAGGCCACTTTTTAGATTAATTCTTACTTCATACTAAACCTTTGTCCACGAAATAACACTATAATTTTTTCAATAAATATTGTTTGCCTTTGAGGTCAGAGCTCGTCAGGGGCCCCTTAGAGGTTTATCAATATTCACTAGAACCAAAAAGATTATTTACTAAGCGTCAAAAGAACAACAAAAAGTAAAAATTGGATGACTCTCACTCTGATAAAGCAGACATCCATTACAACTGTCCCCCATAGCCTCTCCCTCCACTTGTGGTTTGCTTCTGTTGGACGGCGTAGCAAAAAAAAAAAAAAAAAAAAAAAAAAAAAAAAAAAAAAAAACGAGTAGAGGTCGTATATTGTGGGCCCTACTTGGCGAAGCGGGCCCCTATCATTTGCACTGTTTTGCCCCCCCCCCCCTGTCGGCGGCCCTGATTACACCCAATGTTTCGAGAGATCTCAGATTTGAACCCAACTTGTCATAAAGCTCAGCAAGCCTTACATTTTGGCGATTCAGCACTAAAGCTAAAAGATCTCTAATATATACTTCAATTAATAAATCTGTCCTTCCAAAACGAGACTTCAAATGGTCTATTACTTTCAAATAGTTTTCTTTGGATGGTGGATAGCTCTCAACGATGTCTCTCGCTTTCGTATTTGACTTAATAGACGCCAACAAATATTGAAATTTGTTTTCCTCTTTCAAGCCATCATCCTTGTGTATGCGTGAAAACTGTCCCCAAAATACTACCCAAGTTTTAGGACAAACCTCATATTCTTTCAAAATTATCTTAGGCAGCTTTAAATTAGGACCAACTTGTGACTGAAAATTGCATGACTCGGCGACTAATTCTTTCTGAACATAAGAATCGTAAAATACTTTCACTTCAATGAATTTATCTCTATAAGATTCAGTTAAATCAAATTCTTCATCAGAAATATCAGTTAGCAGACTTATTTGAGAGTCCAAATCAAACAACCTAGTCGCTTTATCATTTATCTTATTATAAATAGTATGAATTTCCTTACTTTCGATTTTGTCGGATTCTTCTAACTTCTCAAATTGATTGCAAGCTGTAGTAAAAGCACGACGTAGCTGTGTTCTTGCTTTTTTCAGATCTTCCAAGGCACTTGCATCACTTTTTTCATCCGCCATTTTCCAAATGAAATTCCAAAGTAGACTTTCCACGAATCATTGTATGCACAGTACGTTATTTCCAATCTAAGTCGCAGATATTCTTTTAAATCACGGACGCCATGTTCCGTTTTACGAACGAGGCCTCAATATAAAAATAAGAGGCGAAATTTACAAATTAACTATGTAAATAAAACTAAAATCTTAGTTACAAGCAAACAACCATCTTTGTTTTTATTTTTAGGAACAGTCGAACAGATATTCATAACGATTACGATTAAAATATCGTATTGATTCGCAACATCAAGATTTTAGATGAAGTTGATTCGTTTTCATTCAATATTTTCAGAAAAGTGTCAATATTGTCAGGAAACTAAGAGGTAAAAGAAAAATTGAAGCAGCCGACATTAGAAACATTCTTCAAGAGAAAATGAAGTGTTCACAATAAATTAACGCTTGTATGTGCTATGGATATAATTAAAAAAAACTTCTCTGTCCTTATTATTTAAATGTTAAATCAAACTTTTGTCTTTATTATTTAGATGATTCATTTCTGTTATTGTAGATACTTTTGCTCCTAAGTTATTTTATAACGTGCATAAGTAAAAAAATTTTACATTTTATCATATCGCTCACTATATATCGCGCATTTTGCTTGTCTTCTGACAAGCATGATATATCGAAGAGCTATACATGCATTATAAATTGTAATGCTATAAAGGTACTCTATACCAAATATCAATTGGAAAAATACTTTTCAACCATCATTTGTGTGTGTGTGTGTGTGTGTTAATGAATATTCGGTACTCTTCAGTTGAACGAGTACCAGATAAAAACCACCAAATTGCAACGATTAGTCATTCAACCTAATAACCTTCTGATCCGTGATAAAGTTGTTATAGCAACCCCTGAACTAATGAATTACAATATAAGTCCACGAGTTTCAAATATTATTCTTGAACAATAAAAAAAAATTGTTTTGTTTTTTGGAACTACCGACTGTCTATTTATGCCACTTATAAAGTGCTTAACACAGCCAAATACGTCTCGTAATTTTGAGCATCTAGAAGAATACGAGATTGAAATCTTCTAGTGTAAACCCCTCTCTCCGACCCCACACACCAACGAGAGGACATTGAGGCCACGACAGATTTAATGTGCACCAGCCCCCATTAAGTACACACCGATATTTGGTAGACGGAGGCCCGAACCCACAACTCTCCGGTTACAAACTCGATACTCTTCCGCAAGACTATCGGTGAATTTTGAAAATTTTGTGACTAAATGTTTTAGCAAAAGATCTAAAACAGATTTTTCAATTTTACCCTTTAAGAAAGTTCATTAACATTTTGCTAAAAAAGGCAACCACAGCTTAACCCCTGTCCATCTATTACAATTGTGAATTAGATGGAATGTAATTTTTTTCCCTTCTCATTTTAGGATCAAGCTATTTGCTTGCGGCAACAACACATTTCCAAGAAAGACGTTTTTGCCCTGTTAAGCTGAAGTACATTTCCAAATGGCCAAGCGAAAAGCAATGTATCCCACACTTGTGCGCCGACCAAAAGGTATAGTGGTTAGCGTACTAGCTTCTAGACCGCGAGGTTGCGGGTTCGAGTCCCGTGTTGGCATGGGTGTTTGTAAATGTATGTTGTCTTGTCTAATGACGAATGTTTCGGCGCATTATAGCCCTCGTGTTGCTGACGGCGCCAGATAATCTGAATACAACCAACCCACACTTGTGCCTGTGACATTTTACAAGTTCATGCATTTGTTGTGGAAGCATTGTATGTGGTCTCTTTATGGCAACTCTCCTGCATTTATGATAAAATAAAAGAACCTCTGAACATTTTACTAAATTGCCTTCCATCATCTACCCATAAGAAGAATCATCTTATCACCACTGTTCTTTTACATCTGTTGGAAGTAATCGCACAATGCGAGTTAACCACGACTTTGATCGAACCTCTTAACTACTACTTTCATTTCGTTCTTTGTATATAAATATATTCCTGTGTTAATAAATCTTAAATATATATCTGCGATCCAGGCCCCTAGTTAATCATTCTAACATGGTAGCAGAGCGTGGTTAAACGCTTTGCTTTGCTGATACGCTTTTCTATCGCGAGGAGTTCTAGAAGGAACGTTTTTGATATTAACATGTCTGAAATTAAGTTTGAAATTAAACCTTTTGACGGAACGAACATTTCGTTGTGGAGTAGGCGATTGAAAGCGGTGTTTGCAGCAAAAAAGTTGGATTGTTATCTAACTAACGATTTTGATTCTGCGAAACCAGAGCTCGTCCTTCAAGCTAAGGAGGCGTATGCTTTATTGACGATTTTGCTGGATGATAATATTCTTGCTTCATTACACGGAGAGGATACAGCTCTGAAAATAAGGACAAGATTAATTGCAACGTACTCCAAGGAAAGTGCGGTGAGTCAAGTTTTGACTCGGAAGCGTTTAGCTACTATTAAGAAAAGGAAAGAGACTGATATGCAGAGTCATATTGATGAAATTCAAGGACTTGTATCGGATTTGCGTACGTCGGGTGCAGCGGTTAACGATGTGGATGTTGTTGTGTATCTTCTAATGTCGTTGCCAGGGGAATATGATGCTGTTCGAGCTGCAATAGAAAGTCAACCTACGGAGAATTTGAAGGTTGATTTTGTGACAAAACGTCTCGTAGATGCAGAAGCGTTGATGTCCGAAGACAAGAATAAAAGTGTAGGTGATGGTTTTACAAGAAATTCCATGGCATCTTTGAGTGACCAGGTGGCATTTCTTTCATTTAAAAAGGACATTGTCTGTTTCTGTTGCAAGAAGAAAGGTCACGTGGTGAAACAGTGTCGCAAGAAAATTGTCTGTTATTCTTATGGACAGTTCGGTCACATGAAAAGTGACTGCGTGCAAAAACCAAGGAAAACCAGACAAAGCGAGAGGGCGGCAGTAACGTTTGCTGCTGGGGACTTAGAAACTGACTGCTTTATTGTTGATTCAGGTACGACGTCACACATGAGCTCTCACATTGAGTGGTTTTCTGATTTCAATCCATCATCTGGTACAGTTCAGAGTGCTTCTAGTTCTAGTCGACTTGAAGTTAAAGGTATTGGTACTATTACTGGTATATTAAGAAATGGAACAAAAATAACATTGAAAGAAGTGCTGTATGTCCCTGGAATAAATAGTGAATTAATATGTGTGAAAAATATTGAAAATGCTGGTTTTCAAGTGATTTTTAAGAATCAGTTGGTAACCATACGTAAAGATGGTAAAAGTATATTTTTGGCTAGATGTAACTCACGAGGACAATATGTTAGTGACTTTTCGCCAATTATTCATAGTGCCATGTTGACTCAAGAAGAAGCAACTCTATGGCATAGACGTTTCGGACATGCTTCAAATCAAGTGTTGAAAAAGTTGGGATTACCTACCTTGAAGAATTTTTGGGAAGAATGTGTGCTGGCCAAACAAACAGCTGAACCGGTTGGAAATGGTCAAAGAGTCGGGAGAAAGAACCAATGAAAATGATACATACGGATGTTTGCGGTCCAATCACTCCTTCTACAGCTAATGGTGAAAGATACTTTATGAGTATTATCGATGACCATTCTAGGTTCTGTGAAGTGAATCTTCTCAAGCACAAAAATGACGTTGTGGAAGTACTGGAGTTATTCTTTAAATCTAACCCAAGTGTTCAAAAAATGAGATGCGATAATGCCAAAGAATATGTGACAGGTAACCTTGGGAAAGTTGCTAGAAAAGCAGGAGTTATCATTGATCCTGTACCACCATATACACCACATTTAAATGGGTGCGCTGAGCGGGCGAAACGTTCACTACTCGATAAAGGAAGGGCTTTGATTTACGAGTCCAAACTTTCTAAGGTTTTCTGGGGATTTTCTGTACAAACTGCAGCTTACCTTAGAAATAGAATTCCAAGTAACAGCATAAATGCTGATACTCCTTATTTACTGAAATATAATGAAGAACCTGATTTGAACAAGATTAGAGTGTTTGGTTGTGATGCATTTATGAAAGTTCCAGAGGTTCAACGGAAGAAGCTTGATTCCAAGTCGAAAAAGATGATTTTTGTGGGTTATTCAAGCATGGGTTATCGTTAATTAGATCCTGTGACTAAAAGAATTATTGTCTCAAAAAACGTTAAATTCAACGAAACGGAAATATCGATCTCGGATTTGACTGAAACCAACAACGGCTGCCTTCGTAACCTACCAGGTCAGTTGGAAACCGAAGAGGTAAAAGAAGAACTTGGTACAGAACTTAGTGAAGAACCAAGAGTTCCCGGGAAAGTACAAGATGTAACTTGCGAAGTAAGAAGATCGCAAGGGAACAAGAAGCCACCTATAAGATTTCCGGAAAGGGAAGTTTACCAAGCGATGACATCTGTTGAAGAAAATTATTTGACTTATGAAGACATAGAAGACTTACCAGCGGAGGAAAAAGTGCTGTGGAGAAAGGCAATGGCCGAGGAAATTCGTGCAATCGAGAAAAATGAAGTATGGGATATAGTGGAACTTCCTGAAGGACAGCGTCCAATTTCATGCAAGTGGGTTCTTCGAATCAAACGTAGTGGACAACGTAAAGCTCGTCTTGTCGTACTTGGGTTTATGCAAAGAGAAGAACTAGAATACGAAGAAACTTATTCACCTGTAATTGGTATGGGGGGGGGGGGTAATTAGTGGGCGTGTTTGTCTTTTACGGAAAAGTCTTTACTGACTCAAGCAAGCTATGCGACGATGGTTTGAGAAGTTTCCGGAATCCATACGCAAATACAAGTTTTAACAGCTTGAAAGTGAGCCTTGTATTTTTGTCAGGGAAACTGGAAATAAAGAAGCCATCATGGTGCTTTATGTTGACGATCTTCTCATTGCCGGATCCGATGCAAATGAAATAAACATCATCATAGAATTACTAAAAAGAGAATTTGAAATGTCAAAGTCTGAAGTTGCAACAAAGTTCTTGGGTCTTCGTTTAGAGTATACTCAAGATAAACTGGCTCTAGACCAAGAAGCGTATATTGAGAAGATTTTACAAAAGTATAACATGTCAATTGCAAACCATCATCTACCCTTCTTGAACTCAAGTCTACACCAGCTGATTTCGAGGAGGGAAGTTATTTCAACGGACCATATCGTGAACTTATTGGTTCCTTGCTTTATTTGGCAAATTTGACAAGACTCTATATTCTGTATGCAGTTAATTGCTTAAGCCAACTGCAGTCACATCCTACAGATGCAGCATGGAAGGGATTAAAAAGAATCCTAAGGTACTTAAAGGGAACTTTAAAACATAAACTTGTTTACCTTAAGAACTGTCAATTGCCTATTATTGAATTGTTTGTTGATTCTGATTGGGGTTCAAACCCTCTAGATAGGAAATCTATTTCAGGTTACCTTATTAAGATATATGATTGCCCAGTAGCTTGGTGTGTGAAGAAACAAAATGCAATCGCATTGTCTTCAACTGAGGCTGAAATCCTTGCTTTAGGTCAAGCAGTTCAGGCAGTGGCGGCTCGTGAGTATTAAAAGTGAAGGGGCCGAAATAAACAATTGCATGTCACAGAAAAAAAACATGCAAATATCAAAATACATGAATTTCAAGTAATTTTGTAAATGTTATTTAAATATACTTGCAAACAAGACTACAAGATTATTAAACAGTTAAATTATCAAAGTATACTGATATCTGATAAAGTATAAATATTTCAATAAAAGGAATTATTATAGCAAAAACGACGAGACGTTTCGTTTGATAATGGACGATGCCAGGGAAAGGGTAAAATGGATGCACTTGCACCTTTTGCTTTTGAAAATTAAAAATGAATTGAAGAATTCAGAGAAAAAAAAGTAAAGTATTGGCTTCAAATTATTCAATTGTCCGTAAAATTACGGTACATCTATTTGTAAATTATTCAGAAAGAAATCCGATACTCATTTATGGTGGAAAATTCCCGTTTTGAAGCATTAGCCGTCTTGCACCCTCTTGTATGCGGTTGGCAATCCCGTCCATGCGTTTGAGGGTTTAAATGTTTTATTTATGGAGATTATTTTAAGGATCTGCTGGTCTTCCGGGAAGCCAAATAAGAGCTCTACGCTTCCTCAATGACC
Organism: Linyphia triangularis; assembly: GCA_963978545.1. Classification (NCBI taxonomy): domain Eukaryota; kingdom Metazoa; phylum Arthropoda; class Arachnida; order Araneae; family Linyphiidae; genus Linyphia; species Linyphia triangularis. The sequence goes on from OZ021729.1 coordinate 424,245, forward strand.
AATTGGTAAGGTTGAAGTTCGCTTGTTTGCCCCTCCCCCCTATTAAATATAACTAATTAATCCTAATCATACAACAAAAAGCATGTTATAAATAATATTTTTATTAAATTAAGAATAGAGTACATATTAAAATGAACTCATGTCAATCGGACGAAATGTATAAACTAAACAGCCTTGAAGATAAAACAATTTTAATATAAGAAAAGTTACAAATGTTTTCAACAGTATAAAACATTTTATGAACAATGCAGGTGGCGTTATTAGATACCAACACTGTAGGAACTTAAAGCTCTATATTCATAAAGTGCTTAATTATTTCCAAAGTTAAACAATGCTTTTTAATTTTGTTTGATATCATAATAATAAATTAAAATACTAATTACAAAAAAATAAGTGAAAGAATGAAAACCGATGTCACTCAATTTTCCTTCTGTTTTTAAGAAAAAGAAAACGAAGAGTTAGGGTTAGAAGATATAGACTAAATAAATTTAAAACCTTGATTAAAAATTCTGTAGAAAACACAGGGGAAAACTTTCATTAAATATTACATGAATAATTTATTAATAATAATTTTTTAAAAAAAAAAAGGGGGGGGGGAGGGGGGGGGGTTACAACAACATTTTACCTTTCGTAGCTTTAGAGTAAATACTTAAATAAATAATTGTATAACATTTTTAAATAATTGAAATAAATTATTTTAACGACATCGATATTGCTCCTAATATTTCAGTCAATAATATTTCATGAATCAATTCATACAAAATTATTTTGGCTTAACTGTAGAATTAATGGAAAATGCCATTAACTTAAAATGTGCAATATTTATAAATTTGCAACCAAAGTCAAAGGTATTGTTATGTTGACCAGTTCATCAGTTTTAAATTAAATTCATAAAAAAATGAATAATTACTTGATTTGAAGATGAATAATTATTTGAAAAATGCATTGCATATGCGTCTCAAGTTTGAGATGTCTACTTACTTTGAAACCAACCTGCAAAGCATCCGATGGGGCTCGATTCGATGACGTTTCACATGTTAATTGAATATATTGCCTCTGGTCAATAAGTTTGGACATAGCAATGATATTTAAAAATAAATGTTTGACTATGATTCTTGATATTTTGGAAAAGAAGTTAAGCAAATATGGAACTCGCTTCGAACTTTTAATTTCTTTATTTAATACGGAATTTATTTTGAGAATTGTATCCTATTTGTGTTAAGAATAAACAGTTTCTTCAATTTTAAGAATGTACAAATTTTATTTGACCAATTTAAATTGCTTGTATGATTTGCTTTTTAAAGGATGCACGTTCACGACTCAGATTCTATACTAAATGTTCATGAAGATTTTTTCCTTATATATATTTTACATATTACTTGCCGAAAAAAATTTTACTATGGATGTTTATTGTTGCCACTTTTTTTGCACCGTCACACTCGAGGACCAGTGTGAAATCGCCATCTCTGCAAAAAATTGGTCATTCCTTTACCGAGAAGTCCCTCACCCCTCCCCACGTCTCCTCGGAGCAGACCGATCAAGGATGTTTTTGTAATTTGATATCCATGCTATGGCAAAACCAGGATGTCAAGTGAAAGTTGTAAGTCACAATAGTTAATCTCTAATGACAGATTAAATGAGTATTGAGCTTTTTTTTTTTTTTTTTTTTTTAATTTTAAAGAAATTCCACAACAAAACAATATTAACAAGTATATATGTAAGTGGGGCCAGGGTTCAAAAAAGTGAGAGGGCCCAGGCCCCCCCTGGCCCCCTGCACCAGCCGCCACTGAGTTCAGAATATTATTTGGTTTAATCATTTGTGCAAAGAACTTTTGTACATTCCGAATATTTTTATACTTGAAGATAATCAATCTGCTATTAAATCTATTTTGAATCAAAATAATTGTGCTAGACTTAAACATATAGATATCAAATTGAAATTTATTCGTAATGCTATTGATATGTATTGTATGAAACTTGAATATGTATGTTCAAATGATCAGCTTGCAGATATGTTAACAAAAAGTTTACCTAATCAAAGATTGATTGGTTGTTTTCAGATTATCTGGCGCCGTCAGCAACACGAGGGCTATAATGCGCCGAAACATTCGTCATTAGACAAGCCAACATACATTTACAAACACCCATGCCAACACGGGACTCGAACCCGCAACCTCGCGGTCTCAAAGATTGATTGATATTAGAACCAGATGTAATGTGAAGTGGGCGATTAAGGGCGGGTGTTGGAAGTAATCGCACAATGCGAGTTAAGAGTTAACCACGACTATAATCGAACCTCTTAACTACTTCTACTTTCATTTCGTTCTACGTATATAAATATATTCCTGTGTTAATAAATCTTATATATGTCGTATAATACTCAATCAGTAAGCAGCAGCGCCACCCGTAGCGACAGTGGAGCCACCGTGCTTTATAAGAGCAGCGCAGATGCGGAGCATTACATTCGGATTCGGACTCTAGATGCTGCGAGGACCTCTTCGGATGCAAGCAAATCTTTAATCAAAGCTTAACAGCCCTTGTACTCCTTTTGCGTTCATTAAAAGAACGATATGAAAAGTCAAACTGCCTCCTCAATATTTACCAATTCATCCCCCTAGACACCCCTAGCTAAAACATGGGGGCTCAACCGGTCCTGAACTCTGTTCGTTTCGCAACCAGAAGTTACGGCTACTAAAACAAAAATGCTGGAAGAAGAGCAGCAATCCTTCAAAGAGAAGTAACTCCTCCAAAAAAGCGTAGCAGTATTTGATATCGGAGCAACCCCTCCAAAAAGCCTAGCAGTCATCGATATAGGAGCGACCCTTCCAAAGTGCAGCAATCTTCATCAAAGGAGCAACAAAATCATCGAAAGGCCAACTCAACGCCTCGTGAATCTACAAGCAACAACGCCGCCAAAAAGAGCAGAAAACGAAAAAACGACCTTCCACAACGTTGCCTTTCCAACACCAACGGAACCACACCGCTCCAGAAAATCATCCCTGCAGCGCCCCGAAAGAAAGACGAAGAGCGAAGCGTTTCACCTCACAGGAAAGCCATCCGGAGTTTTCTCGTCCCCTTCGATCTTCAACCCTTCTGAAATACCGGAGTTTGTTCCCTCTTCATCCTCTTCGACAACAAACCAGTTCCAGCCTTTTCTGTCACACACTGGGAGATTCAACGGGGACCAACACAACGTCCACTTCCCAACAAGCAACGCAGCAAAACCAACATCACAAGTGTTTCATCACATTTGTGCCATCGATTGTGCTCTAAAAAGTGTAACGCATCGTGTGCATCGAAAAGTGTGGTGCTACTATTTCTAGTGATCAAGTTTCAGCAAATGGATAGCCTAAAAGCGAGGTACTGTGGGCCCCAGCAAATGCAACTTCACATCTACAGTCATCGACGGTAAACCCTCAACAGTGGAGGTAGGATCTAAAATTTATTATTTAAAATGTATAAGCATTCGAAAAAAGAGGATCTCATACAGGTCGCACAGGAATTAGGCGCGATAGTACCGGAAGGTGCCACAATAATTAAGTTAAAAGAACTAATTGAGAAAAATGATTTGTTCAAAAGCGAACCTGATTTTATTAAAGATCTCATTTATTCAACTGTCGAGGAAAGAAAGGCAAAATTAATCGAAGAAAACAAAATAGAACTCGAAAAAATTAAGCTCCTGCAATCAAAAACAATCGAAGAAAACAAATTGGAAATCGAAACAACTAAATTAGCACAAATTAAAAAGCAACTTGAACTCGCAGCGATCAGAAATACTTCAGAAACAAACCAAACCGAACTTAGAAACACGAACACAACATTCGAAACATCACCCCCCGAACATTGAAAATCTGATAAGAAGCATTAAAACTCTTAGTATGCCGGTTCCGACTAAACCAGAAAATTTTAATCTTTTTTTTCAATCATTGGAACGTGCCTATACAACAAAAAATGTACCTCAGGAATTCAAATCGGAAATTCTTATTAATATTTTAGGAGAGCGTGCAAATCGCATTTTACTTTACATACCAGAAAACGAACTACAAGATTATGAAAAAGTTAAGAACATTATTTTGCGCGAATTTCAACCAACGGCAACAGACTGTCTTTTAAATTTCCGTCGTGCTCAACGATTACCAAATGAATCACACGTCCAATTTTCATCTAGATTAACTACAGCGTTTGAATATTATTGTAGATTAAGAAATGTCAAAGACTTCGAATCAGTGTGCGAGTTAATGATTTCCGATAAATTATTTAGTTCCCTAGATAGAGACACCCAATCACATATTTCAATTCGCCAAGGAGAAAACTGGTTCAAACCAGCAGAACTTTCAAAAGAATGCGATATTTATTTTGCCTCCAAGCACAAATCACTAAGTGAAATAAATCCCCGTCCATTCGAAAATAAAAACAAAAATGGATATCGGAACAATAATAAAACACAAAGCGAAAATTTTCGAAGACCGAATAACAATTTCAGAGGTCACCACAATCAGAGATTCAATTCTAGAAGCGGAAATAATAATTTTCAACGGCAATACAACTCAAACGAAAATCCCGTTTGTAAAGTCGAAACGCAAAAACAAACTATTCCCGAAAGATTTTTAAATAAATTACAATACGAAAATATTCTTGTTCATGACACTGAAGTAAGTGCTTTGATGGATTCAGGAAATGTTATCGTGTGTGTCAAATCTTCATGCGTACCGGAAAATACGAAGTATGACGGTAACATTATTTTAGTGGGTGCTTTCATGGAACAAGAAGCAAAACTTGCTAAAATAAAATTATCTTTTCCAAAACACCCACAAAATTCTATAATCGTTACAGCAGCCGTCTGCGAAAATATAAGTAAAGATTTGATAATCCCCCCTCAGATATATCAGAATCTTTATTCATGTCAAGGACAATCTACAAACCCCCTTCCAATAACCGGAACCAAGTTGTTTCAATATATCGAAGAGAAAAAGAAAAAATATCCAAATCAAACTTTTTACGAAGATAAACTTCCACACATGCCAAAAAAATCTGATTACGTAACAACAGAAAATAAAATTACAAACGCACAAAATCTACATTCCACATGTTCAGAAGAAGGAAACTATAGCGATTCTAAAAATAGACACCCACACATGTATGCAACTAACATTCCATCTTTGCAGGGAAATACTCTTTTCCAATCTCAAGCAGTTGACCTCTGTGACCCCACTTTGAGTTCCTGCGAAATTCCTGCGGAAGACGAAATGCCGGCGCCAATGGATTGCTTCTACAAGAAATCTGTTTCGTCTATGACTAATACAGAAAATAAAAAAACTACTGAATCGGAATATGATCCTTTCGAAATAAAAAGCGCTCATAAAGAAAAAATGAATGATGAGTTGGAAAAAATTTCGGATTTTTATATATTTACAATTGGTGATGCGATTTATTCTGAAATTGATCTTTCGCACATAACAAATATTTCTTATCGTAAGGAAGTCGAAGATATTATTAATTCTTATAAGCCAAATAAAATTAAGGATACTAATTTACAAATGAAGATAATTCTTTCCGACGACCTACCAATTTCTCATCGTCCACGAAGAATGGCCGATTCTGAAAAGATCGAAGTTGAGAAGCAAATAAATCAATGGTTACAAGATGGAATTATTTCGGAAGAGACATCCGATTATTCAGCACCGTTAGTTCTTGTTAAGAAACCAGATGGCAGCACCAGGATCTGTGTCGATTATCGCCAGTTAAATAAAAAAACAATTAAAGAAAGGTTTCCACTACCGCTCATCGAAGATATTTTTAATAAATTACAAGGAGCTATGTTTTTCTCGAACGTAGATATGAAAAATGCATATTTTCACATCAAAGTGCATGCTGATAGTCGTAAATATACCAGTTTTGTTACACATAATAACCAGTATGTCTTTAATGCGGTCCCGTTCGGAACCAGTAACGGACCCTCTGTCTTCCAAAAATTTATACAAATAGTGTTTAGAGAACTGTTAAACGAAGGAATTATTGTTATTTTCATGGATGATATTTTAATCCCCTCAATAACTGAAGCAGAAGGTATTTCTAAACTTAAAAGAGTTTTTGAAGTCGCATCGAGTTATGGACTTCAGTTAAATTTTAAAAAGTGTAATTTCCTAAAACGGAAGATTAATTTTCTTGGTCATATCTTGGAGAAGGGTACGATTCGTCTCTCTACAGCTAAAACAAGCGCTGTTATAAATTTTCCAGACCTAAAACACGAAAACACATTCAATCATTTTTAGGTTTAAGTGGCTATTTTCGTAAATTCATCAAGGATTATGCACTAATCGCTAGACCCTTGAGTGACCTGTTAAGAGATAAAGTTCCATTTCATTTTGGTCAGGATCAAAAACAAGCTTTCCTTACCTTAAAACAAGCCCTATCATCAGAACCTGTATTACACCTTTATAAACAGAGATTCCCTTTACAAGTACATTGTGATGCTAGTTCTAAAGGGTTTGGAGCTATACTTTTTTAAAGTGATTCAGATAATAACATGCATCCAATACATTTTATGAGTCGAAAAACATCTCCCCAAGAAGAAAAATATTCTAGTTACGAGTTAGAGGTATTAGCTATTGTTGAAGCTCTGAAAAAATTCAGACATTACTTAATAGGAACTAAATTTCAAATCTATACAGATTGCCAAGCTTTTCAACAGACAATGTCAAAACGAGACTTGCCACCTAAAATAGCAAGATATGCTCTTTTCTTAGAAGAATTTAACTATGAAATTCTCCACAGGCCAGGTACACAAATGCGTCATGTAGATGCCCTCAGCCGTTATCCTGTCATGGTTTTGCAGCACAACGCAATGACACAGAAAATCAGAGAAGCACAAGCAAAAGACGAATTCACATCGAGTATCAAACAATTACTTGAACAGTCAGCGACAACAGATTACGTATTAAAAAATAACGTTCTTTATAAATTGGTCGATGACCAAGAACTGTTGATAATACCATTCGATATGCAAAATCAAATAGTGCAACTTGAACATTCTAAAGGTCATTTCGGCATAAACAAAACAGAAACTCTCGTTAAACAACAATTTTATTTTCCTAACATACGAAAAGTAGTAGAAAACGTAATTTCAAATTGTGTACAATGCATACTATCATCTCGAAAATCTGGCAAACAAGAAGGTTTTTTTACATCCCATTCCAAAAAGAGATGCGCCACTTGACACGTTTCATATTGATTTCTTGGGTCCTCTTACATCAACTAATAAGAATTATAAACACATTTTTACTGTCGTAGATGCATTCACAAAATTTATTTGGATTTACCCGACTTCAACAAATGACGCTCTTGAAAAATTAAAACACCAGCAAACAACATTTGGAAATCCAAGACGTATAATTTCTTATAAAGCTTCAGCATTCACATCGAAAGAATTTCAAAAATATTGCCAAGACGAAAATGTCGAACATATCACCATTACAACAGGTGTTTCCCGTGGAAATGGTCAAGCAGAAAAATTTTACGCGACATTAATCCCCGTCTTAACGAAGCTTTCTATTGAAGATCCAACTAAATGGTATAAACATGTATCCTCAGTTCAACGAATCATCAACAGTACTATTTCTCTATCGACAAAATACACACCATTCGAATTATTAACGGGAATAAAAATGAAAAATAAAGATGATCTTCACATTAAGGAAACACTTGAACAGGAACACATACAAACATTAATTCAAAACAAATCGCAAATAAGAGAATATGCTAAATCAAATATTTTAAAACTTCAAGAAGATAGTAAACAACGTTATAATAAACACCGAAAAGAAGCTAAAATATACAACGTAGGTGATAACGTGGCAATAAAAAGAACACAATTTGGAGCAGACCTGAAATTAAGACCCAGATTTTTTAGTCCTTATGAAGTCACGAAGGTACGACCAAACGACAGGTATGATGTTAAGAAGACAGGGATTCATGACGGCCCGAACTTTACTTCAACTGCTGTTGATTTTATGAAGAGTTGGGAAGGAACATAAAAAACTTTTTGTGTTTTTTTTTTAGTGACTTTTAAATCAACAAACTGTTGATTGTGATTTTTTTTCCTTCAAGTTTAGTTATAGTCAAGAACATTTAAAACATTGACAGTTTATTTTTTTAAAAAAATGTCCTGATGTCAAACAGAACATTTGTGAACTTTTAAATTTTCAACTTTTCATCTTTCACAGTGTTGTGAAAAGTTAAGAAGACATTGTAAAATCTGTGTTATTTTTTTTTTCTCTTTTCTTTCTTTTTGATTTATTTTCAGATTCCACTGCAAATATTAGTTCGGGGTCGAAGTATGTCCAGGATGCCCGAGTGTCGTATAATACTCAATCAGTAAGCAGCAGCGCCACCCGTAGCGACAGTGGCGCCACCGTGCTTTATAAGAGCAGGGATTCGGACTCTAGATGCTGCGAGGACCTCTTCGGATGCAAGCAAATCTTTAATCAAGGCTTAACAGCCCTTGTACTCCTTTTGCTTTCATTAAAAGAACGATATGAAAAGTCAAACTGCCTCCTCAATATTTACCAATTCATCCCCCTAGACACCCCTAGCTAAAACATATATATCTCTGCGATCCAGGCCCCGAGTTAATCATTCTAACAACATCTGCAATTCATCAGCTCAAACAATTCAATGATAATATAGAATTTTCTGATGTATGTGTTTAATAAAATAAAAAATGACTTATACTGTAAAGATATTCTTAATGTTCAATTTGACAAATGTAGAAGTTCATTAAAGTGCATACATCACTTGAATTTTTTTTTTTTTTTTTTTATTGTTGATGTTGCACTTTAAAAAATGAAAAGTTATAATATCCACTTTATTATATTATTTTAAACATTAAATTAACATTAAAAATATTTTAATACACAAAGACAAATTTAAAAACAAAAGAATTATTTAAAAAAAAAATTTGAAATAAATATTTAAATAAGCTTGATTGAAGTAATTGATACCGTCATAAATATAAATTCATTTAAAAATGTTTCATTTCTTTTACGAAAAAATTAATACAACAATTGGGATCAAAATGTGATTTTTAAATAACCAACCATACAATTTTATTTCAAACCTGTTTAATATTAGTGAATAATTGCATATTTTAATATTAAATTTGATTGTCGGTAATTCTGCGTCATTTTTTAAAAATAGAGAAAATTTTAAGCTATTGAATAAGCAATATCTTGAACACTCGCGCCGAAATGTTTGTTCCTGTCCCCCTAACAAAACATCAGAGCAAAATCTTTATTTTAGTTCCACGTGAGCTATCAAAGACGCCACCGTCTGTGCAATATCCAGTGTTAATTCAAATGTAACGGGGCCCAATGGAAGTGCAGCCGTATGCGACAGCTATATACTGTTGCACAAATTGTCTGTATATAGTGTAAATAGTGACGTATTATTTTAAAATTCTGTTGTAATTTATTTTTATCTTATTTTATTTATTAACTGCGATTATACAAGTTAGAAAAAGGTGGCAACACCTAAAGCAATCGAGAAATTTCGAGATGTTTCTTTTTCGATGAATTGGCTGGAAATTTCGGGAATGTTCTCATGTGCCTGGTATTTAAAGACCGCAGATAGGGGAAGTTTTCAGATTGACTTTGGACTTCGATGTGAGCTGATCGCTTTGTTTACTGGAGTGAGCTTGTATAATCGCTGTATTCGAAGTTGTTTTTGCTGAAGCTTGTGAGCGATTACATTGTTGCTGTGAATAAATTTTGTGCGTTTTCTGAAGAGAGAATAAATATTTTTATACTGTAAAAACTGTGCCATCATTTCCTCAGTGGAAAAATTCATAAAAGTGGTGTCAGAATTGGGGTCAAGTCATCTTGAATGCCGACTACTAGAGGAATGATGGAAGACCAAATGAAGCAGTTGATGGAAATGATTGCTGGAATGAAGGCCCAACAGGAAACCACCGCAGCCGAAATGAAAGTCTGCCAAGAAACTGCCGCAGCCGAAATGAAAGCCTGCCAAGAAACAGCCGCAGCCGAAATGAAAGCCTGCCAAAAAACAGCCGCAGCCGAAATGAAAGAAATAAAAGCCGGCCAAGAGTCCACCGCCGCCGCAATTGCCGCTACATCATCTCAGATTAGAGCTTTAGCCGCCAAGTGTGAAACAACATCTGCAGCAGTGAATGAAATCAAAGAAGAAATGAAGATAGAGCTAGCCTCAATGGTGGAATCAACTATAATAGAAACTACCTCAAATGTTCTGCAATCCGTGAAAGAAGAAGTATTCAATGCAGTAAGAAAGGAAGTTGATGAAAAGTTTGAGGAGTTTAACGGAAAAGTGAACAACTTAGGAGACAAAGTTTCCACCATGAAAGAGGAGCAGGAAAAGTTTCAAGACGCTGTTGAAGAAAGGTTTGAAAAGTTTCATAACGCTGTAGAAGAAAGACTACTGGAAATGGAAACTCGCGAAGCTGCAACAATTGCAACGCCTAAATGGGATAATGTTTCCACTCCCTTCATTGCGCCACGTTCCAACATCAAAGTGGCCACGTTTGATGGAAAGTCTTCCTGGCGTGTTTATCAAACGCAGTTTGAGATGATTGCATCTGCAAATGGATGGGATGACCTCACGAAAGCATTCCATCTCGCAGCATCTCTTCGAGGTGAAGCTGCTGACATTTTACAGACACTACCCAGTGGTAGAAGTGGGGAAAAAAAGGTGGAGGGACGGCCAAAAGTTGGTGACAAGTGAACCCCCTCAACGATAAATTTTATAATTTCGTTTCTAATAACAATAAATTTATAACAATTAAATAAATAACAATTAACTAGTAGAAAGGAAACAATTTTCAACACGAACAAGGGTCCAAAATTTATTGTTATTTTAATGAATATTCTGCGACTTAGTTTTTTACTAGGAAGTAAGAGATGAAGTGAAGTAACAATTCAACGTTGTATACATAACGGTTTATTTAGATTTAAATATTGCCTCTAAATAAGCATACTTTCATAAAATTAAATCTATAAGGAATTCTATTTTTTTTTTTTTTTAAATACTTTGTCTTTATATTTTTTTCTAGTTCCTCCTAAGTTAAAATTTGACCAAGTGAAAATATCTATATCTTTATACAAAGTAGTATAATACATTTTTATAACCACTATGACATAAATAGTTTTTTTTTTTTTCAGTGACTTAAAACTTTTTCTCAGGGTCATTACATTTCGCATTTCCCTGCATGCTTGGTATATTTTTTAAGAAGAAAATCTATGCTTAATTAATTTTAGTACTATCTAATATCCCATGCCCAGTATTGCTTAATGTTCAAAGAAATTTATAAACAAAATTAGTGATAAAAACTGAAAAATATAGTCGGGAATAAATAAAAAAAATTATACAATTTTGAATTACATGACTCGGAAGACAGTGATAAGATGAATTTGTTTCAACAATTTTGGCATTGATAGTATATACAAGTATTGTATCGTGCATTCAAAATTTGAAAGTAAAAAAATTGCAAAATTATATTTTACCTTCTTAAAGGAAATGTTTGCATTTTCCAGCTTTCTCGTTTGGCTTCACGGATAATTTGTCCTGCACATTTATGAGTTTTACTGGTTTTGTGTTTAAAAATTTGCTTTTTTAAGGATTCTCGTTAGTCAAATTCCTTGTCTCCATGTGGCAAAATGTTACAACCTGCCCATTCGTTAGAAAGTTTCAAACCTTGTTTTTACCTGGTTCCAAGCTTTTTAGCAGTCTTTTGTATGTGTTGCATCCAAGTTTTTGTTCTTCCCAAATAAGCCATGGATACTCGTTGTCGGAAATAAACGAACATGTGAACTTATTTTTATTTTAATTACACCCAAGACCTTTAAGGTGTGACGTCATTTTCACAATGAATATAAATTTGTATAATTTCAGTTTTTAGTTTAGTTTAAATGGCAACAATGATTAATTTTCTGTTGTTCTTTTTAACTGTTTTTAGAATAAGCCATTTTTTAGTTGCCTTTGTGAGAGTTGGATTAATAGAAATGTTGAATATTAAACTCGTTAATTATTTTTCTTAATTGAGTCTGATCTTGACATAACAGACTACGACACAGAAGTAGTGAAAATTAGTCGGAATTTGCGACATTTGGCATCCCTGCCGGGATTCGAGATTGGACTTTGCGTAAGTAAGAACAATTGATTTTTTAACGTTTTTTATTGAATCGTCTGCAACAAAATGGAAATGATATTTAAAGTAAAAGGATTAAAAAAAGAAGATTTAAAATCAGTAGCTGAAGATTTAGGAGAAATTATATCGCCAGAAATGAATATCTCTGATATAAGGACAAGAATTTTTGAAAACCAAGCGGCGAAAGACGATCCGGAATTTATTAAAGAACTTCTCACAACGGCGGTAACTGAAAGGAAAACTCAATTTGAATTAAGAAATGCTCAAGAAGAAAAAGAATTTGAGCTAAGAAAAGCTCAAGAAGAAAAAGAATTTGAGCTAAGAAAAGCTCAAGAAGAAAAAGAATTTGAGCTAAGAAAAGCTCAAGGAGAAAAAGAATTTGAGCTAAGAAAAGCTCAAGAAGAAAAAGAATTTGAGTTAGAAAAAGAAAAATAAAAGCGCAAGAACAAAAAGAATTTGAATTAGAAAAACAAAAGATGGAAGTTAAAAAAGCGATTGATTTGGCAAAACAAGAAAATGACTTGAAAATTGAATTGGCGAGAATGCAAGTTGGCAATCCAAACCTTGTTAATATTCAAACTGTTCCTAATGAAGATTTTAATTCTAAAAGAAGATTTACATTACCCAAGCTGGAATTTAGAAAATTTGGAGGAGATATAAAAGAATGGTTGCCGTTCTGGGGACAATTCTGTAACATCCACAATGACGAAGACATCGCAGCCGAAGATAAGTTTCAAAATTTAGTTCAGGCAACAGTTGCCGGTTCTAGAGCAAGAGAAGTCATTGACAGTTTTCCACCAAGCGGTGAAAATTACTTTAAGGCTGTCGATTGCTTGAAAACTCGCTTCGGTAAGGAAGATCTTTTGATTGAAGTGTATGTGAGAGAATTGTTAAAATTAATCATATCTGTGCAAACCAAAGAACAACCATCTATCACTTATTTATATGATAAACTTGAATCGTATATGAGAGCACTTGAAACATTAGGTGTTACTACTGATAAATGTGCCTCAATACTTTATCCAATGGTAGAGTCTTGTTTTCTACAAGATTTTTTAAAAGCTTGGAATCGAAGTGCAACCTCTCATTCTAAAACTGAAGCTAAAGAAAGATTAGACGATTTGATGAATTTTTTGAAAAGCGAGGTTGAAGGAGAAGAACGAATCACACTGGCTATGGCTGGATTCGGATTAACAAAGGATCAAGAAGTAAAGCACAGTAAAAGGAGAGTTTGTGAAAATGCAAATAAGATACCAACCGCGTCATCTTTGCTGACAACAGATGACAGAAGGTTACTTTGTGTATTTTGTGGAAAGTCTCACAAAAGTCATGAATATAGGAATGCTCCTAACATGCCATATGATGAAAAGAAGGCTATTTTAATTAAGAAGAACTTGTGTTTCAAATGTTTACGTTCAAATCACCATGCCCGTTCATGTATGATGGTTCACATCAAATGTTCGAAATGAGGTCGAGGACATAATACAGTTATGTGTTATGGAAAGCGGGACAATTCCAATGTTACTAAAGGAGCATCCAATGAGGAAACAAGTAGCCCAGTCTCTGACAATAATAGTAGTGTTTTATCAAACCAAACGGATGAAATGGATGTTGTTCTTCAAACTCTGAACTTACGAATAGGCAACGGTAATAAAGAAATAGTAATAAGAGCAATGATTGATACTGGATCCCAGCGATCATATGCTACGCAAGAGATAATTGAAGCATTGAATATTGAGCCAACTAAAGAAGTTAAAATTGTTCATACGCTCTTTGGTGGTAAGCAAACTGAAGAAGAAACTCATAAAGGATATCTATTGAGCTTAAGCAATTTAGAAAATACGTTCAAGTGTCGAATTGAAGTATTAGACCAGAGGAAGATTTGTAATGAAATAGCACGAGTACCATTTGGAGATTGGATTACTGAAATGGAACATCTGAATATTTATATCTCTGATAGAGAAGATAAACGTCGAGGCACAGACAGCAAGATTCACTTGTTAATTGGAGCAGATGTAGCCGGAAAATTGTTAACAGGTAAACTACATCATTGTAAACCTGGACCTGTTGCTATTCATACGAAATTAGGATGGACTCTGATGGGAAAGATTCCTCGAGCTCAAGCTAGAAGCGAGAACAGTGTGTTTTCTGTAACTTCGCTTCTCACTCACAATTTAGAAAGTATATGGAAATTAGATCTTATAGGTATTTCAGAGTCTCCAATCGACAAAAGCGAAGAATTATTAAGAGAAGAAACTGTTGCTCACTTTCAACGAACCGTGAGAAGAGACTTTGAAGGAAGATATGAAGTTGCGCTGCCCTGGATACATGAAAAAGACAATCTGGCAAACAACAGAGACGTGGCAGAAAAAAGACTTTGCATAACGAAGAAGAAACTTGAAAATTCAGGCCACTCAAATGAGTATGGAGCTATTTTTCAAGATTGGTTGTCAAATGATATTATAGAGCGAGCACCCGAAGTTTCGAGTAAGGGAGTTCATTACCTTCCACACAGAGCTGTCATAAAAGAGAACAGTAAGAGCACTAAGATACGACCTGTATTTGATGCATCGGCAAAAAAGAAAGGGATGTTATCACTCAACGATTGTTTGGAGAAAGGCCCGAATATGGTGGCAACTATTCCATCCTTGTTGATCAAATTCAGATTAAAAGCCGTAGCAGTAACATCGGACATAGAGAAAGCATTCCTCCAGATTGGTGTTCGTGAAACTGATCGAGATTTCTTACGATTTCTTTGGTATGATGAAGAACAGAATATAATAGAATATAGGCATAAGAGGGTTGTATTTGGAGTGACATCAAGTCCATTTCTTTTGAATGTGACATTGAATCATCATTTAGAAAACTCACCTGAAGAACTTCAAGAAACTGCACAGCACTTGAAATCATCTTTCTATGTAGACAATTGTATTGCTAGCTTCGATAACGTGGAAGAAATGGAGAAATTTGTCTTGGAATCTCGCGTCCTTTTATCAAGTGCTCAATTTAATTTAAGAGATTGGACCAGTAACGCACACTCCAGGGTTCTAGATCAAACAGACGTAGAAACAACTAACCTACTTGGACTGGTTTGGAACAACAATGACGACACTTTATCTTGTGCAGTTAAAGATTTTAATTGTGAAGGAGTTCTGACTAAACGGAAAGTACTATCCGTATCTAGCAGCATATTTGATCCTATTGGTTATACAAGTCCTGTGATGCTTATATGTAAAATAATTTTACAAAAAACGTGGACACTGAGACTATCTTGGGATACTGAGTTACCTGAAGATATTTCAAAGGACTTTAGAAAATGGCTGAAAACTTTATCAAAGCTACAAGAAATAAGAGTTCCAAGATGTCTTCTAAACACTAGAAAGAAAGTGATGCAATTACATGTGTTTTGTGATGCGTCTCAAAATGCTTATGCAACCTGTATATTTTTGAGATCTGAAACTGAAGACCAAATTGAATGTTCATTAGTTCAAGCTCGTAGTCGAGTTGCCCCTTTAAAAAAGATTTCAATTCCCAGATTAGAACTGCTATCTTGTCTCATAGGAGCCAGGCTAGCTCAAAAGGTTATTGTTGATCTTGGTTATGAAGATATGCCTATTATCTACTGGTCAGACTCTGCAAATTGTTTGTATTGGATTAAACGGAATGGAAATTGGAGCACTTTTGTCATGAATAGAGTTCAGGAAATTAGAAGATTAACCAGCTCTGACAACTGGAGACATGTCGCTGGAGTTGCAAATCCAGCTGATCTACCATCTCGAGGTTGTTCTGCAGAGAAGTTACTCCAGTTGAAATGGTGGGAGGGACCTCAATGGTTGCGAAAAGCGGAAGATGAATGGCCCACCTCAGATGCTTTTCCAAATATGGACATAATAACAGCGGAGAACAAGAAGACGATTGTTGCTGCTACAAATACCAGCACAGAAAAATTCGAATACTTCTCACGAATATCCATCACCAGGGTCATGGCATGGATTATACGTTTTGTCAAAAATTGCAAGAGATCAGATGAAAGGGTTGCCGGGGAACTGTTAGTAGATGAAGTGAAGTATGCAGAAACAGTTATTTGGAGACAAGTTCAGAAAGAGAGCTTTGAAGACGATCAAACCTTTAACTTCCAGACGTATTTGGACACAGATGGTCTATTAAAAGTAAAATCAAGGATATCCATGAGAGAAGACCTCGAAGCTTTTAAATATCCAGTGCCTTTACCTTCGAAACATCAACTGGTAGAGAAACTTATTTTTGAAGTGCATGTTGGCAATTGCCAAGCAGGAGTTCAAGTGATGATGACAAAATACGAGAGCGTTTTTGGATAATTAAGAGTAGGAAAACAATTCGACAAGTTACAAGAAAGTGCATTAGATGTGCGAGGTTTACAGTAATTCCGTTAAATGTAGATGAAGCTCCTTTGCCTGAAGATCGTGTGCGAGAAGCTCATATTTTTGAAGTGATTGGAGTCGATTTATGTGGGCCCATGCATTTGAAGAACCAAACCAAATGTTGGGCTGTCCTGTTCACTTGCGCAGTATACCGAGCTGTTCACATCGAATTAGTTACGTGTTTTACAACTGATAGCTTCATTTTAGCTCTAAGGAGGTTTATCTCAAGAAGAGGACGACCCTCAACTATTTACTCAGACAACGGAACGAATCTAGTGGGGACATCTAATGCATTTCAAGTTGTGAATTGGGAAAAAATACAAGAAGTTGCTGCAATCAAAAAGATTCGATGGAAATTTAATCCCCCGTCATCCCCTTGGTGGGGAGGATTTTGGGAGAGGATGATTGGCATGCTTAAAAGAATTCTTAGAAGAGTAATTGGCAATGCTTGTTTGCAATATGAAGAGCTATACACAGTTTTGTGAGAAGCAGAGAGTTTAGTCAACTCTAGACCATTGACTTATGTCTCTGAAGACGAGAATGATTTAATGGTGCTATCACCATCGATGTTTTTGAACGAAATAGAAGAAACTGGAATGGCAGACCTTGATGAAGTAGATGCAAAGAGGCTGAATAGAAGATTCGCCTACAGACTAAACCTCAGAAAGGAGTTACGGGAACGTTTTAGAATTGAATATCTGGGGCAGTTGAGAGAACACTACAAGGTTAGAAAAGTGCAACAAGTGGAAGAGGGAGACATCGTTCTAGTGGGCGATACCAACATTAGAAAACAAATCTGGCCGCTAGCTAGAATTTTGGAGCTGTATCCAGGGAAAGACGGAAAGGTTCGAATTGCCAAAGTGAAAACGAATTCTGGAACATTTTTGCGACCGCTGCAACGACTATACCCACTTGAAGTTCAGAAAACTGAACGATCTTCTTTTCAGGAAAGAGATTCACAACCTGGAACCATCGACGCAGCACGCAAAGATAACAACCTAAGAACAAGACGTGGACGACGTATAAGACTTCCAAATCGTTTGAACTTGTGAATAACTTTTATTTGACTTTTGAAGTATTTAAAAGATCAAAGGTGGGAGAATGTCGGAAATAAACGAACATGTGAACTTATTTTTATTTTAATCACACCCAAAACCTTTAAGGTGTGACGTCATTTTCACAATGAATATAAATTTGTATAATTTCAGTTTTTAGTTTAGTTTAAATGGCAACAATGATTAATTTTCTGTTGTTCTTTTTAACTGTTTTTAGAATAAGCCATTTTTTAGTTGCCTTTGTGAGAGTTGGATTAATAGAAATGTTGAATATTAAACTCGTTAATTATTTTCTTAATTGAGTCTGATCTTGATCTTGACATAACAGACTACGACACAGAAGTAGTGAAAATTAGTCGGAATTTGCGACACTCGTTGTATTTCTGAAGGTGCGTATCATTTTGTGTCCAATACTTTGGATAATCATTACTGCAGTGCGTTTTTGTTTACTGTTGCTGCCACGTGCTAGATTCTCTCTCCACGTGGTCTCTTCAACTTGATGCACTTTCAAATTTTCCACTGCTCCTTCCTCAACGTTCTGTAGTCTATCGGAGTCATTTTTCTTACAGTTTTGAAGCCAAATATATCAATCTCATCTTGTTTTGTACTAGATGGATTACGAATACAAATGCCGTTTAGAATCAGAAGTAAGAGTTAATGGTTAAGCTGGAGGAATACACGGTTTTCTACTAATAATCAACAAAACACAAAACATTTTAAAGTAAATGGTCGAGGACAAAACAGGAAATGATAGTGCAATAAATATGTCTTTTTCTATCCACTCCTCAATAATCCCAGACAACGGGCGCCGAAACTCGCAGCGCATTTCCAAGAAAAATTGACTGAATCTGCTTTAAACAAAACAAAAATGAAAGTATAAAAAATAACAAACAGCCAGAAAAAGCAGAAGAATTGTTAATTCTATTCCCCCCCCCCCCCCCATCCTCACATTTTAGTTTTTAGACGGATTGAATGTTTTTTAAAATTGGAGGAATAGATTTCGGTAGTTTTGGGGGGATGGATTTCAGTGGTTTTATAAGTGAGGGGATGGATTTCAGTGTTTTTTGAAGTGGGGAGACGCATGGGTATTTTCTGGACAAGTGAGGGGACGCGTCACCCCGCGTCTACCCACACTTCTAGCACTGACACTACCTGAAGAGAAGCGGGAATAATTCGTGTCGCTGGCAAGTGCGTTAGAGTTAAGGTTTGGGGAGCAGCATCTAAAGGATTACAACAGACTGCAATTGAAAGTGAGACAGCAGAAGGCCAATGAAACTCTTCAAGAATTGGCATCGGATATAGAAAGACTGTCTCTCCTCGCTTTCCCTGACTGTCCCCCGGATGTACGAGATGATCTTTCACTGCAGTATTTCATCTACGCTATTCAAGATCCCGATGTGCAGCAGGCGGTAAGGTTATCCCAAAACAAAAACCTGAAGTCTGCCCTCGTGTACGCCATGAGAGTGGAAGCCGCGCAGATAGCTTCTGGAAAAGACCGACGATATGTGTGTGGTGCATTAGCCGAGGATTCTTCTGACTTTGTCACCAGTAAGCTTCGAGAACTGGAGAGCAAAATTGATAGAATGATGAGAAGCTATCCCGGAGCCAGAGATCGAAGGACCAGAGTCATTTGCTGGCACTGCAAACGGGAAGGGCATCTACGACGTAACTGCCTTGATTTGAAAAAGAGAAGGGATAACACTACCACGGAATCTCAACAACTGAATCTAAGAAGATGCCATCTCGCAGGGCAGAAGCTTCAATGTAGAACAGGTGAAGCCCCGACCAGTCGTTTCCACGTTTCATCCCAACAAGGAGGAAACCAGGGTTTATTCGTGAAGGGGGAGATCATCGGAACTCCATGTCGTCTAATCGTCGATTCGGGAGCGAACGTAACGATCGTAAGGACGGACGTGGCTAGTTGCCTGAACAGCCGACTCCTCTACACAGCGCCCTCTGTTTCTCTACAAACTGTGTCTGGTGGTAATATCTCTGTGCATGGGAAATTGCAAGTGGACATTGCCCTTGGATTTAACATCTACAAGCACACCGTTTATGTTGCCGAAATTGCAGATCCGTGCATTCTTGGACTAGACTTTTTGAAGAAAAATGGAATTACGCTGAATTTTGAGAAAAGCAAGCTGCAAACATGGAGAGGCGAAGTTCCTTTGCACGATCTAGACATGAAAGAGCTGTGCGTATATCGGATTGTAGCTCATGAAGACAATGTCATAAAGAATGCTGAAGAGTCCACATCTATGAAAAGTACCTCTCAAGCCCCGGAAAGAGAACCGAAGAAAGCAACTTTGATGAAACCCTCCCAAGATGATGTTCGGTTGAATGAGAATGGGAACGCTCTTTCCGGAAGTTCATGTCCGGAGAGCAGACGACGTTCATCTAAAACGGAATTCAAATCTGGAACACCGACGTTCTCTTATCACAACCAATCACAAAATCATGTAATCGGCAAGATAGGGATCAGAAACTTTCACCTCTTCTGTCGGCATATCTGAGTGCAACTCACGAGACCACCGGATTTTCTCCATCTCTAAAGATGTTTGGAAGAGACCTTAGGCTCCCCTGCAACCTCCTCTTTGGACGACTACCGGACACTCCTTCCTCGCCTGTCCAGTATCTAGATGATCTGCAGGCACGTTTGGAAGCCGTACATCGGTTCGCCAGAGAGAGAATCAACATCATGTATGAGCGCATGAAGATCTGGTACGATGCCAAGGCCACGGACCGTTCATTCCAGGAAGGTGACAAGGTGTGGTTATGGAACCCTAAACGTCGGAAAGGACTCTCCCCTAATCTCCAGACGAACTGGGAAGGGCCGTATGGGGTCCTAAAGAAGATCAACGACGTCGTGGTGAGGATTCAACTGACACCTTCCTGTAAACGTAGAGTTGTACACTACAATAGGCTAGCCCATATTATGGTAGAAGTCATTGAATGGCTTAAGGACTTCACGGCCCGGGACGTGCAGTCTTTAAGAAGGGGGAAATGTTGCACAAATTGTCTGTATATAGTGTAAATAGTGACGTATTATTTTAAAATTATGTTGTAATTTATTTTTATCTTATTTTATTTATTAACTGCGATTATACAAGTTAGAAAAAGGTGGCAACACCTAAAGCAATCGAGAAATTTCGAGATGTTTCTTTTTCGGTGAACTAGCTGGAAATTTCGGGAATGTTCTCACGTGCCTGGCATTTAAAGACCGCAGATCGGGAAAGTTTTCAGATTGACTTTGGACTTCAATGTGAGCTGATCGCTTTGTTTACTGGAGTGAGCTTGTATAATCGCTGTATTCGAAGTTGTTTTTGCTGAAGCTTGTGTTGAAGCTTGTGAGCGATTACATTGTTGCCTGTGAATAAATTTTGTGCGTTTTCTGAAGAGAGAATAATTATTTTTATACTGTAAAAACTGTGCCATCATTGCCTCAGTGGAAAAATTCATAACAATACTCTGTGACGTATTGTAGGATAATTAAGGTATGTTTTGAAGATCGAAACCAGTAAGTAGTGTTATTGTTTATCATGTGATCATTCTAAAATGGAGGTATTCTGTTTAGAATAGACACGTTTATTTTTCCAGTAAATAAATTATGTTTTCTTTCTTATTTTGGACGATGATCAAATTGAGATAGGAAGTGAGCATCAAAATATTTTCTACAAAAAAATCTTTGGAATTTCCTGCATTCTTTCTAAATTGAAATATATCCTACGTGTTTCCAACATGGCTTTGTACAACTTAAAAAATCCAGCTGTAAAAAGATTAATGAAAGAAGCAGAAGAACTGAGAGAACCAACTGGAGAATACTGTGCAGAGCCATTAGAAGATAATCTCTTTGAATGGCATTTTACTCTTAGAGGACCTCCAATGACAGATTTCGATGGTGGTATTTATCATGGAAGAATAACTCTTCCTCCTGAATATCCCATGAAGCCACCCAACATAATATTACTCACACCAAATGGAAGATTTGAAGTTAATAAGAAAATATGCTTGAGCATATCTGGTCACCATCCAGAAACTTGGCAACCCTCTTGGTCCATACGAACTGCTTTACTTGCATTGATTGGATTCTTCCCTACACATGGAAATGGAGCTATTGGTTCTCTTGATTATACACCCGAAGAAAGAAAACATTTAGCTGTAAAATCTCAGAATTGGAAATGTCCACAATGTGGTTACATAAGAGACTTCTTAAAAGAGGACGAAAATTTACCCAAGAAAAATACTGAAGGCTTAAATGCAAAATTGCAGAAAGAGTATAAAATTACTCAACCTTTTCCATCAGATGGTTCAGATTTGTTACAGGGAGAAGAATTTGAACAGGAAAGTCAAAGTATTTCTAATGGTGACCATATACAGTCCAATAGCCATGCCTTCTTACCTCGAAGTGTAAACATAGCACAAAATTGTGCCCCAATAGTTTCTTTTCCTCGGAACCGATACTTTTCTTCAGACCAAGACATTGACCATTCACAATCTTTTAAATTAATTGAAACTAAAACTATTTTACCTGATGAACTCAAACATGCTATAAAAAAAGAAACCAACTATTTTTGCAATTTGTTTTCATTACTTGTGATATGGGTGATTGCTGTTATTATAGGTGTTTTGATTGTTAGGCGCCTTCTATACCAGTAATAATTCACTTTGATGGCGACTATTTTCATATACAAACTTGAATTAATACAAATGACTTCAAGTTTTTTCAGAATCAAGGAAAAATTGTTTGCTAGAAAGAAACAGAACAGGCCCTAAATAATCTTCAAATTTCAATCAACCATTAAAAAAATTATGACAAATTCCATTTTTGCTGTTCACTCCTTATTACTGAAAAAACAAAGGAAATCATTCTGAACAATAAAAAAAATCAACCCATGGTGGAATAGTAAATGCAGTTATTAGCAAGAACAAAAAAGAAAATATTTTAAGGAAAGCCAGAAAATATTAACTATTTGGTTCTTTATAAATAAAAAAGTGTTCAATAAAATTGAAAACATGGTGGCATCCCTTAAGAAGAAATAATGTGTGTAAAACTGGGATTATTACAAGCAAAATTTATAGAATTATTAAATGTATTTACAATTGAAATAACTCTCCCCCTATTAGTAACAATACTTTATGTATTGGATTTTGTACTGTAACCAAACCTGTGAATTAAGCTAACTGGTTTGCAAAAAACTTTGCTTCGGAAGGCACTCTTAAATGTATTCCCTTCACTTTCACTGGTGACACGAATCCACTGCACAATACAAATTTCTCCATCTCAGAAAGGACAGCTTTAATGGCTTAAGGATGTCATTTATTGGTCACATTAGCTCCAAAGTTCTCATTTACAACCTCACACACAAGAAAACCTACTTAACATCTTTTATTTCACTTGGAACTCTGATTTTTGCCAGAAGAATGGAGTACTATATCAAAAATATTACCCATCCTAAAACCGGGAAAATCCTTGCAATCGCAATATTTAACCCTTCAAATAAGTTTAACTTCTGTAATCATTGTTTGGTTTATCCCCAACAAAGATTGTACTTATACTCAATTGACTATAAATCGGAAAATTATTCAAGCAAAGAACTGTAAAAGTTTCTGCTTCCTAATTACAGCTGTGTATGACTCTGTTCACAATATTAACTGTATTGTAGGTAGAGCAACATTTCTAATAAAAATGTCAATCAATCACAACCATTGTAACAAAAAACAATGATTTCCAGGAAATAAAACAAAATCCCAGAAATTTTACTGATATGTTTTAAGAAAAGTACAATAAACCTAGATGTAAAGTTATCACCAACAACACCGTTTTCAAAGCAATTTAGCTTACAGACAGAGCCCAATACTCCTTCGACACTTTTTTAATTGGTAGTGTTGGAAAACCTCTTTTTATAGGTAGTAAAAGCAAAGAAAAGTTGTTATAGTTGAAACATTTAAGTATTTCAATTCATGTATATAGGGGTGTACTAGTACTCTTCCATTAGATGGGTACCAGTTGGTGCTAAGCCTAAATGTTTATATGACGCTTAAATGTATTACCAAGCCTAAATGCTTACGGTTTGTTATAAGGTTGCTATAGAAGCCATATAATCAGGATTGCAGTCTTAAAAAAAAATTTACCGGTGCTCAAGCTTCCCGATTGTGGCTTTAACCCCAACTGTAGCTGGGATTTTTTTATTATAAAAGGCAAATTTACAATATTTTACATTGTATATATAAAACTGAGTTGTCTGTACATCTGAACCTTATACATATCCACAGTTTTACCCCTAGAGGTACGAAATTTGGTACATAGAAGCCTTAGTACATGGAGATTGTAGAGAACAGCTTTTAAATTCGATTAAAAGTTGCTCTTATTAAAATTTAGTGACATGAAAATTAATTCTTGAAATGGCAACAATATTTTTTTATTACATCAGAATAAAACCAAAAGTTAATTTAAAATGTCCTTCGTATCTGATTATTTTTATGTATTACAATTGTATTACTATTATAATTTTCTATGTATTTACTGTCAATAGACTCTCTGCTCATGCACCGTTTTAAAATGTAATGTTACATAATATTCTCAATGTAAGCATAACGGCTAAATTATTGAAATTCACTGAAAGCTTTCAAATCATTTCGACATTTGTTAATTTTTCTTCTTATTCCCAAGTAAATTTTTATTCATTTCCTTTAGTATTTAACTCAGAATATCAAAATTCCTTCTTTTGATTATTTTCATTTGTATAGTGTTTTTTTTCCCCCTGTGTATCTAGTTCTATATGATTTAATATAGATATGAATACATTTTTTGTATTATATATGTTTTACTATTTACACCAGAAGCGTGGTATTTCATTTTCGATTTTATTTCTTTGGTACTTTATTTTGGTGGTGATTATGAAGTTGGTAAGGGTTTTTTCTCTATCAAAAAATTTTGAAGGATACAAAACTTTTTAGGTACAGATGTAGTATAAGACATTTCTTAGTTTTTTTTGTACAGATAAATGCTGTTTCTCACAACGGTTTTTATTTTCAATTATATTTTAATTTTATTATTTATATTTTAACTTGATTTTGTACTATTCTGTTACCTGGGTACTCGATAAAAACCACCAAATTGCTGACCTACATTTCAGAATCAGAAAAGAAAAAAAAATTCAAACTTACAGCCTTCAAGTAATTTATACTTCCTAAATTTAGAACTAGCTGAATACCTGTACTTCGCCACAAAATTTTACCATGTGCAATATTTTAGCCAGCTGTGAGGCCTCGCTTTACCGAAATCCTTCATTGGTGTACAGGCCACAATTTTTGGCGCTTCGCTCGCAGGAAGGTTCATCGAAACACAAAATCAAGTTCGCTGCTAGCCTCGCTCGCTGAAAAGTTCATTGACACATAAGCACAGGCTTACTTAACTCGTTGAAAGGTTCATTGCTATGCAAGCATGAGCTCACTTTGCTCGATGAAAGGTTCATTGCTGCGTAAGCATAAGGTCGCTTCACACTCTAAATACTGCATAAAGCTTTAATATTAGAAGCCCCATCCTAGTCGAGAAAAAAAAATCCCCGTTAATAACTATAATACAACACCCCTTTAAGAATATTTTAACACATGATGTTTGTAAAAAGCAAAATTAGAAGGACAAAACTATTTATGTTGAAGCTTTCAGAGCTCTTGGCCTATTAGAAGTCGCTTTTTGTGAAAACATTAATTAAAAAACAAATTAAAATTTTAATATTCTTTTTGTCAAAAGTCCAATTAGAAGGCAAAAACTACTTGCATTGAAAATTTCAGAGCTGTAGCCCAATTAGAAATAGTTTTATAAAATATTTGTTATAGTTAAAAAAATTTACTTAAAAAACCAACAAAATTTTAAAGTTCTGTTTTTCAAAAGTCCAATTAGAAGGACACAACTACTTGTGTGGAAAATTTCAGAGCTGTAGCCCTAATAGAAATCGTTTTGTAAAATATATGTATTAATTAATTACAAAAAATTAATTAAAAAATAACTAAATAAAAATGTAAAACTCTATTTTTCAAAAGTCTAAAATTACTTATGTTGACAATTTCAGAGTTGTTGCCCTATTAGAAATCATTTTGTAAAATATATATTAATTAAAAAGTAACTAATTAAAATTTCAACATTCTGTTTTCAAAAGTTCAATTAGAAGGCTAAGACTACTTATGTTGAAAATTTCAGAGCTGTATCTCTGTTTGAAGTCACTTTGTAAAAAAAAAATTAATCAAAAGAGAACTGATTAAAATTTTAACATTCTGTTTGACATATGTACAATTAGAAGGCCAAAACTACTTATGCTGAAAATTTCAGAGCTCTACTCCAATTCTAAGTAGGTTTCTATACATCCACAGACAGACACACAGCTTGTTTTATTGTTATAGATTGGTGATGCATTTATGTGTCATTTAAACAGGTATACGCTCAGGCTTGGCGCCAACTGGTAACCGCCTAGCGGAAGAGTACCTTTAATAATTTATATTTTAACTTAATTTTATGATTATTAATGTTTTATTTTCTTTTAGTAACTGTTTTTGATTTTTGAGTTTTTTCTGATTGTTAAAGAAAAAAGTCGCCAAATGCCTTGTACTGCATCTGTTCCACTTTTTCCTAAATGTATTCTACTATGTCTTTCAACGGGTCCCCAGTAACACGGGGTCACACAGCTAGTTTACCATAAAAAAAAAGCTAAATAGTACTCTTAATTTAGCTATTTATTTTCTCACTCAATAAATGCATAAAGATCCATGAGTTATTATTCATTAGTTTATAATGAGTTGTTATAGAAATTATATTTGATTTGAAGATTTGTAGTTGGGATGAGTTTTAGCTGCAATTTGGCAATTTTTATCTGGTACCCGTCTAACTGAAGAGTACCGGTGATTATTTCAAGTGTTATTATTTGTATGATAAAACTTTGTTTTTGTCTCCTTTAAAAGGTCCTCTTGAGGGTTTTTGACAAATTTATTATTTTTACCATAAGTACCTGTTGAGGATTTATGATTTAATTTGTGACAACAATTTTTGAAATAAGATGATTTGATTGTAAAAGCATTTTATAGGTATATTTAATAGAACATATATTTATTCTTGTTTTGCATAACAGAAAAAATAACTAAATAAAGTTGAAAAAATTAAATTTTCTAAATGTATTATGTAAGTTCTCTGCCAATGAAATTCAATTACTTAAAAAAAAAATGTTAATTAAAATAAAAAAAAAATTAAATATTCAAATTTAATAATAATAGTAGTGGTGTACTTTTAAACTTATATCTATTTTAATTATGTTTTGAGTAAATAACAAGCATCATTACCTTGGTTTGCTGCAATTGTGTTTTATCAAATATATCTATGAAAGGCCAGAATAATGATGAAACTTGCATATTTAGAATTTGTTTAAGTAAATGTATTTACTTTCTAAAAGGTAACTTTATTATGTATTCTACTTTACCCAATTATCTACTGGTCTAAGTATTTTCTGTAGGAAAATGATTTAAATTAAGCATAACTCTAATGTCAAAGAACTTCACAATTCCACAAAAAAAGAAAATCCTACCAATTGAGAATAATTTTTCATACAGCTTACTAAAGAAATAAAAGTTCTTGAAATAGGCACAAAAATAGAACACTGCTAGTGCTACCATCTGTTGTTAAAATATTGAGTGTAATCCAATCTGCAAAGATAACAATGTTTTTTTTTTTCAGTGACAAACATTTTGTATTTTTTTAATTATGAAAAAGTAATGAAATTATTTAAAATTATTTTCCCCTGTATATAACACTTCAATATAAATGCATTAAGAGTGATCGGCAGTCATTCCTTGGCCTATGCTCCTAATGTTAAATTTAAAAATCACTCTATCGAATTTGCTATTGCTCGGATCTTTTCCATATTTTTTTCTATAATAGATATGACTTGTTTCTCTTACGCTACGTAATTTTTTTTGTGATATTTGTTTTTCATTTTTTTTAATTTAATTTTAAACTTTCGCATTTTTTATTCATTTTGTTTATTAGCACTCCACCAAAATCATTCCACAGAATTTCCTATCTCACAGATCTTTACCCTATTTTTTTCTATAATATATATTACTTCGTTCTTTTATGCTACGTAATTTATTTATTGATATTCATTTTCAATTTTTTTTAATTTAATTTTAAACTTTGATATTTTTTGCTCATTTAGTTCCCTAGCTATAACCAGATGGCGTCACTAGCACCATTATCTCCTGGATCACTTCAGAAGTGGTTTATTTTCGACTAATTCCTTAATTTTGGGCTAATTATTCCCAATTCTTTAGTGTTAATAAATTCATCTATTACTATTTAAACATATCTTAACAATATTTCTTTGATCAAACCTATATTTAGTTAGATTCTTGGGTTTTTCCATGGCAAAACGAAGATCGTTGTTCAGAATATAGCAACCCTATAGGAGGATAAGTCAAGAAACACAAGTCCCAAGACGCCCTTACCCACCCTGTGGCAATTGTCTGAAGCGTGAAGCTCTTGACAATTGGCTTTTGTGGACAGCAGTGGTTGATTTACATGGTCAGCAAAAGGGGTACATAGTGAAGAGATGGTCCCCATTTGACCCCAAAGGTCACACTGACAAGAAGTTAATTGCATTTTATTGCCCGGGGAGGGGCAGAAACCTAGTCGAGAGCGCATTTCACGTTTCTAACGTTTTTCACCGGGCCCGATCCTACCTTCTGGAAATGTTACGAACGGGGTCTGTATGAACGGGATCTGACAACAGGCAGCAATCGCCATTAGTACTTGTTATAGTAGCACATTGTTTTTTAATGTGATGTTTTGAAGATATAATACTGCTTGATTTTAAAAAGATAGCCGCATCTTTTATCTGGCCGGCTACCAAAACATAATTAAGTAGTAAACATAACTAAAAATAGAAACAGCAAATAATTTCGCAACGGAACAATATTATTGTTTACATTTTCTGTTATCAGAACGTATTGGTGTTCTTTTACATTAAACATACGGCAATATTTCCTGTCAGAAGAAAAGTGATCTTTCAAATTCCTACACTCTACAAGCACATATTAGGACATTATCCTCTATAAAATCATAAAAAAAAATATCTTAAAAATACAATCATGTTTACTACTTCATTCTATTCATATTGAAACAAAATTTCAATTGAATAATAAGACTTTGTATATGTTATTACTTTGCTTCGCACAATTTTGATAAATAACTTTTCCTACAGAAAGTATAACAATTTAAAGATGTATGATTTTTTAATTGGTCATTAAGAGTATGTTATGTTAAAAATTTGAGATTGTTATAAAATGAGTCCTTTTTAATTATTTAACAAATATTTATTTTTAACCAGAGTGAATTTGTAACCTTTATGTAAAAACTTTCTACCTTGATAATTACGAATATATACCTTTATAATTGCTAATTTATATTTTATACTTTAATTTTATTTATTCTGATATAGATGAAACTTAAGCACAATTTACTTACTGTTCTGTTATAAATAAACACTAATATTAATTGCAATTTTTAGCACTAATAATTAACTACTCATTTAAAATTGAAATTAATTTAGTAGTTCAAATGTAAATAGTAACAATATTATTTAAAATATTTTAAAAGATCGAAGGATTTTTATAGTATATTTTCAATATTGAAGACAGAAAAATAAGTTCTACATTTTATTTACATCTTAACCCTCGAGATCACGCGCTGGTGTGTTTCTATGGGAATATATATTACAATGGGGTCTATTGGACCCCGCCGCGGGACAAAAATCTAATTGATCCTGAAATCAAATTCTTTATGAATTGCATTGCCAAAAAAGATAATTTAAGATTTCCCATATACGAATATTAGATTCCGTAAAACGAATATTAGACAAAATTTTAATTATAAATTTTTAAAAGTAAAAAAAATATATAATTAAATGCTTCTTTCAATCAAGTTTACTTCATGCAGTAGAAGTCTATGTTATAAATGTGATATCTTTTTCATAAAGATGTGACTTCCAAGTATTGTAAAGTCCACAACTTCATGTTTATTAGCTTGAGAGGGGCGCTGAACAATATCTCTCCTGACATAGAGTCAGGGTCGGCCTGGGTCACCTCTGAGGGCGGTGTACCAACATTCGAGAGGGCGCTTTACCAATGCGCGTTGCCTTCTCTTACCAAGCTAGCAGTCAGGTTTTCTTTTCGGGGGGGGGGGGGCGGGGGAGGAGGTTATGGTCGAAGATTTGATTACATACTCATAACAAGTTACACAAATAAAAAAGAAGGGGAAGTGGTAAAATAAGATTTCCCACAATTTCGTGGGGGGGGGGGAACCCTCCTGTCTGCGGCCTTGTCCCTCACCAATGAATAAATTCACACATTTTGCATGAGCCACTGCGGCATTACTGTTAATTAGGACTACCCGTGATGCCGCAATGTGGCACATTCCCAGACGTATAGAAATGAACAGAATTGAGTGAAAGCTTTTGTTTTTATGTATTAAATTTCAAGTTACAATACAAAACACAAATTGCTCATATGATGACTAAGAAAGATACAAGATCTCTCTCTCTCTCTCTAGAGAGGAGAGAGAGCAGAATATTATAATGAATATTTTTTTTTCCAAATTAACCCTTGGTTAGACGCGCAATCTTTTGTCTTGCGGTTAGTCGCGTGGGGGACAAATTTCCCCCAAATTCAAATTTTCGTGCATACCATTCAATTCGTGACCAAATATCAAAGTAAGTGGTATTTTAATTAAAAACACAACATTAATGAGCAGAAAAAAGTAAGAATTAAAAAATATTTTTGAAATAACTTGAAAAAAAATTGTACGAATGCTTTGATTATGTGCTGCCCTACAATCAATTTATCAATAGATTTATAAATTGATTGTAGGGGACATTTGTCAACCGCGCAAACTAACAGAGAGTTAAAACGCGATATATTTATAATTTACTGTTGATGCAGATTTTTAATGATCATTTAACTTTTTTTACGTTTATCGTTACGAACTGAAAGAGCTTTATGAACACTTGATATTGTCTTAAAATAGTGTGTACCACAGACTTTTATTAATAACTCATAAAAGAAAAAAATATAGCAAAAGATTATAACTGATTTTGATACTGATGAAGAAATTAATGTATTAGTAAAAAAAATTCAGAGTGAGGTGAGCGGTTGTCATTTTTAGTGACTTGGACCTCCCCGAAATGAAATAACTACAAGATTAAATATGAATCTTATGATTTTTGATAACTGAAATTGATTGAAGAAATTTCTTTTATCGTTGTCTTATGAAACTGAGAAAATTAAAATTTCTTAACTGTCTCAAGAATTGGACGAAACATATATGGAACACGGGGGGGGGGGGGTTACGGTTAAAAATTTAAATGTCCTGAAATGTTTTCCCCTGTATGCAAATGTATTTTTTTAGTAATTTCAATAGTAACGTAAAAAATTCGTTTAATTGTTTTTATGAATAGTTTATAATATTCATCTTTAGAGCTGTAGCCCTATTAGAAGTCGTTTTGTGCAATATTTATTAATTAATTAAAAAACTGATCAAAATTTTAAAATTCTGTTTGTTAAAAGTCCAATTAGAAGGCTAAAACTACTTTTGTTGAAAATTTCATAGCTGTACATATGCTCATATGCTTCATAGCTGTGCTTTATTTGAAATCATTTTCTAAAAAAAAAAAAAGTAGTAATAATAATAATAATGATAATAATTAAAAAAAATTAATTAAAAAAGAACTAACTAAAATTTTAACATTCTGCATGTCATAGGTACAAATAGAAGGACAAAACTACTTATGTTGAAAATTTCAGAGCTCTACTCCAATTTTAAGTAGCTTTCTATAGATCCATAGACACACTGACAACTTGTTTTATTATTATTTATAAAAAGCAAAAATTTTATTATAAATCCTTTGTATGCATTGTATGCTAACATATTTTTCTGTTTGTACCATTTATTATTTCATTAAATATATTCGTTACATGTGTTCAAATGTAAAATAAATTCTTTATACGCATTGCCAATTTTTATGTGAAATCGCAACTTATTACGCTCAATCGAGTTTTCGTAGTGTTAAAAACCACTTCACCACTACGAAGAAAACATGTATTCCAAACTGTTTACTAACTTTTTTTACCCTCAAAACTTGATTGAATACATTGTCATCCACAACGAATTTATCTGCTAAGTTTCGGCTCGATTATAGATGATAGCAAGTCAAAGTTTCCTTTCAATATTCATGAGCTAAGGACATATCACAATATTTAGAGCCGTCTAGGAGTTGTGTTTTTGTTTAATATAATTCTAGCTGTACGGCGGAACCGTGCTGCGGAGACTACTTATGTTATAAAAACATTAAGTCAATTTTTAACATTCTACTTGTCAAAGGTACAATTTGAAGTCTAAACTATTAATGTTGGAAATTTCTGAGATCTTAACCTATTTTAAGTAGATTTCTATAGATCAACAGCAGGGTAGGGAGGCCACAAAATACCAGGAAAAAAGTTCCCTGATAATTCCCTGACAGATTTCTAAAAAATTCCCTGATTTTAGGGCAAACTTTTTTTCAAATTTCCCCAATTTTCTTCGGTTTTCCAGATGTCTAGACACCCTGATAAAATAGAACATGAATACTAAAGAGATACGATGCAAATTTTTTAAAAATAGTTTTGCTGGTAATGAAAAGTTTAAATTATTCCGTAACATTAAACTTCTAATGGCTTATCACCACAAATCTTCGGGTAAATAGTGCCAAAATATGGATGAACGTACCTTAAACGATACAAAATTTCCCTGATTTTCATGAAATTTAAAAAAGTTCCCTGACATTTCCCTGATTTTTTACAGAATCAGAAAACTCCCTGACATTTCCCTGATTTTTTACAGAATCAGAAAACTCCCTGACATTTCCCTGATTTCCAGGTTTTCCCAGTTCTGTGGCCACTCTGAACAGACAGACACATAAACTATGTTTTACTATTATAGATTAAGTTGGTTACAAAATTACAAGGAATTATAATTATTCTTACTTTTTCAAATATATATTTATAACCCACTGATGAACGAAAATGTCGTGTGCGTCAGTGGTTATAAAGAAATATTTCACACAATCAAAATAATTATTTTTCCATATAACTTTGCCACCAACTAATATAATGTAAAAACTACTAGATTCATCATAATTTTATGATTCTAATCTGTTAACTAACAAGAGAAAAAAAAAAGAGTCAAAATGCCCCGTGGAGAATTGTCTATGTATAATACTTATAAAATATGCATTTAACAAAATGTATATTGAAAATTTATTTCGATGTGTTTGAATGCAAATAAATTTAACGAACAACAAATGTACGTTTTTCAAACCCATCCTAGGAATAATAATTGAAAAGCCAGGAATATTCTCTACAACAGTGGCGAATCGTGGGGTGCAGCAAGTACAGCCGGGCTGCATCTATATTCGCTTAAAATTAAAGTTTACTAATTACTAGTCAACTTTGATTATTTATTTCACTAATTTCCTTAAATATAGATTAGTATATTTCTTCTAAATTATTCAATCTTGGAAAACGAACTGATGTTTTCCTAAGGAAGACAAGTTTCAATGCAGTCAACCACTATAACTACATCATGCCATTCCAAACAAACGAAATACGAATTCTCTGTGAAAGTCCATGAGAAAAAAAAAAGAAAAAAGAAATAAACACTGGTTAGGGTCGACCCCTATTTCCCCCACACTATTTCTTAGAAAGGGGAAGTGATCCTCCTTCCCCTCACCATTCGGACACTTGACGGAAATAGGGGAAACAAACCGCTTCGGGGTGGGGGGGTTTACCATACCATGATGTTAATCGCCCAAGTGAAAATCAGTGCCATCTATGAGGAAAAGGTGCAAATGACATTGGTGCCAATCTGCCTTAAATGGGCCATTCTTCTGAAGCAGACAACTTTTCAATAATAAAACATTTTTTAAAAAAAGGATGCATAAATGTATCTTATATATATATTTTTTATTATTTAGGCTGTATACAACAAGAAAAAAATGCCAACACCGCAATTTTTTTAAAATTGTGAATAGAATTTTTTTTTTCTTCAAATTTCTGTGCTAAGACAATGGTGCTAATACGACAATTTCGAAAATGAGGTGATTTAAAAAAAAAATAATATTCAAATTTAATTATATTAGTAGTGCTGTACTGTTAAACTTATATAAATTTTAATTATATTTTGAATAAATAACAAGCATCATTATCCTGGTTTGCTGTCATTGTGTACTTTATATGCCAGGACAAAGATGGTCAGGACACTGATGAAATTGATTAATTAGAAGCTGGCACATTCTATTCAAAATTTTAAAGTTAATATACATATTTTCTAAAAGGGCAGTCTATATAATTATGTAGTATAGTATAAATATTGTAGTATTTTTTGTAGATGCCAGGAAAATGATGCGAAATAATTCACACAGCTTACTAAAGAAATAAAAGTTCTTGGAATAGGCACAAAAGATAGAATGCAACTGCCACCTATAGTTAAAATATTGAATGTAATGTACTAGGATAATGATGCTTTGTTCAGTGACATGCATTTTAGTATTTTTTTTTTTTAAATAATAAAATTATTTCCCATTGTATAAAACACTTTATTACAAATGCAATAAATTAAGTATGGTTGGAAAATTAGTTTTATTATTAAATTATTTAACATTTGTAACAGTATAGATGCCTCTATTGACTAGCCAGGATAATGACTATTGGACGTTTGGTATATTTTTAAATACATTTATATGAGAAAAATTCAATATGTTATTGATGAGAGAGTTAGCCTGGAACATGGAAAAGTTATTAAAAGGCAATTCATTACTTTTGTTTTTAAAGTTGTATAGTGTTGTGGCATGGTTATTCAAGAGTAATGAGAGTTTGAGTAAATGTACTATTTTTAAAATTCTTCATTGATATTTTTCACTCCTAAAGCCTTTTATTGTGAAAGGCATTACATTATAACCAATATATATATTAAAGTGATTAAATATTTTTAATCCAATTTGAATGAAAAAAATTATACAGAACCACCAATATTTAAGTTATATTAGAAATACACCATTACTGCATTTACATTAAGTAACAAAACTCATTATAAAGCTTTGTTCATCAATGTGTAAAAAAAAAGTTGTTGGAAAAAAGAATGAATTACCTTTTAAACCTGGTACAACAAACTTTCCAACAGTGTTGTTAAGCATTTTACAGAGTGGCCACAAAATTCAGGAAAAAAAGTTCCCTCATTTTAGGGCAAACTTTTTTTCAAATTTGCCCAATTTTCTTAGGTTTTCCAGATGTCTAGATACCCTGATCAAATAGAACATGTATTCTAAAGAGATAATATGCAATTTTTAAAAAAATAGTTTTGCTGGTAATGAAAAGTTTAAATTATTCCGTAACATTAAACTTCTAATGGCTTACCACTACAAATCTCCATGTAAATAGCGCCAAAATATGGCTGAACATGCCTTAAACAATACAAAATTTTCCTGATTTTCGTGAAATTTTAAAAAGTTTCCTGACATTTCCCTGATTTTTTTCCAGAATTAGAAAGCTCCCTGATTTCCATGTTTTCCCGGTTCTGTGGCCACTTTGTTTTACTATTTTTTTCATACTGCAATAGCTTTCTACAATGCTCTGAAATATTTTTCTATTTTATTCAGAATTATCACGAGCAAAATTTTATTTCTTTGCAAGTAAGTTTAAGGAAGCAGTATTGTCTAACATACATTCTAAATTCTATTGGCAAATCAGTTGAATATTTTAAATTTGACACACAATACCTAACATATTTTGATTACAACAAAATTAAATAATGATATTTTTATTAAATAAATTTCACGTAACAAAAGTTTTAAACATACTTGCAGTAGAACATTTAATTTTTCATCTAAAAAAATTCTTTACCCATTTGATAGCAGAAAAGCGCAAATGCGAATAAAAAGCAATAACTGAAATCCAAAAAAAAGAGAAGACGATTCTTTAGAAAAAGTCAAACGAAAACATAAGACGATATTTTTAAAAACTTAAGAGATAAATTGAGTTAAATACATGACATATGTTTCTAACAGAGGTAAAAAAATTAGGTACACGTATACAGACCTTAACATAGAATATTACAAAAATTGAAGGAGTGTTCCTCATAATTTGAAAGGTAACCAATTCCCCCATCAAGTGAAAATGTGCATTATAAAATAATAGTTCAGATAATACTACGAAAATTTTGTTTAACACATTTTAAATTTCTAGAATAAATTTCAGCACTATCAAGTAACAGCAAAGAATATCCATCTTACACAATTAGTGCATTTTCATTCAAATTGCTAAAAATTCGTAAAAAGGGTCAAGCTGTTGTCAAATATGCAAAATATTTTGATGGATAGTTGCGTTCGATATTTTTTTTTTTTGCTCAAGAGATACAAAGACGGGTCTGGTAGCATGCCCCATGTTTCATTGGAAAACAGCTCTGTGTTTTCACCTCTCCTTGACAGAGAAAGATCCCGCAAACTAAACAGACAAAGAATAAACTTTACAATCACCATTGTGTCTAATCCATTTCCAAATAATTAATTGAAAGAATGAATTATCCAGTATGCACACTTGTTGATTGCGACGATTACCCTGGGTTGGTTGTTTTCTGATTATCTGGCGCCGTCAGCAACACGAGGGCTATAATGCGTCGAAACATTCGTCATTTGACAAGCCAACATACATTTACAAACACCCATGCTTTACACGGGACTCGAACCCGCAACCTCGCAGTCTAGAAGCTAGCATGCTAACCACTATACCGTTTGGTCACGGTTACCCTGAGACTTTTCAAATTATAAAAGTGCAAAATCACAATATTTTTCATAACTTAGCATATAAGAAAAAAAGCTAAATACTCTTAATTTACGTATTTATTATTTCTCACTAATTTATATCACAATACATGCACTAATGTATATGAGTTATTATCAATCAATTATTAATAAAAAAACTGATACAAAAACCAATCTATTGAAACTATTGTAAAGAAAATTTATAAAAATAACCATTGGGTTTTCACACATTTTCTGTGTTTGTCTGTAACTGATCTATGGTGGCTTAACCAGCTGATGACATATTTGTTCGTTTTCCACTTTTGTATAGGAGGACCACTGATTTTAACAAATGCAAGGTTTGCCACGTGAAGAATCATTAATTGCGATCTCCAATGCAGGGTTGGCATGGGTTAAACCAAATTGTTTATTTCTCAATTTTTTTTTTTTTTTTTTTAAAGAATAATTTAAAACTGTATTTTTATTTATTTACAATTAGATTTTTCAAATTACTTGATATTGTAAATAACTTTTACTTTTAATCAAAAATTTTCTATTCCAAAGATATCTTTTTCAAAAGGAATTTATTGAAAATGTAACAATTATAGAATGATGGCAAATGCAAGAAAATTACATAAAAAAGTTTAATTCTGATGTATTGAATGAAGTTTAAATAATTTTTATTACAAAAACAACTACAGCGAATCCTGAGAGAATATTTTCTTTCTTTTTGGAGTTGTACAATTGTTAATTGACAGGTTTTAGAAAAATCAACAGAACTTATTTTTTTTATTCAAAACGTAAAATCCAAAATTTGTTTTAAATGAAATAAAGAATTTAGTTTTCTTGCTATTTTTTAAGAAAATCACAAAAATGAAATATCTACATTCTTGGTACTATAACATAATTGAGTGTTGTTTCTGCAAATGAAAAATTATACGAATACTATAGATAGATAAAGTTCTAATCTATTTTTAAATAAATCTTGCATTTAAAGACTATAGAACAATAGATTTTTATTCCACAAAATTATTAATTAAACTTAAATTACAGTCTACATTTTAAATGTTTCTAAAATAAAGGCTTTGTGTTTTAACAGCTTATTTCTAAATCTTAAAAATATCGTTTTGAATAATTTATCACCATTACTGATGAATTTAAGAGCAATATTCCATGTATTATGTAGTAAACAATTACCATTATATTATACTGTATAGATTGAATTTAAAAAATATTACCTCTCAATAAAACATTAAAATTATGATTTGAATGTCCACATAAGTAGCAAAAATTGTTTATTTATTTAAATTATTTTCAGAAGGAATATTATTAGTTATTTGAACATTAATTATTCTAGCTAAAGTCAAATTTTATTTATAAATATGTAACCAAGTAATTAGAAAGGATTTTTTCGGTTTATTTATTTAAAAAAAAAATTTTTTTTTTTTCCAACCCTGCTTCAATGTGATATAATTATGTTCATTTGGCTGAAGCTAAGCATTCTAAGAGCTTATCGAAATGACTTTAGAGAAGTTCATCAATGGTCTTAAATCTTCGAGAAATCTTGTCTTCCGTTATCCAGAAAATATCGATATGTAGTTATCAATTTTCAAGCAACTCCTAATAACAATTAATAAATATTTCTGAAAAGGCTGTCAAAAAGTATCGATATTTTTTCGAGAGACGATACTTCATACTGATCGATTCTCAAAAGAGTACCAGTACAACATACAGGCGCCACTACACCCCTGTTGATTGAAGTGACACAGAAGCAGTCTGTGGTCAAAATTGTTAGTGCAGCCAGAACAGTGACTCATTGCATTAAATTTTATTTCAATAGTTCTTTGACATGGATGGGCCTAAACTAGAACTTAGATGGGGATATAAGACATGAAATTTGAAAAAAACATATAATTTTTTGTTTTAAATAATTCAGATTAATCAAAATAAATACATATTTGGATGCGAGTGTATAAATTCACATTCATTTTAAATGAATAAATTTTGATGTGTAGTTTGTTTGTACATTTTGCCGATAGAGATGTTTTTAATATTTAAAATTAGATGCAAACACTGTTTGCAGATTCTATGCTGAGTTAATGAATATAATTATTAAAAAATTATGTAAAGGTATCATTTACCCAACTAAGTTAATTTATGAAATTGTGTCATTGAAGAGAATCAGCAAAATTTTACACATTTAACTTCTAAAGAAATAGCACATTTTACTTCTTAAAATTTGAATTACCAAAATGATGTTTCCTAATTCTAACAAGAATTGCCAACTGTTACACACTGTTTATTCAGAACAAAGAATAATCAGACCTTTTGTTTAAACCCACAGAAAAGTTGAACTTGTAATCACAGAATGGAAACCAATGACTTTTCAAGGACCTAAATAACATTTAAAGAACCTTAGAAAATTTGTTTTCAGTTATCATATCTTAATATAAATTTTTAATAGATTAAATTCAACTAAAAAAATTATAGAAATTCTCAATATTATGTATGTGAAGTATTAATAAAAGTAAAAATATTTTTATTGAAATATGCTAAAGATAATATGTATATGGACGGAGTAGATCTCGCTGACCAAAATGGGAAGTAATACAATAGAATAGCAAAAAAATCTCATAAATGGTACATTTATATGTTTTGGTTTTTCAGGGTTCCCACTCTTATTGAAGAAAAAAATTCAAGGACTTTCAAGGACCTTTTTAAGAAAATTCAAGGACCTTTCTAGAAAAATTTAAGCACCATAATTTTAAATACTACATCAGATGTAAAATTACAAAACGGAGATTATCGATGGTCAGGGGTGTAGTGGAGTGGAAACACGAGGCAAAGGCGATCCTTTACATTAATAGAAGGCGGAATGACGTTCCCTCATCTAATTCCCCCCCCCCCCTCTCTTTACGTGATACTGAACTCAAAGCCAGGTAAGCAAACAAAAAAGTCATTTCGTGGGAATTTGCTTTCGTCTGGGATCCACAACTTCAGAGCTGAGCAGGCAAATTCTAGTTTTTGTAAAACACTTGAAAGAGGCGAGGCAATCCACACATGGCCATTTCTCCTTGATTAGAAATGAACTGACATAATATATGTTTACATCTAGCTATGATTTATTCAATAGCAATTATCTTCTTCAATGAATGATCTGTATTTGTGGAGGAATTCCAGATGTCAAATTTGTATGGTTCGTCGTATATACAGTCGAAAACTTCCACCCACAAATTCACGCCAAATATCTACATTTTTAAAGAACAAAACTTTGGCCTAACACATACAGTTATTTGTGCGCTTTCCTTAAAAAATATTTCCCCTCCTCTAATTTTAACGGGAACACTAAACGATTTATATACAAAAGTTATGTAACTTTTTTTTTTTTAATTTTTATATCACGGATTTAATAAATTATTTGTAAACCTCTCAACGTACCTAACAAATGAATTCGTTCAAAAGGAAAAAACAAATGACATAAAAGATGGGTTTTTTTCACAACCCAAAAAAGTTAAGCAAACCTGCGGTTCTGACGGAATCAACTGGTTAGTGCTAAAAATCCAGATAGGTAAGAGCAGAATGTTGATATTTTGTATTAGCTTTTAAGGTGTTTTGAGATCACGGAATTATAGCATTTATATTTTGTCAGATATTGGGAAATATTTATTTTATTCCCAGTTATTGGGAAAATCAAACTGATAACTTGTTTGAACATGGAAAAATATGTTCAAAATAGTATTGATTTTTAAATCCTTAATATTAACTTCGCTTTTGTATGTTTGTGAATTTGAATATGTTTAGTTCAACAAATAAAATGTTGCTTGAATGTATAGTAAAGAGACTGGCTTCAAGCACTCCAATACGTTGTTGTGACAGAACTGAACGGTTGTTAACTTTGTTTCACTTTAACTTGACAGTACTGATAATGCTTCATTAGCCAAATTGCAGCCCTTCACAACCCAGTGTTGAAAAGGGGTTCCAAGGCTTGCGCTAAGAACAGAGGACTACTAAAAAAAGTAATACGTAGCAAAAATTAGTAGTTTTAATAACATGTATTTTATTCAATTCTTATGAAAATAATTTTATTACAATTTTTATGTTTTATAAAAAAAAAATTGAATCCACGGGTTCCTAAATAAAAGCTGACTTAAAATAATATTATTTAGTGCAGAAAACTCTACGATTTTAATAGTTTGCACCCATACCATATAAAGCACCCTTACCATTTTTGGAGTGTTTTTTATACCCATTTTCATTGTAAGGGGCGCCAAAACTCATTCTTGCACACATAGCATTTTACTCTAAGGCCCGTCCTGTATATTTGATTTTCCTTAATATAAAAGTGCTAATGGTTTTGCAAATGGGTATAATACATCGAAATTCGGCTGCGAAGAAGCAGGAAAGCAATTCAGATGTATTACTTTAAAATACAAAATTAAATTGCTTTTCGGTTTGAGAATGAGAAAGTTTTACGTTTACAGTTATTACAGAATTTACTCCAAAAATGTAGCAGCAGTTCTTAAAAAAAAAAAAAAATCATACAGTGGCGGCAATAAGGGGAGGGAATTTCCCCGATCTTTTTTAAAATCTAGCGATTTTGATGGCAAATTATTCATATAATATATATTTTGCAGTTTGCTTTCTCCTCTGATTTATGCCCATTTTTGACTATTATTGTCACCAATGTTGAAAAGACAAAATCGAACTGGTTAAGATAAAAAAAAAAAGCCCATGCAAATCTGGCAAGTAATGAGACTACATTGAAATATCCTGCTTAAACTTAGAGATGATTGAGATAACACACAAATTAATATTTTATCAAGAAATTTTAAATCGACAGATGGATTTGAATTTTCCAATTATTTTATTAATGGAGCAAATTTGGAAAAGGAAAGGAAGGATCTATCAAGCAAAAGGAACTTCTCTACATTTTCTTTTTGAGAAGGAGAAAAGCCATAAAACTTTCAATCAACTTCTGCAACAATCCCAATCTTTTTCATTCATTTTGAAAATCTATTTTGAGGAGCTACAGAATCTAGGAATTTATCCGAACCCATTGCATCTCTGACATTTTGGAAAATTATTGTAAAAAATGTTTAAAAATTTGTGTCAATAATATGTTTGAAAATGTGTTATAATCCTTTACAAATTGCTAAACAATCTTTTAAAATGGGTTATGCAAAGCAAATTATTTAAAAATCCATATAACTATAGTTTAAAAAAATTATTTGAATAAAAGAATAAGTCGAAACACGCAATTTTTTCAAATTTTTTTTTTGAGGTACTCATGAGCTATTTTGAGATTATTATAGTAATATTAACAAACTATTTAAAGTTGTCCTTTTTACTTCCCCTTCCCTAATACACAGAAAAAAATATATAAGTTTGTAACGATGCAACATAGCGTTCCCTCACTTTTTTATTTTACACTACACCACTGTCATTGGTCACTTAAAAATTCAAGGACTTTCAAGGACCTTATCCTTTTTTCAAGGACTTTCAAGGACCAAATTTCATCAAAAAAAATTCAAGGACTTTCCAGCACTTTCAAGGACCGTGGGAACCCTGTTTTTGGTAAATCTTGCAGAAAATAATTATTTACATAACTTTGAATCTCCTTTTACTGATAAGTCCCTTGGCAATTCACTTAATTGATGCATTGTGCAAAGAAAACAGAAAACTTTCCCCAGTTGTGTCTTAAATATCCTATCTAATCAACAACATGAAAGAAATGAAAAAATATCCAGACAGTGCAGTTTAATGAAGAAAAAGTTGTTCAAATTTAGCATTTGAAAGTTCATGGATTTACAAAGCATGTCATGTATGTCTTTGCATAGATTATTTTGCCCCATTTCTTAATAAACAATTATTAGAAACTGCCATTTCAAGATGTAAAATTGTATTAGATTTTTCAAATATGCAAGTCATTTTAAAATGGTTGCTTTTATGATCATATTATATGTGTTTGTTCTAAAAATTCATTCATTCATAAATTTTGCAATCGGGCACACAACATCAGGGCAAATTAAGGACCTCTAAGCATTTTCAAGTACTTTTAAGGTCTGGAAAATAAGTTCAAAAATATTAAGCATCCTTAATGACTGTGGTAACCCTGTTGAGATATTTTGGGAAAAAAGGAATTTTTTCTGAACCTGGAAATATTGAATTCTTTGAACATTTCACATAGGATTAAAAATATCAGAATTTAGAGAACACATGAAAACTGACTTCATAACGTTTCACTAAATCAGCCAACAAGCAATTTTTCCTAAATCAGAAAAGGATTTGATGACCATCAGCTTTCACATTAATTTGCATTTCTGCATCAACCACTTAAATTAATTCATTCCATTCTGGATGAAAGAAGTGTTGCAGGAAATGTTTAAATTTAATATTTATTGCGGGAAATAAAAAAGAATAGCAATCTGAAGAATACAGATCCTATAAGGAATAAAACTCTCAAGACACAGCTTCAGTCAAATAAGCATTTTATTTATTTAGGCTTGTACAGTGGGAACACTTTCATACGTTGATCTTAAAACTGTATTAATCTGCGACTGGACCTGGCCAAGGTCATTTTGCCATCTGGTCAGAATTTCTCTCAGCTGTTGCCACTGGGGTTTCCCAAACGTTCGATGCATGGTGGAACTCACATGAACACGTTGTTGGAGCTCGTCAATTTTTGCACGTGCCAACTTGGTTCGAAGAACTAAAAGAAGAATTCCATGTTACTAAAACCTCCTACAGAATCGTTTTTAGATAAATATGCCTTAAAAAAAGTCACCAACACGATAATTTAAAATGTTTTTTACAATAAGAGAAATATCACTAATAAGTCATATAAAATAAGCGCCAAACTCGGAATTTAAATGCTTTCATTACTATATAATATTTTTTCATTAATATTATTAAAACTTCTAAGAGAATAATCTCATACAAAAGTATGTTGTTTAAGCTACACTTTCACTTACATATTGGAAATATTGAATTTAAATAATATGCATATTTAAGCTACTGGAGAGAAACATATTAGCACACATTTAAAAATAAAATATTGATGTACAAACTAATACATCTATAAGCATTTTTAATGAAATGTACTCTCAGAAAAATATTTGAATGGAAATATATTATAAAACACAATATTCAAAGAAATATTTTTGAAGCATTCAGAGGACATCACATACCGATTAAAAGTTAAGTATGATTAAGCTTAAATCGTACAATTCAAATAAATCAGATGACAATGAATTGGCAGTAATGCCGTTTGAATTTCAAAGCTCACAGAAGCATACAGAAAGTTAATATTTAAAGAAGAAAAAAATTCAAATTATATTTTCAAAGTAAAAAAATTTACTATAAAGAAAAGAATACCATAACAATTTATTTTTTAAAGAGTACATTTTCTTACAATAATTTTAATAAGTTATTTTTTCATAAACAGAAATGTACTAAAAAAATTTACACATTTCAATTATGAGGATGCAATATTC
Source organism: Linyphia triangularis (assembly GCA_963978545.1). NCBI lineage: Eukaryota > Metazoa > Arthropoda > Arachnida > Araneae > Linyphiidae > Linyphia > Linyphia triangularis. The sequence continues at coordinate 468,237 of OZ021729.1, forward strand.
AATTAATATATTCTTCAGAAGGAAGATAGTACATACATTCATAGTTATTTTCATGCTTAACATATTTAGATTTAACAATACTCCCAATTCAAGAAAAATCATAATTCACAAAAAAAAATTTTGAACAAAAGTATTATTATTTTTTATACAGAACACATATTGCTCCCTTTACCTCAAAACACATTGGTTTTAAATTTATAGAAAGAAAATAGAAATCTTTACAATAAATTTCTAGTTTATAAAAGACATTAAATTCCATGTGATCCACATACAATTTGTTTTATTATAAAAAACAGCTGTTTTTTGCAGTTTGTTAATATTACTGTTGAACAATTACATTTTATTAACTTTTGGACTTAAAAATTAATTTTGTTTGAATTGTTCATTTTATTTAAAAAATATTAAATTTTTTTAAAGTAATTTTATTTTAATTATAGTATATTCAATTTCCGCAGTTTATTTATTGTATAGTTAAAAAAAAAAATTAAAAAAAAAAAAAAAAAACCTACCATCGATAATGAAACCTTCTACTTCCTCAGGTTTTAATTGCAATTCCGACTCAATGACATTAAATGGAATTTCCTTTTGTGTTTCTGACATTTGCATGAAGGTCAAGAGTCTCATTTTCTGAAGATTTTGTTCATGGGAGAGACCTGAAATAATAAATAAACTTTAAAACACAAAAAATACTCTAAGCCAATACAAACTTGGAAATCACACATATTTTTGTATGTTTTAAACACAGGAAACAAAAGTTGAAAATCTACAATTTTTTAAAAATTTTTGGGGTTGAGGTATACGTGAAAAATAAAATTGGAAAAGACACAAGATAAAATCAGTTATGAATAATAAAATACTTATTATCATCAATGACTTATTTGATAGTATTAGTTGTACCCATATTAATTTAATAATCTCATGTTCATAAAAATATAAAGTTCTATTTATTATCAGAGGATTTCCGCCAATGTCATAATTATATTGTAACTGATAAGTTAGTTCTATAGGGAGAAAATTTTATTTAAGCGTTTAAGGATTTCAATAACTTTTTCTCTCCTGCTACTGAAATACTATGCTTTGGGGGAAAAAAAACAGGTCAGCAAAAAAAAAATTATTTTTTTTTTGACATAATGGGATGTTTTGCTAAATATGTTTTCATGTCCACTGAATCCATAAATGATCTCCATTTCCTTCCATCAAGTACAAATTTTTTGCAAAATGCAGGGTGTTTGTATGAAAAAACAGAACACTAATGATAAAAAACACACCATTTTATTACATTGAACTAAATAATATTTCTTATAATTCTTTATCTGAATGAAAGTTTTCCCTCTTCTCTTTAGTTTTGCTTCGCTTTCTTCCGCTTTCCATTTTTTGTGTCTCGTTAAAGCATCCAACAATAGTCAGCTAGTATACTGATGTCCCATCTTCCTTTGCAGCGTCTCTCGAAATGAGATTCCGGGTCACACTAGGTTTTTATTTTTTCAGTCTCGACTCCAGCAATTCGGCAGCATCTTTTGAAAGACTTAATTCTCTAACAAGTCATTGAACTCACTTTGAATGCACTCTAATGAAATTACAAAAATGATTTTTTCAAGAAAATCAGACATGATGAAATTTGTTTAGTATTTCCCCCGGTTTTGGAGTAGACATCTATAAGAAACAGTAAAAAAAAATAATCCTATGCAGTTTTTAGGTCGCAGACCTGTGTTATCATGCAAGCATGGAATCGGAGAACAAAGGCTGCAGTAAAAAAAAGTCTCTCCACAAACAGCATGCAAAAAAAGATAATCAAGAAACTAAAAAATATTGCAATATAAAATGAAGAAATACATGAAAGCCATTTCCTCATTAAAAGAGCTTGCAACACAAGAGTTGCGTTTATAACACATGATATAAAGTTTCAGTTTGCCCGACTCTTATGTGAAATATATTCTTCAGTCAGAAAAATAAAAAATTAAACTTGAAGTCTCAACCGACTACTTTTGAAGAAAATTTTGAAAAATTATGTAAATATATCTATTTTTTCATGTGTCTTTAGTCTCAACAGCATACAAAAGGAGGAAAATGAGTGAAAATCTATAAAGATTAATATTTAAAATAAATTTTAAAAAAAAAATTAATAAATTTAAGTTTATTTTTATTTAAATTTAACATTTATGGTTAACACTGACAACAAAATTATTATGAATTGAATGCAATGTCCTGGAAACTAGTTATATATACGTTAACTATCTTGAAAATGACATTAAAGCTGAAATATATCTTTAAAAGTTACTGAGAAATGATTGTTTAAAATATATATTCCAAAAAATTAATGTTTAAAATAATATTTTTTGTATAAATGTGGTTACAAATTAATAACTATTGAACCTGGCACTTAGATCAAATGTCATTTTATGATGAGCATTACAAAGAACTTCCACAGAAAATTTTGCAACAATAATTTTGTTACTGTTAAATTACCATGTTAATAGTGTTAACAAGACAGGAAAAATTCCATTGAATTTGTAGAAAACAAGTTTGAAGTCCTAAGTTGCATTGGAAACCTGTTGATATGGTTGTATTAAATTTATTATAACTTTGTTCATAACTGACTTAGAAGAAAATTAAAGCTATTTTTAGAAACTTTAAGAAACAAGTTTTCACAAAATCACATAAAAAAATAACTGTGAAATTTTATGAAAATTCGAGTTTTTAAGGTAGTCGGCTACCTTAATTTTTTTTTTTTAACTTGGTGACTTATTTACCCAAGGAATTGACAAAGTCCTTGTTAGCTGCATAGAACGTCAAGTAGGAAGATAGCTTTTCAGACACAAAAATCGTCAGCAAGTCATGAATAAGTTCTCCTTCTAGAAACCTAACTGGCTTCAAGGCTAGCAAATGATCCATCAGAAATGTATTTGGATCAGCAAGAGAAGTTACAATGCACCTGAAAAAAATAAATTATTTAACATTATGTTGGCAAATTGTTTTAATTTCATTTCATAAAAGTCAAGCCTAGCGTTAAGTTTTAAAGGAATATTTAAACAAATCTACGAATTAATATTGTTCTAACAGTGATGTTTTTGTGTATTTCTTTTAAAAAAAATTTGACTAAATTTGAATTTTTAATTAAATTTTTACACCTAAAAACATGCTATATTAATCAGAGTTTAATAAAATATGTACTTGTCTGTCCAATTTAAAATCGTACCTGACAAATCACAAGATTTTTTTTTTTTTGCTTTGTAAACTTTTTTAACGTGTACTACATACACTGATGTAAATTTAACATGTACTACATACATTGATATAAATTAAGGCAAAGAAAATCAATAGCTTTGGTTTTAAAGGAACCAAACCTCCAAATAGAAAAACCTCTAATATAATATCCCAATTATAAAGTCGACAAGGTTCCTTTTTCAGCCATAGAAATCAGCAATAAAAAAAAATTAAAAAAATGTTAATAAGCAGCTGTCTTGCGATCATTTTATGGAAAATAGCAGATTCGAAATTAAATTTTTTTTCCAGTTTCTGAATCTTTGAAACTAAAAAGCAACTTAGAAATTGCCATTGCGTATTAAGCCAATATAACACACAGAGCTAAAGAATTAGAACTGGAGTGCGGACTCTGCGAGCCAACCACATCACACCCCATTCCGAAGTGTGTGCATGCAAATAGGCAAAAGCGGGGACTATTTTTCTTTGAGTCTTATCTTAATCACAATAAACCACCAAAGTTGAATTATTTTTCAATATTTATGAAATTTCAAGTTCAAACGCTTATATTCAGTTCTCTTAATTTAAATAATTTTTTTAATAAGGAACGTAGCATTGCAAATTAAGAGTAGAGTCACTGATATGTCTTTCTAAGTACCTTTTTAAGCAATATTATTAAGTATATCATGTATAAAAGCATATCGAAATAATGAGATTGTATATATTTAATTCTTACACAATAGTTAAATAAAACTAAAATGTCCAGAACTTCATGCTTGCCTTTCTTCAAAATCCTGGTTATACCTCTATGTGCCATATCCGAAATATTTACAATTCATGTGGTCTTATTGAAAAACAACTATACCAGAGAAAATTTATCAACTTCTGTCTTTTAGTCAAGACTTTTTTTATGTATATTTTTTAAAGTTAAATTTTTACCATAATGTTTTAAACGCAACCTAAGATAGGAATATAATCAAATCTAAAAAGCAGAATAAGGTTTCCTAATTATATCTACCATTCGAATTCATAAAAGAAGCATTCATGTATTTAACCAGTCATTAAAAATATCCAAACAATAAATCAGTTTGAAACAATGAATGATTATTTTATCAAATCACTAAAAACAAACTATTTCTTACAAGTTAGTTTTAATATCCAACATGTATACAAAAAAAAGACTAAAGCTCGCACTATGTGCTTAAAGATATGAGATTGAAGTTTCGATCTATTCTCTATCAATTTCCACATCTGTCTCTACAATTTAATACAAAACAAGAAATTACCATTCTAAAATAATTAAAAAATTTAATAACAAATTTAGTTACATAGCTTGAAAAGAGGAAAACCGCAGAATGTCTTACTATAATGTGCTTTTTGTATACTTCCGTGAAGGGTCGCTTGTTAAGTGAGTAGTTACTCCAGTTCTGTATTCTAGTTCAGTGATATATGATTAAATTATTTTTTAGGACGCAAGATACATTCAGTTATTTTTACCCCTTTAATTATTTTTCGTAATTGCAAATAATATTAAGTCAATTACATTTAGTAATTTAAAATATTTTTTTCATGGTTAATCAAAAGTAAAATAAAACTTGTTTAATGATGGAAAAGGCAGTATACTAGAAAAAGTGGGTCGTAATTGATAAACTTTCCAACTCATTCTTCTCTTACAACTTTCTTACCTGTTTCATAGTGAAAGTTTAAATATAAATACTGGAAAAAAATCACTGATAAAGATGGTGTTTAGTATATACAAATAAGGAGATAAAATGACAGAAGAAGTCAAGGAAGGTCTCTTTTGCTATACAGTGCCATCTATGCACCGCTTCAAGTCATGAATAAACATTATTTGGCACAACTATGCGGCATCAGTTTAGAGCAAATCATTCTCTGAATTTTAGGCTCTGTAGGAGAGGATCTTTGAATATTAAATTGTTGTTACTGCCTGTTTGGCACTAATTAACCGAAAATGGACATTCCCCCCCCCCTTTTCCCCTTCATTATTTTATGAAACAGAGGATATTAAAATTTCTTAACTGTCTCAAAAATTGGAAGGAAAATACATGGAATTCATTTAAGGTTAAAAATTTAACTGTCTATAAATGTCTTCCACTGTATGCAACTGCATTTCTTAGTATTTTTAATAGTACCAGAAAAGTTCCTTGAATTGTTTTTATGAATAGTTTATAATATTCTTATTAACAAAAATATTATTAAGTTTACTTAGCGAGTTGTCAAGTTTATAAGAAGAGCTTCGAGTATCAAAATTATTTAAAACAATTTGTCAACAAAATTACTAAAGTGACATTAACCCAATAAAGACGACTTTGAAATTGGTAAAAAGTCATTGTTTTTAACTTGTTTATTTAGATAATTTAAAGTATAATTTGAATTTTTCAGAATTTTGGTAAATTATTTTTATGCTTTTTAAAAAACACTAAATGGAACCACAATCGCAATTCATTCGCACAGAAAAAAACTAAAATGTTGATTGGCAGGTTTTCTTACAAACCTTCATCAATGGGTTAAAGTACAAAGGTAAAACCCCACGAAAAGCATGCTGCTGCTTTAAGTACTGCTTGAAAGAGAAAAATTATGTAATTATTTGATAAAAAAAAAATCACATTTGTGTAAAGTAACCTTACACATTTTCCTGTTTTTTTTTGTTTTTTTTTTGCATATACATTATCCACAAGAACAGCCTAAGACCAAAATGCTGTAAGTGCAAGAATAAGTTTTGATGCCTGTACTATGAAAATGGGTATAGAAGAAACTACAAAAATGGTAGTGTTCAGTTGACTTCTATGATATCAGATATTGACAAACTTTGCTGCAAGAACACATTAACTTCAAATCCACACATGTAACATTGTAATATAACTTTCACAATATCTTAACTAGTTATATTATTGTGTAGATTTAAATAATAAATAACAATAAACACTTCTTGGGGCTCCATGAAAAATGTTTGCTTCAAAAGAGGTTCTGTGACCTGAAGAGTTTGAGAACTGCTGCAATAGGGCAATGAAAACTAATCTTTCTACAGTTCCAATTTCCTATATTATTTGCTTTAAGTAAAAAGTGATGTTTTATAAATTTAAAGAAAATAAATATGTAAACACTACAAAAAAAATAATTATTCAAAGCAATAAATTCTAAATAAAATATGCTGTTCAACATAAAACAAGAACCGACGCATTCAAAGAAATTAAGAAAATTGCATTCAATTCAAATAAATGGAAAAAAATTCTCACTTGTGGGCATCATCTCTAGCCTGGGAAGCATTATCCTCTGTGTAAGTGCCAAGCAATTCAATCATCACTTTAGCAGCCATCTCGCTGCAAAACAAAATATTTATAAGAAAAATAAATTATTCATTTGAAAATTATGAAGCATTAAGTGAGATCATCAATTTGTCACAAAAACTTATCCTTCTAGTTTTTGCTGCACTATCTGCCAAAGTATTGTTTTAAAATGCTTGAATTTTAATACCAATATAACAACTGCAATGAAAGCTTATCAAAAAAATTTGAAGGAAATAAATTTTTTCATTGGGCTTTAAAAAACTTGGATAAGCTATCTTACCCAAACTTTTAGAAAAGTTATAAAATTACTAATTAATTCCTTCTTAATGAGCTTTTATTGCTGTTTTCATACCTGGTATTAAAATTCAAGTATTTTAAAACAATGTTTAGGCAGATAGTGCAGTAAATACAAGAAGCATCAAGTCTTTGGAGAGACAAGCTGACGATTTCTCTACAGTCCAACCTCATTAATTCGAACATGCTTAAAACGAATTACTGTCAAACTACATTTGCAATCCCCATCCTATTGTATGCACAAATAACGTCATTTTCTTTTTGTTTAAGACAAACACGCTTATTGTGAACTATCAGATTAACTGAACTCATATTTGAAGTCCCTAATGTTCACTCAGTAAAACAAACAAAGTAGTTTTTCAATCATTACAAACTTTGTCTTCCCAAAAAGTCTTCAAGCAAACACTGGTTTTTAACTTGTTGAGATCTACAGGGGTTTAAAGAGGGTTCTACAGGTGACAATGTGAAATCTTTTCGTTTCCCATTCATAAGTTGTTTCCCATTCATGAATTGTAGTCTGTACTGTCCTTGTTCAGTGGGTAGATTAAATATTTTAGAATGAGCTTTAAAAGTAAAAAAACCCTCAACTTTGGAAGAAAAAATATGCCTTACTCATTGAAGTTGATGACGGAGTCAAGACTAAAACTGAAATCGCTGCTAATTTTAGAATTCACAAAAACACTTGGTCCACAATTTTAAAAAATCACGAAAAAAATTGAAGCAGCTTTCGCAGCAAACCAATTTGAACCCAAATGCCATCTTTAGCAGAAGCATCCATTGCTCTCAACACTTAGTGTCAATTTCTCTTGGGAAAAAACAATTCATCAGAAGGCCTGAACAGTTTAGACTGAATTGAAGACTTCTGGACAAATTGTTCAGAAAAGAGTAAGAAACAATGTGTTATAACTGAGTTTTTTAGGAAACAATGGGGTATGTACCTCACCCTGTTAGCATACAACATTTTTTAAAGATTTTCTCATGTATTCTTAATTAATAAACATTGAAACTTATAAATCTTTTTATATAAGGGTCATTCTCCAAATTCGGGCACTTTCTTGAAACTCAAGAATATTAATAAAATATATATTTAAAAAATTGTATCATGTAGTTTTAAATGGGTAGTAATTAGTACCTGAAATACAACATTTATTTAGAATTGCTTTTGTGGAATATAATTCAAAATATGGGAGGAAAATCAACTCCGTGGACTGCAACCAGTCCATAGTTTACAGTTAGTTTTATATAAGCAGTCATATTATTAAAACTACATGAAATATTATCTTTTATTTAAGTAAAATTACATAAATATACTTCGAAAAATAGTTTTACGTATGGAAGTTATAACAAATATTGTAAATTTACAAAGTTTTGGCTATCTTAAGTTTGCAACCAGGTTTTAGCATCATCTCCATGGACAGAGATATTTTTCTAAAATTCTTTACATATGGCAATGCTACTCATTTTGTCTAGTGTCATTGAAAAAAGACAGACATTTTCTATGTATCTACATTGTGCACAGATCTGAATGAAGCTTTGTTTGTACACAGAAAAATAAGACATTCTCAATTCTAGGTGAGTATGTTTATTGGTTGTCAACTCCATGGCTTATATAAAACCTATAAAATGTAAACTATTATCTGTTTTTTTTTTATATCATATTAGAAGTACATGATAAAAAGACATCAAATACCTGAACACCTTTTTATAATATTAAAACTGTGCTTCAACTTACACTCAAAATGTGATTTCATCAACTCCATGGGCATCATCTCCGTGGGCACCATGTGGACAACTTCGTCCATGGAGTTGATTCTAGGCCTAACTAATGAATTCTAATTCGTTTCTAATAAATATATTTTCATAAGCTCATATTTATTGACATCTACTTCTCATGTTTTATGTATAAATTAAGTTTATGTAATTTTTTTTCCATCATTAAATGATATTTAAGCATATTTCCTCCATAAATAAGTTTTTAAAAATGCTAAGTTCCATACATATAAATAGGCATAAACTTGGTGACTATAAATGATTATGATGGTATAGCTGTGTCAAATGTTTAAACTTTTTTAAAAAAAAATTGCAACCATAATTGTGGATACAAATGTGGCAAGTAATAGTATTATTTGATTTTAATCTTAGAGTAGAGTAGTTGTTAACGTTATGAAAAATTTACAAAAAGTTGAAGTTACATTACTTAAATGGTAGCAAAGAATTTTTTTTATATCTTTTAACCAATTTAATATGCATTTTCTAAATTTTAGTTGTGGCTTAAACCAAGAAAGAATCTAAGAAATACAAGTTAGAAAGGTAAAAACAAAACAAAGAATGCAAGAGAAAAAGACATGTGCATATTAAAAACGACCCAGAGTTATATGAAGAAGCAAAGAGAAAATAACTCAAACAGTACCATGTTAAAAAAGAAACAGGTAAAATAAAATCTATTAATGAAATTGCACCAGCCCGAGAGCAAAGAGCTAAGCAAAAAGTTGGAAAGCTTGTTCAAAGAAATACTGTGCAGCCAAAAAGGAAGATGAAAAGTTAGTGAACATATTAAGTCTGGATAACTCTTCTCTATAGAACATCAAAACAATTCGCCATTATCACTGTGTGCAAGTTTTGAAAAATCTGCAGAAACTTACTCTACCAGAAAATCTAGATATGTCATATGTCAGCGATTTTGGCTATGAGCTAGAATATATTAAGAACCATGTAGGGATTATTTAAAAAAAAATTAATTATATCATTTAGAAAGAAAAAAAAAATGTGTGAAAAACATGACATTAAAAAGTGCCTAGTTTTGGAGAATGACCCATAAGAGATCTAGAAGTTGTATTCTTTTCTATGTCAAATTCAAAATTTATGAGTTTTACTTAAATATGCATTAGCAAAATTCTTTTTAAAAAATTTTATTGTTTCTTGGATAAATCGAACTATGGTTAAGACGAATTAGTTTTAACGGTCCCTTGGAGTTCGTTTTAATGAGGTTTGACTGTAGTATGTTTGAAAAAGAAATATTACATTAATTGAAAAAGCAATTAAACTAATAAATAAACTGTATTTATTGCAGACCTTAAAATCACATTTGAATTTAAACAGGACTTAATCTAATATTTTTTAAAATAAAGGTTTACATTTTATCAGGGTATTAAGAAAGGAATCAATTTGAATATCCGACTCTATAACTTCTTGAAATCTGTAATGTTTAATTTGCATACAATGTATTCACTGTTAAAGCACTGTTTGAAGCATGGTTCATACAGATTTTTAAAATAAAAAATAAGGACTTTTTAAGGACTTTGTTAACTTTTTAAGGACTACGATTTTCTTTGCAAAGTATACAATGGGAAAGAAATTGAATGACATTTTTTTAATGCATACTAAAATTCACAAATGAATTTTTTAAAAAAATTCTTAATGAGTGCAACTAATCATCGTGAGAAATAGATCTATTCTTACTGAATGTAGCTTAAAATTTTCAAAGTGTAATGTATGCAAGTCACGTATATTTTGAATAATATTGGTCACTCATCTTTCTAATAGAAATTAATATAAGAAATCAGAAACTAAGAATGGAAAATATGTTTGTATTTTAAAATTGTGAAATTGATTTTACATCAAAATTATGGTTTTCTGATAAACTCAAGTTTCTTTCATAGAAGTTTCAAGTTCTTTTATTTGCCGTTGCTTTTCAGTTGCTGAACATCGAAGACTATTGGATTTGGCTATCAAAGTTAGATTCCTTTTCTCTTCTGCTTGCAGAGCATAATCATCAGCTGCCTTCAGGAGTTGAACTACATCTTTTTCCAACTGTCTCTTTTTTTGCTGCCTTTCTGAACATTTATCTAAATCAAGCTTTCTTTTTTGCTGCTCATTTATCTTAATTTTCTTTTTCTTTTCTTCGTCAAGATATGCAGTATACCTTTGTCTAGCAGTTGAAACTGAAAGCCGCATTCCAGCAGGAATAGATAATGTGTGCAGATTATCGATGCGGTTTATATAATCACAAATCAACTGCTGTGCAACATATGAATTTTCTTTTAGGTTTTCCACTTCGATTTTTTTATTAATGCTGAAACCTCGTTCAACAGTCGCTTGTCCATGGCTGAGAAGAAGCCTTTTAACAACATTCCATAGATTTGAATATTTGTCATTATTCATTCTAACAAAAAATAAATCATCTATTCTTTGAGTGTTTCTGTCAAATTCCAAAAATACTGAATGTTGCCTTGATACTTCTGTACTCAAAAATTCTTCGAATTCTGAAATCACCTTTTCACATTCATTCAGTGCGATTTGTTTGGAATCCACAAGAGTTCCCAGAACTAATTTCATTTTTTTTACGCATAATTTTTGGGTTGCAACCATATTGTTTGGAATCAAACATGTAAGGTTTCGAACTAACCCATATGCAATTGGTGATTTTTCTGTTAACTTAGTTACAATATTTATCAAAAAATTTTTGCACTCCATACGAAATACCTGGCGGTCAGATATTTTCTTCGCAGCAAAAGAAGATTTTAATTGCTTATCTGCAGCAAAGCCGATGTCAATTTCCTCTACTTTGCAATGAATTTTGACATTAAGATAGTCCAATTTCATAAGTTTTAATGGAGAATTGGCCTCTTCAACTACAGCCGGTTGAAGAAATTTTTTAAGTAGAATACGAATAATTTTACTTAAATCCTCAGCCAAGAAAAAAAGCATTGGCTTATCTGTCTGGTACGTTAAAAGGAACGGATGCAAGATATTAGCAATTGAGATAAAAACATGCAACTTGATTGCAATCATTTCATCGTCCATATGGTTCTGTACTATTTCATACGATTTACATTTCGGATATGCAAAGTCACCCTTTTTAATTGCTTTTACGAACTTAATGATGTCAGGTAGGATCTGTAATGCACATTCACCAACTGGAACATTTTCCAACCACCTATGGTCTACAAATTTTTTTGGATAGTTTTCATGTCCAACAAGATTATGGAAATCTTCTCTTCTTGCAGGAGAGTTCTTAAAAAGGAAATATACACTTTTAAGAAAGCTACAGATTTCCCAATTAGTTGCTTTACATCCACTTTTAAATGCATTGTGGACGACATGTAGCCCACAACTACCAAGGTTCAAGAGAGTCTTGTCAAATTCTTTCTTTACTTCATCTTGCAAAAGACTATGAAACTTCCAATTGACGTTTGGTCCGTCCATGGACACTTGAAGCACTTTTTCCAAATTCAAAGGTAAAATACTAAAACGAAAACTTTCGAAAATATCTACAGCAGTCGCATGACCCATAAATACGGAAGTTAGAAATGTCGTTTCTACTCTATTATTATACCAATAGCGAACATGAATGTCCATTTGCTTCTTCTGGCGCATATTGTTCAAACTTTCGTCAAATAACAGAATGTAATTGTCCTGTTCCTGCAGATCTCTCAGAAGCATATTTTTCAAAAACGGGGCAATTCCAAACACAGCATAGTAAGCTGTTTTGCGCTCTCCACAAGAAAATTGAGATGCAATCTTGCTGTCCGGGAATAGGCGTTGAAATATTTTACTCACATCATCATTTGATTTATATGAATTATGATCCTTAATTGTCTTTAGAGTCCAAATTATTTCTGCATCAAGGACATCATTTCTAGAAACAAATGCACTCAAACCAGGCTGCTGCTGCTGATGTGTTGTGGTACAAGAACCCTGACTTGTAAATTCAGTAGATGTGTTTGCAGATGGTTTGCAGAAAGTAACTATAACTCCTGTTGATTGTTTTGCCTTTGTCATGCTTATATGCTTTTGTCCTGAAAATAGAAAATACTTCCATTAATGCCTTTCGTTATTTATTTAAAAAAAAAAAAACAGGGGAGGGGGGGGGGGGGGGGGGGGTCGATGAATGCATTGGATTTATAAAAAAAAAAAAATTAAGGAAGGTAACTATTTACATAATTAAAAATTAAAAACTAACAAAATATATATATATATATAAATACCAATTTCTGCATTCGGATTCGTTTCTAGAAAATTTCGCACCGTGACAAGGAATATTAGTGAAGTTGACGCGAAAGCGCGATCGTCACGGTGGCCAGCGAATTCTCAATTAAACAGGGGTGGGGGGGGGGGGAGCTAAAAAGATCCTAGTTGCCTCACCGACCAAGAATAAGGCCGGGGACACACAGGAACGGTACAGGAAAGGCGCGGCTACAAGCCCCCTTTTGATAAATGTCGAAGAAAATTCGAAGAAGTCGAGAAAAATTGGGACAGCTACTCCTCCCCCTTATAAATACCACCCTCCTTAAGATTTCAGTGCATTATCTCCCCATTTGACATAAATCAAAAGGGGGGCTTGTAGCTGTGCCGTTCCAGTGTATGCCCGCCTTCAGAGTTGTAGTGATGAAAAAAATTTCCCCGGTACGCAAGCATGCCGATCGAGCGTTAACCCTAAATGAAGTCTGAGATATTTAAATTATAAAATGCAAACATGGTTCGTTCATTTGAAGGAGAAAAAAATTTACGGACTTTTCACGGATGCGATATCAACACAAATATACAATAAAAAAAAAATCCCAAAAATGTGTTATTGGAAAACGGTGCATGTTCAAATCGAGTAAATACAAAATAAAATGTTTTTAGGTTTTAATAGAAGAAATTTTTTTGTTTACAATTTAAGAAAAAATCCTTCCGAGTAAATCAAAAGTAGTACTATGTCCCTTAAAAACAGAAGTAGAGTAGGTAGCACTCACTTGGTTATAATGCCAATTTCGGGTGAGAATATTCGTATATTTTTCTTGTTTTATTTATTGAAACTTTCATCAAATAATAATACAAAATACCTAGTGATTAAACTGTCTTCTAATACACTCTGAAGATAAGGCTTGATTCCAAATACTGCATATTTTTTTTTCTTCTCGTCACTTAAAAATAAGGGAATCGCGCGGTCGGCGAACATGCAGTGAAATAATTCAAAACGTACGAACCATGGCAAACTATTAATATTTTACACAACTTATAATATAAAAAAAAATTAATAATTTTAATTTGCATACTTATTTTCTCACTCATTTATATCACAATACATGCATAAAGATTTACGAGTTATTTTTAATTAGTTATTAATAAAAAAAACCTCCAAAAAGTTCCGAAAAAAATACTGGTACGTCCCCTGGCAATCTTACTTAAAAACTAAAAAGACAAACTGTTTAAAACACTTACCTTTCATGTGAACCTTGACTGCTGATTCACCCATTCTACTTATGCTGAAACATTTTCCGCATGCAATGCATTTCGCTGAATATTTAAATTCCGAATCTGGTGGAGCTAGCCAGTCTTTATATTCCGGGTTCGTCAACCACAAATTATTGAAACTACATTTTCCGGGCATCTTCTTCATTTATGTATGTGAACTATCTGAAATATAAGCAGTAGGCATCTTCGCTATCCACGTGGCATAAAATAAAAGTGGGTAGAAGCGGACAGAAAAAAAAAACCTAACTAGTTCCTGCAAGTGAAGCAAATTACCAAACCAATCCGGATATCGCTGGTTTTGAGAATGGAAGAAAAAGTTGTCACGCAAGTTGAGTAGACGAGAGGCATTGTTAACAGCGCTGATGTTTACCGGCGAAACAGGTTCGACGAGAGTAAAACCGGTTTTGCTTGCTGCCGGTATATAGCTTGCTTTTCGCTAATGGGTTTGAACTTAGGAAAAAATAAGGACTTTTAAGGATTTTTTTAAAAAATAAAAACTTTTAAGGGCCTTAAAAAAAAATTCGAGTTTTTAAGGACTTTTAAGGACCGTACGAACCCTGTTGAAGTGACCAGCAAATTGTCAATTAATTTTGAAGGAGCAATGGAAGTGTAGCACTGTTTTCATTAAATAATATAGCTTTTTTGAGATTCACAATGTGAAATTCAGTGGTTTGTTAATTTCCATAATGGTTATGCATAAAAAAAAAAAGTTAAAAAGTTAGGTTAAAATGAAATTTCTATTTTCATATACAATCAGCCTTAAGTTTCTATAAAAAAGGTGCAATATTAAAAATATATGGCTTCATAGTTTTTGTGGCTATAATTTTGAAAGTAGTGCCAGTGTTGGAACTCCTAAGCTATAAATCGGGCAGATAAGTATATTAAGAATTGGCAGATAAGTATTAAGAATTATTTCTTAATATAGCATATACGAACTAGTCGCTTCAATAGAAACATGTCGTTTCGTGCAAAATTTGCGTTGAAAATGTTGTGTGTTCTGTGGAATTTTCGACAAGATAACACAAACAGTCCATTTCCATTAAAAAGTGAACAAAAAGATTGTTCCCCTTTAACTCTTCATATTTGGAACAGCAAAAAAACTTTAGTGGCATAATAAAAAAACATAATTGCTCAGAACATAAAATACCTTTGCTTGCATTCCACTAGAACTTCATGCAACAATCTGAAAAGTTTCTGAGTTTTTTCTGTGTTAATTTTCATTTCAGCCAACCATATCTTCAGCTGTAAACAGATTGGAGAAGAACACAACTTAGAAGCAATTAAAATATTACTATTAAACTCAACTGAAAGGAAAGTTAGTTTTAGCAATATAAAGTTTATGTATATGGGTCTCAAGTTAAATAAAGTTCTAAATGGAGAACAATAAAAATCTACAATTAATACACCAGAAAACATTAACTTTATGAATTTCTTAACCATGTATTCCCCAAATACATATGAAATTTCAAAAATATTTATAACAGGTCAGAAACATGTTGTGTAGTTTATCTAAATGCTAATATATCAGCCCGGACATTATTTGGTTGTTACCTTTTCTGACGCAAGGGCATTTCGTGGACTGTACTACGCCAAACAAATTGATAAATATCAACCACGTTAAAAATGATTAAAAAATATATTGCAGTCTATAAACGATGAATAACAAAATACTAAAATAAAATAATAAAAACCAATTTCATGTAATAAGTATTCTCAATTTGATGGTGTTAAAAGCTGGAAATTTGTTTAATATGAAACACAAAATAACCCAAGTGTTGCATGTGGGGGCACCTTCTGCCAGCATGAGTTTTGCATATTCTTAGGAGCATTTCCCTTTTACCAGGATTGAGGTATGGGGGAAGGGGATGAAGCGAACACAGCTAGTTAGCAGTCGGTGGCCAACACAAGCTTAATATGCGTCGCAAGTGCCCCTAGGTCCACTTACGGATCTTGCAATTGTGTCTGCACGTCCACGATCCCTACATGACTTGGGATTCAACAAAAAAGAACATTAAAACCTCTCTCAACAAGTGTCATGTGAATCTTTAAAGTATCTCAAATAAAAAGATAGGTCTGGATCAGGGGATTATTTAATGCATCCAAACAGCTCTTAGAATCTGTATAAATAATCCACTGGCCATGACAGGGTTCTCACTGAAATCATAGATTGAAAATCAATGACTTTTAGGCATCTAGATAATATTTTTAAAGGCCTTCAAAAATGTGTTTTTGTGCATCAGGTCAGCTATGTGACTTTACAGTTGCTTTGCCCAAAGCATTAATATCAAAATCTTTCACGCACAATTTGCATTTTGCCGTATAAACAGACTTTGACGATGGTCTTTGATTTTTTGGCTTGCAAAATGTAAGCACTAATCTCACATGTTCGTCTCACAGAGTATAGTGTGTAACTAAAACCATTCAATTTCTACTGCACCAATCAGCAAATACGAACCAAATGATGTACAAGTTAATGCACGCATAATACATATATACCAAATTTTTTTGTTTGTAGGTTATTATTTGGTATTTGAATGTAGGTTAGTTCATCAATGATTATTTAAAAAACTAGGTGTGTGGAACATCGCACATCTTTTAATTACACTATAATACCGAAGTGGATTTATGTCGTTTGCATATTTCCATCCTTCATATAGAATAAATGGCCAGTTTGGTGTTATTTTTTGTACGAGTAATAAACCGAAAAAAAAAGAAAAAAAGGTGAATTTGGCGATATACTTTTTGATAATCCTTATATTATCCTTTATTATAAGCCAGGGATGAGAGTGATCAGAGAGCAAAAAGGAGGAAATCCAAAAATTCGTTAAAAAAGCTTGCAGAAAGAATACACAAAAATTCAACAAAAAAATACCCAGGAAGAATGATTCAATAATTTTAAAGATACAATGAAATTTCTCATACTATATAATAATTACATTTCAAATATTAGGAGTTAGTGAAGTAATCTGTGAGGAAAGGGGAGCTAAGAGTGAAAATCTTTTGTTTAGACATGTGGAAAAGTATTCTTTTTGCAGGAAAAACTGGTTCAGATCAGAAAAATGTGGATCCTCAAAACAGGGACAAAGAGGAGGAAAATGTTACATAAAAACCAAAAAGGAGGAAAACTGTCGTCCCTGATAAGCGAAACTAAGAGGAGAAGAAAAAACGATTGTTGATGAGGTATGCTCAAGGAAAGAGACCTCTGTGTTGAAAGCATTTATTTTTCAACTTTTTACGCCATTAAAACATTTTTACAGGAATTTCGGAGGTGGGGATGTTTAGAATACCTTAAGAGGCATTACCACAGCAATTTTTATCAAAATCGTTAGAGCCATTTTTTAGCAATCATTAAAAAACATGATTTTTTCAATGGCAGCCACCTTATGCGCATGAGCAATTTTGACGAAAACCTTAATGATAGGTTCCACGGCTGCCACTAACCCTCATACCAAATTTGAACATCGTATGTCAATTTTTTCCGGAGTTATGCTGACCACATACACATATACACACAGGCAGACATTTTTTCTAGATCACTTTTTTGAAATTAGAATGTTCCAAAACGTGGATAAATGCAAAAAAAAAAAAAATCATTTTTTTTTTTTTAACCGAATGCTAGACTTTTATTACCCTATGAATATATACATATGGGTATTTGAAAGTAAAATCTCAATATTTAGCCGCGCCCCTCTTGCTATAAGCAAAAATGTGTGTAAATGTCATAAAATCATAAGATTGGACGTTAGGGTGGACCAAACTTTTTTTTTCCAGTCTTTTTTTTATCCGTCTTGACATAGCATGGAAAAGTTGCCAAATGGGTTGTATAAAACAAACACAAAATTTTGTCAATTTTGTTGAATATCTAGCCGCGTCCCTCTGGCATCAAAAATGTCCATAACATTGAAAAAATGCACTTTTAAGCCCTTTTTTGAGCAATTATTTATATATTTTTAAAAAACAGCATTTTTATAGCACAGAATGGTTGCATAATGGGTCAGTTAGGACATTATTATACACATATTTTGGACATATTCAATGCCAAAGGAGCGCGGCTAGAAATTGAACAAAATTTAGGAATTTTTTTTTGCCTTTTAACTGACCCATTAGGTAACTTGTTCACGCTATTCCAAGACCAATTAAAAAAAAAAAACATTTTTTTTATTCCCCCAACGTCGAATCTGTTATGATTTTGCGACAGTTAGGCACATTTTCGTTTAAAGCAAGAGAGGGGCGGCTAAATATTAAGCAAAACGAAATTTTGTGTGTATTCTATTTGACCTACTAGGCAACTTTTCCCAGCTATTCCCAAAACGATTTTTAAAAATATAAAAAATTGGCCATTTTCAGCCCACCCTAATATAAATATGGGTAATTGAAAGTAAAAAATTATCAAATAACATGCATGTGATATAAACCAAAAACACTTCTTTTTCAATATAGCTTTAAAAAAAAACCATATAAAGTTACAAGTTTAAAATTTAGACAGGAAAAATTTAATCAGAAATTGGACATTTTTATGATGCCATTTGATGTTTGGTCACAAAAGGGTTAAGCACAAGTTTTATTAGAAAACACTTCACGAAATAAAATATTTGGAAATTCATACAAATCTGAGATCCAATTAAAAATTCTTTAGGAACATACCAATCCTGTAAAAATTATCAGTTCTTATACTTGATACAATATTTGATGAGCTTAGATGGAAGAAATGTATAAAAAGTCAAATACCTTATTTAAATCCTTGAACACCATTTGAATGCTATCAGTTTGACCAGCCACTCGAACTAGATGAAAGAACACATCGTAGCACAAGGCAGAATGTTCTCCGATTCCGGCAAATAAATTTTGCAAACTAGAATGAAGACAATTAATATAATAAATAATACATTGAAGATATCCAAAAATTAACTATTTCCCCACTTCATTACATGCACCCACTGAATGAATTGCAATGCATTTTCGCACGATAAAGATACCGAGATATTTCGATTCAAAACACAATTCAGTCATATTAGTTTACTTCAGAGTTATCCTATTCAGAGTAGCACCAGCTAAAATTCCAAATATAAAAATAATTATAAGAATATATCACAGGGATTTTCAAGTAGGCTTCCCTTTTCAATTTTCATATAATAATGTTTATTTCAATAAAAAAAATTCAAAATCCACGGTTCTCTTAAACATTTTGAGAGAAATGATTCCATGAATTTTCTCAAGACCTTTTCTAGGAGGTATTTTTAATAATTACTTCCATGGATTAAGTTGTGCGAGCTCCTTTAGCAAAATGCTAAAATTCAAAAATGTAATTTAGTAAGGAAATTTTGAAGATTCAAATTTTTTTTGGTCTGATGATTATAAATATGAATATGGTATTAAAATGAACATTGTAGAATTTTGAAGGGTAGTGAGATGATGTAAAGTTTTTTTAAACATTTTATTATATATGTCCAAAACATAAAAATGCAAAAACAATAAAGGTAAAAAAGAGCATATGTTGATATTTTTCTTTACATTTATTTATAAAAAAAAGTTTTTTAATTACAAGTGATTCCTTTAGATCAGCGTCAGCTACTACACGGCCCGCGACAGATTTTTCTGCGGCCCGAAGGCTGTACAGAAGTAAAATATCAAATTTCATGATACATACTTTTTTTTTACATAATGATAATTTGTCCAGCATATTACGATAGGGGAACCTGTTCCTACAGCGTATTCCATGAACTCAACTCATCCTGTCCTCTAGTATATATGAAGAAGCTTCCAGCAAATGATTTTCATCAAGAATAAATACAGGAATAACTAAATTGAATCTCATTTTGGACAATTTATTGAGATTGGCTGTAACAAATACTGCAACAGACATAGGCCTCTAGCATAAAATAAACTGAACGATTTCGAACGCCATTGTCTCGCAATTGATATTGATTAAAACAGAGTAATCTGGAAATGTAATTTAAATACTATTTTTAAAAGTTAGATAAAGTTTCATTGTCAAGTTGGAACAAAAGATTCACTTCTTTCTTAGACTTTAATTTACTAAGAATGAATTTTTTTTTAATGTCCACGAAAAGCTTCATCATAAGTCATACGGCCTGACTCTAAAAGTTAGTGGCGAATGCTGCTTTGGATTAAGAGTGATGTAGCTGGGAACTATTTTGTCATTTTGCTTAAAGAAAAAATTAGTAATTTTTTTTTTTTGCTAAAGAAACTTTTCTATTCATGCTTAAACAACTTTACAAAATCTTCCAAGTATTGCATTCTAAGCATCGTAGTTAATAAGAGTGTAACTAGGTAATCCAGAAGAAACTTAGAGGTGTGGAACATCGCACAACTTTAAATTATCCTAAAATATAGAGGTGAAAACAGACAAAATGTAAAAGAAAATATACGTAGCAATATTTCGAACTACAAAAATAGCTGAATAAGAATATAATTGTGCACTAATGTGTGTACAGAACAGTTGTGTAGACAAAAAAAATATTCTTGGATGGATTTTAGGCAAATTTGGTCGGATAAAGCTCTACAAAAACCACTAAAAATAACAAAGTTGTAGAAAGAGCAGAACTTCTCAGAGAAAAAAAAAGTGGAAATCCACTTGGAAGTGGAAAATTTTCACACCTAATAATACTATACTTACTGTATTGAAATAGAGACTTTGTATTGAATAGAAACAATATACTTTGTTTGCATTTTACTAATTAAATTAAAAAATAAAAGAATTTCCAATTGGCTAGCTTGGGGACTTAAGTAGTTATCAATATCTAGTATTTGCTTACAATATTCTCCCCAAACAGACTGACAGAAAGGCTCTTGATGTGGCTAAGCATAAGTTAATCAATAAATGTGGTGTGGGATCTAAAAGTAAATTTATAAATTTCAGTAAAAATTAAGATTGGCTACAATGTGTGCCATTTTTAATGCTTAATTTCATTCATATGAATTTTCGTTACCTCACAATTTTATTATTGGAAAAAGACGTTGGCTGCGAAATTTTTTGCTTTTTGTTGTTAAAAGTTTGAGAATCAACTCAATATGCCTTATAATACATCTTAACAGGAATTTTGGTAGCGGGGTTGTTCAGGACAACTCAAAAGGCATTATCAGAATGGTTTTTATCAAAACCGTCATTGACTTTTTTGGCAATTGCAAAAAAACCTGTATGTTTCAATGGCAGATAGATACATTTTGCTCATGCAGGATTTTGATGATGAAAACTAATTGTGTCTCATAGAAACTACTGACTTAATATCAAATTCAAACATTGTAGCTGAAGTTGTGCTAATCGTAGAGAAGTAGACAATTTTCCAAAAAAAAATAAAATTGCCCTCAAGATCTTTTAAAACATCAAGTTCACAATCCAAAAACATCAAGATCACTTGATCCAAACATAATACTTTCATTACCCAGTATTACAAATATCAGGTAATTGTAAATAAGAATCAATCTGGCATTTGGAAAAATAAGAATGTCAAAACAATGTACTTTCACACATTTATTTAGTTTTTAATAAGATAATAATTAAAGGGATCCAGAAAGTCGAAGAACGTTCCATCTCTCTCATGTTAAATTATTTTACCTTTGATGTATCTTATCTCAGGATCTATATAGTAGTTAAATTTGGCATCTACATGTTTGTGGAACACTTTCATATACTGAAGATGGGATTTAATATTTAAAAGTTTCCAAATAACTTTTTGTCAACACACACACAAATTACTATTATTGTGAATATGTTCATCTTAAAAGTCGAAAAATTAAATTCTAGGTTGTTTACAAAAACATCTTTAAAACAGTCACAACTGCAAGGACTGCACTACAAAAGTTCAAGGCTCCAAGTGAACTAGTTTTTGAGAAGAGATAGTGCATTGAGTTTAGCAAAACTTCATCCTGAGATATAGGCAAACGTGTTTCGCTCAATATTTAAAAAAAACTGTTATTCAAGAGATATATTTTACTAGTCCTGACAAATATTTATTATCAGTTTAGAAATGTGCTTTTCTAGCAATATTTATGCTATGTTAAGTTATTGATGTATTCAACCTCTTATCAGTATACATAGCAAACATAAATAAAATCTTTTAAAATTACATAATTTTAAATGCAAAATATTTATGCATATTAACAAATAATCTAAGTTGTAATCACAGAGTTGTTTATTAAACCTTACTTTGCTGTAAAACAACAACTAATGAATTAATATTTCGCAATAGGGACTAAGTCTTCTAGATGTTATAAAAAAAAGAGAATAATCGCAGTGAAGTGTTGTTGAATAATATATACCAAACGACAGATGGATCATTCACCATCGGCTACAATAAATAAAAATTTCTTTCAGCAGAAGTTTAAAAAAGAAACAATTATTTTTCATAACAAAGACAATTTCGTAGGAGTAGAGTTGTAAAAGATTTTCCAGAATTGTAAGTTAATTCAGTTACAAGGTTCTGGAAAAATGATATCTATTCCTAGAAGCAGAGTCCAATAAAATGGACGTACGCGCGTACGATGTACGCAGGAAATCGTCATATCCCGCAGGAAATTAAAATCGAAAGTTTTTTTTTTATGCACGAAACAGATCGAACAATTCGCATTCCGGCAAGAGCGACATCATTCCGCAGGGTTGCTATTCTCCATATAGTTTCCCCCACCAGTTACTACTAGAAAGAAGGAAAATTTTCAGTTAGGTAGGGTGGGGAAGGAAGAGGTGTTGACTCCTGTAACTCCAGGAGGGGAGAGGTTAAGGAGGAGATGCTGTCCCCCATATAGTTCCCCACCAGTTACTTCTAAGAAGGAGAGATTCCAGTTAGGTTGGGCGGAGAAGGGAGAAGTGTTGATACCTGTAGGGAGGGGGGGGGGGGGGGGGGACTTCATTTCCTGATTTTGGAATCGGAATCTATTGAAACATGCAATTACAAGTTTTTCTTTTACTGTAACTTTTTCAATCCATTTGTATCTTAAGTTTTTGGCATTTGAGAGTTTATTTCCTTCAATCTTCTTTTGAATTTGAAAGAATTCTTGTTATATTTCATTGTAATTTAAAAGAAACCCCATTTTTCTTTAAAATGAAAAGGAGCTATCCAAGCAAGACAAGGAAAATAAAATACTGTATTTGCAATGAAGAAATGTTGGAGCAAAACTATTCCCATCATTTAAATCGAAAGCACAAAATTGAAAACAGTTAGGAAAGGAAGCATGCTGGCCAAGCATTAGTGTTTGCTTATGTTTCACAAGCTCAACCTAGAAGTCAACCCAATACTAATGACCCTAGTATTGAAACTGAAAATTTGCCATTGGAAGCCAATGTTTATCCTGCAGAGTCTGATGTTTCCAAAATCAATGCCAAAAAGGTTTTGAATTAAACAACTTTAAATCTTCAATAGTACGTAAAAATTAATTTTCTTCAGCTGTATAATTTAAAGTGCACAGACTCGCAGGAAATTTTTGGTAATGGTATTTGTGTATGCAGGAAGAAAATATTTTTCTGGAACCCTGCCTAGAAGTTTCTTACAAGCCATATCATAGAAAACAAATGTTATAAATAGCAATAAAATTATCTGAAATGATGTTAATAAATTATTCAACTTACACTTTAAAGCAGACACATGCCATCTTATGATTAGGAGCTTTTGTTAACTTTTCGCAGAATGTGTTAACAAGGGGCTCACTGTCAACTACAGGAACCATTATAAGTAGGGAGACGATGCTATTGAGAGTACATTCTGTATCTAAAGAATAAGAAATAAAAACAAAATTATTCCTTACAAAAATAAAACCTAATAATATAACCCCTAAAAAAAGTGTTTAATATAAATCTTTTATAATATATGCATTGCCAATTTTTATATTCATTAAAAAAGCGATGTTTCTGTTATCAGAGTGTACGTGGAGTTTGCATCTAATTTTAAAAATTAAAAACATCTCTATCAACAAAATATGCGGTAAACTACTTTTCAAGATTTATTAATTAAAAATGAATATGAATTTAAACATTCACCTCCAAATATTCGTTATTTATTCTGATTAAAACAATTTTATAAATTATTTATTAATTAAAAAAAATTTGGCAACAGGTAAGGGTTTCTTCAATAATGAGTTAAATTCTATTTCAAAGCGATTGGATGACGGCAAGTTGGTTTATTAATAATCCGTAAAAGCGACCTTTTCCTAAACCCAGCCACACACAACATTTAATTTAATTATAAAGGATTTTAAAAAAGTTATTCTATACAAAAATAAAACTTAAAAATTAGGTACATTTCTTGTTACAAGTTAGGATAAATATGATTAAAAAAATTCTCAGAATTTCTGTATAAATTACTCTCTTATTTAACAGGTATTCATTTTATCCAGAAAATTAAATATTATGCTTATTAAAATATTTCAATCTTGATTATAGGTTTAACAATAATAACTGATTTACGGGTCATTCACTGTAAAAAATACAAACAACTAGATAAGTTGGATATTTTTACTACAAAAAAAAAAAATACGTCCATGAACATGGTTTGTCATGTTCATGAACTGTCACAATGTCAGGATTGCTTACTTTATCAGTATTTTAATTTCACTTTACACTTCCTTGATGTTTATATTTACTTATTTTTAGCTGTAATGTATGTTTAAGCAATGTTATGCATGGGTATAAAGCTTTTATGAGTAGTAATTTCATTACAATTAATGTAACATCTCTTGTTGTAAGGCTGACACACCAGGTGAGTGAATTGATAAATTATATGGGAGAAATGTCTAAGCATTTAATAATTTCATATTTTTTTTCTATGATAAATTCCCTGATGTGTCTCTTCTGTCACCTGTTGCTACCAAAATTTAACTGAAATACAGTTATGAATCAATTGAAAATGCTATCACATTAGAAACAAAACTTTTATGAATATGAAGTCAATTACAAATAAGAAAGAATGGGGGGGGGGGGATAGTTTAATTTCTTGCTCTCCCTGTGTTTTAGTATTATTATTTTTACTTTCTTTGAAAACTGAGAAGCATTTGAATTCTTTAATTTAGTATATAAGTTTCACTAATTCCCATCATTTAAGAATTGTGAAAATCAGAAACAAGGCTTGTTATATAAGTAAAAAGAAATTGAATTTATTATCCGCAAAAAAAAAAATCATGCTTGAAAACACAGACTATTACTAAACAAGGCCTTCTACATACAAATTTGAGGAACATTCAATGACAGGAAAATGCAATAGAATAAATAATGTAGCTCAGCATTTAATACATTCAAAGCCACTAGTAAAACATGAGCATTAAATGGTAGGAACAGGGTTTCTGCCAAAATAAAATGTCACAAATCCATGACTTTTCAAGACTGAAGCAAATAATTTTCCATGACTCAAGAAATCAAATCACAAAATAATAATAATCTATACATGAATTTCACTAACACGAACATAGTAAGTAAATCAATGTACCATAAAATGATTTTTATGAAGTTTTATTTTAAATTAAGAAAAAAATCCTTGTTGCAGTAACTTTCAAATCAGAAGAAAAAGGGGAAAATAATTTTTCAATCTTTGATATTTCAGTGTTAAAGAAAGTTAATCAATCTTTAATAATAAAGAAATACACTATGATGCAAAAGTTTAGATTGAAAGTTAATATTTTAGTTTAGATTAAAGTTTAGAACAAATTCATAAAGATTTCGAAATAAAGTTAATCAATTTTCGTAATTCAGCTTCAGTATAATGTGCAATGCATACTTTCCAATATTTATAACCCCGAAAGCAGAAAGTGCCTAAAACTGCGACGTACGTCGCAGAACAATCAGAGTCCTTGCAGAACAATTTTAAGTTTGGAACAAATGCCCGCGAATGAGAAAAATAATTTCTCCTACGGGATGACATGTTCTGCAGAACAAAACGACTTTATTGTCCCCCCTTCTCCCCCCCCCCCTCAATTTTCTCGGAACAACATTTCCCTGAGCTTCAGTTTCTTATAGAAAAACTCCCCGCGTTCATAGGGGGATCAATCACGTGTCCGTTTCCCGTTCTGGAGCGCTTTTCTTGCTGAAAGTCATTGATAAAGTTACAAATTTTGAATGTATGCCTTGGTTTGAAAAATATTTTTTTTTGTCATTGTCATTTTGCAATAAATGTGTAGTATTAATTTTATGGGTTTTTCCTTTTATGTCATAATGGAAATTTTGAAAAAATGTCTGCAGAACATTTGTAACTGTCAAAAGTTCCGTTGCAGAACAATATATATTATTCTGCTTCTGGGTTTATAACTACAAAAGTTAATTGTGGATATTGCAAGTTATTAATTGATAACAATACAAATTAAAATTGTCTCAAAAGTTTAGATAAAAATGAAATTAAACATGATTTAAAACTTTATTCTGGATCCATTCTTGCTGATTAACTCATAAGAATGAGTTTCCATCGCAGAAAATGTATTTTAGAAATGTTTTCCTTGACTGCGGTTTCTAACTGTGGCTGTATTTTCCGTCAAAACGTAAATAAAAACAGATGATTTTAGATGAGCTGAATAGGTCATGGCGTTTATGATATCACAGTTACATGACTTTACTTAAAATGTTTAGAAATTCATGAAATTCAAAAAAACTAAAACTGTCACCAAAAGGCAGTTTTAATACCATTAGCAGATAATCGTAACATCAGAAAAGAAACAGTGCAAACCTTTGCAACCGAAGTCCATCTTTTTATATTTAAACCTTTTGGTGACAGTTTTTGGTCAACTTAAAAAACTTCTTACCTGTTTCACTAGCTTCTTTTATGCACAAATCACATGAATTAATAACTTCTCGTAAATCCACCAAAGGACCCTCCTCCGAGTTTTCTTCTGAGATATCTGCCCCAAGGCTCTTAAAATAGCCCCTTAAATCCTGATACTAAAAAGACACAATACTCTTCAATATAAGTGTTACTTGACATTCAAAAATTTCTGTTAAGAAAATTTCAAACCAAAGAAAAAACTAAATTATTGCTATAGAACAGGGGTTGGCAGACTTTTCGGCAATAGGAGTCAAACATTCAATAATCTGAATCTCAAATTTTTTAAAGGGCTGCAAAATAAATATTAAGTACCAATATGAGTTTTTATCTACAAACATATGTCAGGTATAAAAATCATGAAAAGTTAGTCAAGTCAATAGTAGTTTCAATTTGATATTCAGTCCATTCTTCCATAAAATAACAATTTTCCTCGTAAGTTTTTCTCTTCCTTTTAGACCAGCATTCGCCACTAACTTTTAGAGGCGGGCAGCAAGGCGTATGTTGAAGCCCTTCACAGACCGGATACACCAAAATATGTACCTTTTACTTATTACTGATTTAACAATATATAGCATTTCTGAAAACTGGAAGAAAATATCAATTTCTTTTAACTTAAAAAAATTACAATTGATATTTGATTCATTTTTTTTTAATTATTAAAAAATACAATAGTTTTCATTATTAGTAAATCGAAGTTTAAATAAGAAATGAATCTTTTGTTTCAACACGAAAAGACCTAACTTTTAATAAAAGTATTTAAACTGTAGGTCCCGATTATCCTGCTTAAGCTGATATCAATTGCGAGAAGATGGCGGACGAAATCGTTCAGTTTATTTTTTGATAGAGTCGATGTCTTGCGGAGAATTAGTTGCAGTCAATTTTAATAAATAGTACAAATGAGATTCAGTTAAGTTATTCCTTTATTTATTCTTGACGAAAAACACCTTACTGAAAGCTTCTTCAGGCACGTACTGGAGAACTCTGTTCTACATAGCTAACACATACTATTTCAGATAAATTACGATTTTGCAAAAAAGCCTGTACTGTGAAATGTGATTTTTTAAAAAATCTTCTGTGGTGCTGGCAGGCCGAAGAAAAATCTGTCGCGGGCCAGGCCCCGTAGTGGCTAACGCGGTTTTAAACAAAGTCGATGAGCCAAATTTTATCGAACGTTGTATATCAAAAGTAAAAAGTGTTTTAATATCGCATGCAACCGTGAAAAGTACTATTTATCTAAGTCAGAGACGAAAGAACAAGGAATGTCAACAAAAGCTTGATGAAAGTGCTATTACAAAGCATGGTAAGAGCATTCTTATTGCACATTGTGATTGGTCCGTATATTGACTGAGAAGATGGCCAGAGGACACACTGGAAGCTAGTTTTAAGTTAGCATTTGAGAACAGTGTCGCACGAACCAGTTCAATCTACTAATCTTTGTGTTTTGTCCCGTTTTTCCCATTTCTCGAGTTTGAGATTAAAATAAGTTTATAATAGGTTTTCCCAAACAAAACACAATTTACTACTATTTTATTGTTGTAACAGTTGAGTTTTTTATAGCATAAAGAGACATAAATATCCATGAGAACAGCAGCGGTCTGCTGACCCCTGCATAGAATAAGTAGTGTAGGAAATAGAAAAATGGAAAGTAAATTTTCAAAGAAATCTTCTCAAGTTAGTATTACAGTCAGAATCACCAGGAGAAGAGCTCTCTGTAAAACTTCCAAAAACAGTATGAATTATGCACCAAGAATTGTTTACAGAAAACTGTGCCAAATCATGGGAACCATAGGCTGTTCACTTGAGTTAAAAATCCTAGTCCCGTACGGATTTTGCGCCAAGAATTGTTTACATAAAATTGTGCCAAATTATGGCACAATTTTATGTAAATTTGTCATAAAAAAAAGGGCATGGCTGCCTTTGATAAATTCCTATTGTACGTGTCAGGGTTGATGTGATTTAAAAAGTATGGCGACAAAGCCAAAATGACATAGCTTTCGATTATCGCCAACTCAAGATGGCAGCTGATTTGAACTAATCAAGGTAATGGGTAATTGAAAATGGCTATTAATACTTAACGACCGCTAAAACAGAAGGAATGTGAATATAAACAATAAAATACCATTAGTTATGCTAGTCAATTACAAAAAATACGAATTAAAAAGATGCATGTTTATAGAGTTATTGTAATATGGCCACGTTAAATTCAAACAGCGACACAAAATGCAAATTGCTGCATTCAAAACAATTGGCCCTTCGGCTAGACATCCTCTCACGATGCTTCCTCCAGCATTCAAAATGACCATTAAAACTAAAAAACGGCTAAAAACATAATGAATATGGAATTAAACAATAATAAAATAGGTTAGTTAACTGCCCTTCCGGCAGGTCACCCTTGTAAGATGGAAAGTATAACGAATATGTAAATAAGCAATAAATTACTACATAATATGCTATTTAATAACCAAAAATACTTATGAAAAAATGGACACCGAAGCGAAATTCAAATTGCTGCCATCAAAACAAACAGCCCATTTTCCAGCAGGAACGTAACGAATATAAAAATAAACAATAAATTACGGCATATTTTAATTAATTACTAAAATGACGGTTACTCCAAAAGACGTTACCTAAGAACGAATTCTTCAAAAATGGCCTTCCTAAAATCAATATTGTTAGCAGGAGGCAAAATAAAAAATGGCAGGAACACCCACACCACCTATACATTCAACATAGGTTTACCATAAAATCACAGTTGCACATGCACTTAAAAAAAAGATTGCTACATTGGAAACATTATTGCCCTTCCGTTTCTCGCCAGTCACTTGGGGACGTGACATGTACAATAGGAATAAGCCCTCCATTTTTCAAGTACAGATATATAGGACATTTCGATACCATGATTTTATTTGGAATTTTTCTCCACAGATAGATGCTGTTTGTGCCAAAGGGATTTATTTTCAGTTACAGTAAAAGCCTGATTATCCGGAATCGCCGGGAAATGAGGATTTCCGGATAACCGAAATTTCCAGTTACTTGAATGTCGATGTTTTTTGCCAAATTTAAGCAGCAAATAACGCTAGTGATGGTACCTAACATTAAAATCGTCACAAACCGAATATTTAAAAATATTTTACATAGCTTTTTCAGTTACGATAATGTTATATTTTACCCTTACAATTGGCAATAATTTGAAATGTTACTAAAATTAAATCATTTTTAAATCTGAAATTCTGTAAATTAAAAAAAATAATAATATAAGATTAAGCGTTGTAAAATATGTAAAAAAAAAGTTAGATAGAAGTCTCTTGACTCTTGATAGTACTGATTCTAACCGAACCTATTTTAGGGTTACCGGGTGGATAAAGTGGTCTATCGCTATTTCTGTTTCGGAAGGTCAGATTACGAGAATTCTGTTAAAGTGGCTTTTGTATTTGGAAACCATTTGTTCCATTGTCTTCCCTCTCCTTACACACAACCTACTTTGTACTCTAAAATAAAATATGCTCGATAAGAAGACCTTCATATTCAAAGATCGATTATTATGTTGTAGAAAAAAGGAATACAAAAATTGTAATGCAAATCACCACGAAATTCGGGATAATTTACAAAACATTTAGTATGGAAATTCATTGTCTGGTAATCGGGCTATTCTAAACAATAAACATTATTAAAATAAAATTACAGCAAAGCAGATTTATTTTTTAATTGATTGCAAAATACATTAATAGTATGCAATAAAATATAACCCATACTTTTTGCACACAAAATGTAAAAATAAACATTTGCCGTTTTGTGTACAAAATGGTTGACTAACTTACAAATCGAAAATTTGATAGGGATTATAGGGGGAAAAGCATTTAAATGGATGCAATTAGGTTCTATTGTGATTGGTCATGAGGAACTGATATTTTGTGATAAAAGAATAAAGTGTTTTGAATGGTTGAATTTGGCAGAATTGCACATTTTCCGGATGCAATAGAAAATTTACAAATTAAATCATGGTTGGTATAAGTGAATTACGGATGCATTGATATTATATAGAATAGAATGTATCCGTAATACATGACTTTGAATTTTGGGAAATGCATGTTCCATATGTAAATCTAGCCTACAAAACCGAATGATTGATTTTATTTTGAATTTCCTAATTTCTCTTTGCCGGATGCAGTTAAGAACGTAATTTCAAGTGGAAAATCACTTTTCTTTGCTATAATAACAATAAAAGTAGTCCATAAATTAGATTCCGCATTTACAAATTACACATATTCCGGATCAGAATATAAATTTCGCTGCAATAAACGATGCAAGATGTGTATAGTTTTGTTTTATAAGAATTCTGGTTAAAACAAATTATCTGCTGGAGAATGTTTTCCGGATGCTGTGGATAATGGAATTTCAATCACAAAACCCTCTTTTTTAAACAATTGAAACAAGCCAGATTTGTTTATAGATTTGGCAAATAACCACAGCATATTTATATTTGAATGTTTTCCGGATATATTCAGGAACAAAATTAGAGTGAGATTTTCACAGTTAAGGTTTTCTTTTTTACTAAGGATTCACAATAGATAGATTAAGAACCTCTGCATTCCAGATAAACCAGAATAAAAAAAAAAAATTTAACAATATATTCATTTCTAATCAGTTCAAATTCAGCTATTTCGGCATAGCCAATTAAAAACCATAAAAAAAAACACTCAACTTCAAAATCACACATAAAATTAAAAAAAAAATTTGGCTACTTAGCGCTGTTTTTTGGCAAAAGAGCGCCAATTTTCTAGTCAAACTTGATTTTCAAAAAATTACGGTTGATTGAATGCCGGATAATCGGGCTTTTACTGTATAAGTCTACTTTAATTCATTATAGTAGTTATAATTTTATTTTAGTCACTGTGTTTTTATTTTTGTGAATTTTCTAATCGTCAAATGAAAAAAATTATAGACTGTCCTATACTACATCTGTCTCTTTCTTTGGCGAAAATCACCTACGTGTAGAATCCGTACAGAAACTTGAAATTTTAACCTTCATTTGTTATTAAAAAAATGGCGACTGCCATTTATTGTCGAAAATCACCTGGGCGCAGAAATCGAACCGTATTTGGAATTTTAACCGAGCTCCCACCAGATAGGCTGGAGTATGGCGATCGCCATACAAACAAGACTCCATGATTTGGGATAGATATATAGCATATGCTTGAATGTTTTATTCCAATACTGAAATATTATAGCCATATGTGAAAATAAAAATTAGAACTTATTCTTTAAACAAGTATGCCGTAAAATATATTTAATAGGGAATATAGTAAAATATATTGCGGTAAGAAAATTGGGATGGATGAATGCGCGGTAAACACTATACGAAACTTACCTGCTCTTCATCTGTTACATCATTAAAAGTGGGAGCACTCATATTGAACTTGGATCCCGATTTCTATATTACGAGCAACAACACAAATGAAAATTATTTTTTAAATTTAAAGTAAAAAGAATATGTTCTTGCTTGCATGTGCCACAGAGTTAAAAGTCTACAAAACTGAAGATCAATAGTTTACTTCAGTTCGATTCAGAAAGTTCGGTTCTTAACAGTGATGTTCACAAGAAAAGCTTGTGTACGGTGACGTCATATTAAACTGTTTATAGAAAAAAGGCAATGGAAAAATTCGTTTGTTAGACATGGTTCACTCGATCGAAAGAAATTTTAGCTAAAATGTCTCTCTTAAATTTGTAATTCATCAAAATTTGTTGAAGTTTGTTGGTTTATCACCACATTCTACAACCACTTTCTTGTTCAAATTAAACTGATAATGAGCATAATTCACGCATTCTCAAATACCCCAGGTCAGCCTAGCCCACCGGATTACCGGGACATATCCCGGTGCGCCCTCTCCAAAACCTTGGCACGGCGCTCTCCGAGAACAGTGGGAAAAATTTCAAATAAATATAGATTTTAAATTTAAATAATTAAGTTTTTTGATTTTAAAGTGAGTTTATCTGTATCTTTGAAGATGGAATAATTTATACGATTTATTTATTTTAAAGTACACAAGCACGCTTATCATGAAACCACAACTATATACATGTGAACTGGAAGAGGAGTTAGACAGGCCCCTAAGCAACACCTCCCACGTGGGATTGCCACGGGCCATGCAACCGTCCCTACCGTGGAAGCTCCTCTTGCTTTCTTTTCTGGTATGGACTAAACTGGCAATACTTACTCATTTAAAAAAAAAAAAAAAAAAATTTTTTTGGCTGGGGTAAAGGATGGGGGGGGGGGGGGACCCAGAGTTCTATTTGGAGAGAAGGCGGGAGTTACTTTTATTGGTTAAGAAAACTGTTTGACCAAGACCGAAAAAAAAACCTTAAATGACCATTGCTCTTCGGCTTGTTGACGAAACTATTTGGATTTTTTCTGAACCAAACGTGTAGTAAACTAACTAATCTGCATAATTATTAAGTCGTTGCTTTTCAAACACGTAAATTATATGGACCGAATTTTCATGCTGATCATATTATGAGCAAGTAAGTCAATTGTTTGTCAAATTATTATTGCTTAAAGTCCTAAGAAGGACTCGCCCAGATAAAAATAATGTTTTTTGACATGAAAACATCAATTTTCTTTTACGATAGTTACATTTTTCTCGTCTTTAAATTTTTTCACCTCAATCCCTATGAAATCTTGTAACATAATGCAGATTTCATGAACAATAACTCATATTAAATGGCATAAAAAAAAGTATGACGGAAAGAGTGGGAGGGTGACTGTTCCCTTTAGCTCCTTAATCGCCATCCCTGGGTTTATCCGTTTAAAAAAATTATGTTATTACTTTAAATTATTTACCCTTGAAAGGGAAAAAATCTGTATTAATTTAATGTCAACGTACCGAATGAAATGTTGAGCATAAAGTGTAAACAATACGTTAAACTAAATTATTCTGTTGTAATGTTTAATGTAGCATTTCCTTTGTATAAATTAGTTTTTTACTAATTTTCACTACAATTTTCTTTTACGATTTATTTTTACCTAAATTAAACTTAAAATGAAATTTCATCAATTCAGAGTTGAATAATAATACAAAATAATCAAAATGATGTAAATATAAATATTTAAATTTTAGGTTAAACATTAAAATCATAGGTATAAATATAAAAATTACAATTAAAGACGTAGAACAACAAAATGACAAAGATAAAGTGTCAAAGTAAAATTACCTAGATAAGGTTTAAAAACTAAGACATACAATTAAAATATGATGAAAAGTAAAATCAGTTTGACATAGCGATTGGCAAAACTCAAGGGCTCATTAAATAAAAGTGGATGTCCTACTTAGGATTTATAACTTTAAAATGCCATGGAGTAAAATAATGGGTAAAGCTATATAAATACATTTATTTGTTTTACAAATAATACAAAACTGTTGTCTTTTTGAAGCAGGTATTAAAAAAAAAATTTACACAAAGTATACAATGTAACGTGTTTTTTTTTTTTTTTTTTTTTTTTTTTTATTTATTTATTTTTTTTTTTTAATTTTTTTTTTTTTAAAAACTTTTTTTTTTTTTTTTTTTTTTTTTTTTTTTAACTTTAGGCATGTGCGAATTTCAGAAAATAACTTTTTTTGAACAAATGGATTCATCGCAGCATAAGACCTAAAACTTAGAAACATATGCGAGTACTCCCACATTCAAACCAAGTTTATGTAAGTACCATTTCTTTATTTCTAATTAAATCAATGCAACAGCTATTTCAAACTATTATTTTCTCACGCAACAACTTTAAAAGAATTTAAATTAATTTATTTTCGTTATAGGAGCCATAGTGACCTGATTTTAACTTATTAATTTCTATTTGTAAATCTTGTTTGTTTAAGTTTTTTGGAAGAATAAAAAATAAAAGTAAAGTAACTTAATTTTATAAAAATTACTACGGCATAAGTATGTAACTTTATTTAATTTGAATTTGTAAATTTAAATTTTTCCAATTAAATTTGCTTCACTTTTATTTTGAAAATAAAAATACTATGTTGCACTAAAAACCTGCTGTATATATATATTTTTATTTTGTACTAAAATTTCTTTGTATTTCTCATACTAGGTTTGTGGTTTGCGAGCCTCATTTTTCTAAGGATGTAATCATCCAAGAGATAAAGTGATAGATTCTTCATTTGTTGTTATGAAGACACACACCCACTTGTACCCCTTTCCTTTCCAAAGCTGAGAGATGGAGTGGTTCCTTCTATTTTTGAAAGCTATCCTAGCTACATGTCTAAAGCAAAAGTATCAAGACCCAAGTCATACAGAAAAGATGGTGATAGCGAATGAACAAATATCAGCAAAGCTATCCAACGGACTCTAAAGGATTGAAATGTGCCATTCACTGATTTAAAAGAATGTGGTCAATTTAAAAAGTCGACATATCTTGTTTTAAAGAAATTACACTTTCCGAAGAAGATTTTACTGCCTCAATTAATGTACTGCCATTACTAATTTACAGTGCCGGTTATTGTTAGTGTTACCATTCCATTATAAAATTCAGCAAATGTTCTATCTCTAAAAATATTTTGACACTTGAAAACATTGATGATGCTTTTGATTTTCTTGACAATGATAAGAATAGTTATATTTTGAATCTGGAAAACGATGGTTTATGCTATCCAAAACTTGAGGTTTTGAATGTTATTTTGTATTTATATGTTGTAATTCAAAAGTTCATTTCTGTAATATACGAGAAGTTGTTTTAGAATTTTTGAAGGTCAGAGATTACTTTCAACAAGTTTAACTTTAGATATTATTAATGGTTGATTGATTGGGTGGTGTGAGATATTTGCTCGCCTACTGGCTGCTTTATCTCATTATTCCTGAGTTGAAACAACTTCTATATTAGAAAATTATTAATGGTAAAGAAATATATAACATTCCGCATGAATGCAAAGGACAAAATATTAAATTTATTGTAGAAAGTATTCTAAGGAATGCTGCAAACACATATCGAAATAGTTATTGTTGGCAACAAAATGACAACCTGTTACAAGAAAAAAAAAATTGTTGAAGCAAAAGAATGTTTAAAATAAAAAAGAAAACTTCAAATATTAAAGTAATTTTAAAGTTAATAAATAGCAACACTAAACTATTTTGCTGTACAATGTTTTATTGATTAATAATAACTATGATTTGTGAACAAAATAAAAATTGTTTTTTTAGATTTGGCGTTTTATTTCGGAATAAAATTCAAAATAATAGTTGAACAAAAATATTAAAATTTTTTTCAATGACCACTGTCAATAAAAAAGAAATGTTTTCTAAATGCTCTCCTATTCAAATTAACTAGCAAAACTAAGAAAAGGAAAATTCCTGTATGCTACCAATTCTAAGGACGTTTGACTACTCTTGGTGACGTCACGCAGTCAGTGCGTAGGCTTTCTTATATAGGAGGTGTTGGCTCTAGGCCGATTAGAAGTCGCTTTTTGTGAAAATATTAATTAAAAATTCACTAAAAAACAAATTAAATTTTAACGCTCTTTTTGTCAAAAGTCCAGTTAGAAGGCCAAAACTATTTGTGTTGAAAATTTCTGAGATGTAGCCCAGTTAGAAATCGT
This sequence comes from Linyphia triangularis, assembly GCA_963978545.1. Classification (NCBI taxonomy): domain Eukaryota; kingdom Metazoa; phylum Arthropoda; class Arachnida; order Araneae; family Linyphiidae; genus Linyphia; species Linyphia triangularis. The sequence goes on from OZ021729.1 coordinate 504,624, forward strand.
TTTGTAAAATATTTGTTAATTAATTAATTAAAAAACAAATAAAATCTCAAAATTCTGTTTTTCAAAAGTCCAATTTGAAGGCCAAAACTACTTATGTTGAAAATGTTAGAGCTGTAGCCTTATTAGAAATCATTTTGTAAAATATTTATTAATTAATTAAAAAAATTAATTAAAAAAGAACTAAATAGAAATTTAATATTCTGTTTTTCAAAAGTCCGATTAAAAGGCTAAAACTACTTTTGTTGAAATTTTCAGTTATAGCCCTATTAGAAATCATTTTGTAACATATTTATAAATTAATTAAATAAAATTAATTAAAAAGGAACTAAATTAAATTTTAAAATTCTGTTTTTTAAAAGACCAATTAGAAGGCCAAAATACTTATGTTGAAAATTTCAGAACTGTTGCCCTATTAGAAGTCGTTTTGTAAAACAATTTGTTAATTAATTAAGAAAATTAATTAAAAAGTAACTAATTAAAATTTTAACATTCTGTTTTTCAAAAGTCCAATTAGAAGGATATAACTACTTATGTTGAAAATTTCAGAGCTCTACTCCAATTTTAAGTAGGTTTTTATAGAGCCACAGACAGACAGACTGACACAAAGCTTGTTTTATTATTATAGAAGTTGTCAGCCGAAAGAGCTCTCGATGCTTTCCCGATGCACGTTACAAAAGCATTCTACAACCTTTGAATTCATGAAAGCAAAGTACATGGAAACTGGAACCATATAAATAGTAGACGACTTGTACCAAATCATTTAAATCTTTGACATTTTCTGACATTGGTCACTGTTTGTTTGCTTCGACTTTTTAATTTTCAATATTGAAAACTCTACACTTCTGTGATAAAAATTGCCAAATTCTTTTATATTATTTTAGGCCCTGTCGCAGTGAAAACAGTTTAAAATTTTTAGTGTGAATATTATAACACAGCGTTTCTCAACCTTTCAGCATTCGCGGCCCAGATTCTAAACATAATTTTTATCGCGCCCCCGCTTATAATAAAATGTATACAACAATAATGTGTATTGAGTATTTTGGATTCTGTTTTTAAATTATTTTTAACTAACTGCCAAAACAAGAGTAAAAGCGAGCCAACGTTGGCGAGAAACCACATCTGGCATTTTGCCAAGTGGGCGGTGAACATGACCGATGCCGTCTAGAGTACGCGCAGAGCAAATGTTTTCTCATAGGAAGAAGGAAAATGTTCGATAACACAAGTTTCAATTCCAACCAGTCTCATTCGAGTCGATCCTTCTATCGCTATCGAATCTATCGTGAATGTGTATGTTATATATGTTTTCGTGTCAATTGCAATTAACCATATTAAATATTTAAGGCAGCAGATTTATGCAGACTTATGGATAAATTTTTAAGCGGAAGTAAGCGAGCATTAGACGATAGTCAAGCATCAACAAATACACAGACGAGCGTGGTTCCGAAAATAAAGTCAAGAAAATATTCTCAAAATTAAAATCATAAAAAAAGCAAAAATCATTTTTTTAAAGAAACTTTGTCTGTGAATATAAAAGCTTTAATTGCATCTTACAAAGTTTCATATAAAATAGCCAGATGTAAAAAACCTCACACCATTGGTGAAGAGTTTATTTTGCCAGCAGCAATTGAGATTGTAGAAACTATGTTTGGAGATAATTTTTCAAAACAATTGCAATCCATACCTCTTTCAAACGATACTGCTGCTCGTCGAATTAATGATACAGCTGAAGATGCACAGTGTCAGCTTTTCTCGAAGTTGACTGACAAATTGTTTTCAATACAGCTTGATGAAGCAACAGATAGTAATAAAGATACTCATTTAATTGCCTATGCTCGATTTTGTGATAATATGTCTGTAGTTGAAGAACTACTTTTCTGCAAACCAATAGAACTCCAAATAACAGCGCTCGCATTATTTGCTATTTTAAATGATTTTATGAACAAGGCAAGCATAGAATGGAAAAATTGCTTCGGAATATGCACCGATGGTGCTCGTTCAATGTCCTGAAGATTCTAAAGTATGCAAGCACGTGTAAAACAAAAATCGCCTCAGTGCGTCTGAATACATTGCATGATCCACAGAGAAGCTTTGGCTTCGAAAGAAATGAGTCCTGGTCTGAATATTGTGTTAACTACGGTTTCAACCGTAGTAAATTATATAAAAATGATACTTCTGAAATCGAGAATCTCTTCCCCACTTTGTAAAGACATGGGTTCAGTACATATTCAGCGTTACTATTTTATTGCGAGCAGTGGTAGAAGAGGAAGAAAAAAAGTGGGGCGGATGCCCAAAAGTTGGTGGCAAGTGCACCCCCCCCCCTTCCCCTGTATTTGTTACCTTTTTATAACAGTATGATATACATATGAAATTTTTTTTTAATTTTTTTTACGTATGAAAACTATAAATCACTTTTTCTCAGTGTCACTACATTTTGCTTTTCCCTACATGCTTGATAAAAGATTTTAAAAAGAAAAATCTACGTTTATCTAATTTTACTACTATTTAATATTCCATGGTCAGAATTGTTTAATACTTCAAGAAATTAAAAAAAAAAATTTAGTGATAAAAGTTGAAAAAATAGTAGGAAATTTAAAAAAAGCTCAAACTTTAAAAAAAAGTTATACAATTTTTTAAGTAGTGCATGACTCGAAAGACAGTGATAGGATGATTTTTTAAAATTTTTTTGTCATTTATTATTTATACAAGTATTGTATCATGCATTCAAAAACTGAAAGTAAAAAAAAAATGCGAAAGAATATTTTCCCATCTTGTGCTAGAAAAGGTAATTTTAATTTTCTTTAGTAGTTTTTAGATAGAATGATTGTTTTTAAAAGTGAGGGGATGGATTTCAGTGGTTTTTGAAGTGAGGGGACGCATGAGTATTTTCTTAAAAAGTGGGGGGACGCGTCACCCGGGTCTACCCGCACTTCTAGCACTGATTGCGAGGCAAAATGATTATCATGTGGGAAATTTTTACAACGTGTTTATGAATTAAGAGAAGAAATCGCCATTTTCCTAGAAGAAGAAAACAAGACCGGAAGCCGAGAATTTTCGCGATGGCTTATTTGGGATGAAATTAAGCTACTTGGTCGACATATTCGAGAAATTAAATATCTTGAATCTTCAACTCCAAGGAGCAAATATACATATGTTGGATACAAGTGATAAAGTTAATGCTTTTTGTAAAAAATTGGAATTGTGGAGCAGAAATTTAAAGCAAAAAAACTTCACAATGTTTGCAAATGTGTATGATTGTACTAAAACTTTCAAGGCTGAAGAAGAACATGTAAAAGTTGTTTTTGTTACCAATGAAAATCATTTAGCCATGCTGGCAAAGAATTTTAAAAAGTATTTTCTTGCTGACGATATTCTGATAGCAAAAGTTACGAGTGGGTTAGGGATTCATTTCATAAGACTTCTGAAGGCCTCTCAATTGATGAGGAAGAAAAATTCATAGACCTTACGACAAGTGGCGAAAACCAAAAGACAATCTCTATATATATAAGGCAAAGCCCTCACTCACTGACTCACTCATCACTAATTCTCCCACTTCCCACATAGTCACAACTCTGAAAATCGGCACAAATATCAACAATGGTAAAAATAGAAAAAGTAAACTATTCCGATCTCGATTAACCCACTTTAAGGGGTCGAAAAGGGGTTAAATGTTCCAAACGGGTTACATTCGAAAATCCTACTTCCCACATAGTCACAACTCTGAAAATCGGCACAAATATCAACAATGGTAAAAATAGAAAAAGTAAACTATTCCGATCTTGATTAACCCACTTTAAGGGGTCGAAAAGGGGTTAAACGTTCCAAACGGGGGACATTCGAATATCCTACTTCCCACATAGTCACAACTCTGAAAATCGGTACAAATATCAACAATGGTAAAAATAGAAAAAGTAAACTATTCCGATCTCGATTAACCCACTTTAAAGGTTTGAAAAGGGGTTAAACGTTCCAAACGGGGGACATTCGAAAATCCTACTTCCCACATAGTCACAACTCTGAAAATCGGCACAAATATCAACAATGGTAAAAATAGAAAAAGTAAACTATTCCGATCTCAATTAACCCACTTTAAGCGGTCGAAAAGGGGTTAAACGTTCCAAACGGGAGACATTCGAATATCCTACTTCCCACATAGTCACAACTCTGAAAATCGGCACAAATATCAACAATGGTAAAAATAGAAAAAGTAAACTATTCCGATCTCGATTAACCCACTTTAAGGGGTCGAAAAGGGGTTAAACGTTCCAAACAGGGGACATTCGAAAATCCTACTTCCCACATAGTCACAACTCTGAAAATCGGCACAAATATCAACAATGGTAAAAATAGAAAGAAAAAGTAAACTATTCCGATCTCGATTAACCCACTTTAAGGGGTCGAAAAGGGGTTAAATGTTCCAAACGGGTTACATTCGAAAATCCTACTTCCCACATAGTCACAACTCTGAAAATCGGCACAAATATCAACAATGGTAAAAATAGAAAAAGTAAACTATTCCGATCTCGATTAACCCACTTTAAGGGGTCGAAAAGGGGTTAAACGTTCCAAACGGGGGACATTCGAATATCCTACTTCCCACATAGTCACAACTCTGAAAATCGGTACAAATATCAACAATGGTAAAAATAGAAAAAGTAAACTATTCCGATCTCGATTAACCCACTTTAAAGGTTTGAAAAGGGGTTAAACGTTCCAAACGGGGGACATTCGAAAATCCTACTTCCCACATAGTCACAACTCTGAAAATCGGCACAAATATCAACAATGGTAAAAATAGAAAAAGTAAACTATTCCGATCTCAATTAACCCACTTTAAGCGGTCGAAAAGGGGTTAAACGTTCCAAACGGGAGACATTCGAATATCCTACTTCCCACATAGTCACAACTCTGAAAATCGGCACAAATATCAACAATGGTAAAAATAGAAAAAGTAAACTATTCCGATCTCGATTAACCCACTTTAAGGGGTCGAAAAGGGGTTAAACGTTCCAAACAGGGGACATTCGAAAATCCTACTTCCCACATAGTCACAACTCTGAAAATCGGCACAAATATCAACAATGGTAAAAATAGAAAGAAAAAGTAAACTATTCCGATCTCGATTAACCCACTTTAAGGGGTCGAAAAGGGGTTAAACGTTCCAAACGGGGGACATTCGAAAATCCTACTTCCCACATAGTCACAACTCTGAAAATCGGCACAAATATCAACAATGGTAAAAATAGAAAAAGTAAACTATTCCGATCTCGATTAACCCACTTTAAGGGGTGGAACAGGGGTTAAACGTTCCAAACGAGGGATATTCGAATGTCCTACTTCCCCTTTCGTCACAACTCTGAAATCTGGTGCAAGTATCAACAAAAACAAACGTATAAAAAGTAAGCTATTCCGATCTCTATTTACCCACTCTAAGAGGTCAAAAAGGGGTTAAACGTTCCAAACGAGGGATATTCGAATGTACCACTTCCCATATGGTCACAACTCTAAAAATTGGTACAAATGTCAACAATGGTAAACATAGAAAAAGTAAGCTATTCCGATCTCGATTAACCCACTTTAAGAGGTCAAAAAGGGGTTAAACGTTCTAAACGAGCGATATATTCGAATGTCCTACTTCTCATATTTTCACAATTCTGAAAACTGGTGTGAATATCAATAAAGACAAACGCAGAAAAAGTAAACTATTCCGATCTCGGGTGGATCAAGGGGTGGAAAAGGGGTTAAATGTTCCAAACGAGGAATATTCGAATGTACCACTTCCCATATGGTCACAACTCGGAAATTTGGTACAAATGTCAAAAAAGATTAAACATAGAAAAAGTAAGCTATTCTGTTCTCGATTAACCAACTTTAAGGGGTCGAAAAGGGGTTAAATGTTCCAAACGAGGGATATCCGAATGTTCCTCTTCCAATGTAGTCATTTTTCTGATATTTTTTGCAAATGTTAAAAAAATAAGTCATTCCAATATTTATTAACGAATTTTTAAGGGATGAAAAGACGACGCAACATTGAAACTATACGAGGATTAATTTAATGTCTAATTAACTTAATTCCAATACAGCTACTACTTTGAAATTTAGAACTAAGAGCAAACATAAACACAATAAACTATTCCAGTTTACTATTCACAATTATAAATTTCGTTTAAAATGTCAACAAAGGAAAGTTCCTATTTTGATAAATCAATTTGTCGGGATCGAAATGGGAGCAAACGTCTGAAGTGTAGAATACATGAATGTCTTTTGATCGCTAAAATGCTAATGGTAAAATTTCGTAGCGCAGCACGGGTATTCAACTAGTTTAGTAATAAATCACTATTTGAATTTTGGGCAGGAGTAGAGGATGATTTTTCTTCTCTAAAAACAAGGGCATTTCGCATTCTATTACCATTTTCAACATCCTACCTTTGTGAAACTGGATTTTCTGCTGTGACTTCTTTGAAGAGAAAATATAGATCTTGGCTAAATATAGAAACAGAACTGAGAGTGACTATTTCTAGTATTAAGCCTTCCTTCGAAAAACTTTGCTCTGCAAGACAGGTCCAAGGAAGTCACTAATAATTATTAAATTTGTTTTTAATTTAGTACGTTTTGATTAAGTAAGTTTTGATTTAGTAAGTTGTTTTAATTTATTTGTTAAATATGTCGAAATGTATTTTGTTTTCTATGTGTATGTGTGCTTTCCTTTCAGTCATTTAATCAATTGTTTCAAATAATATTTTTTATTGGATATTCTCGCTCCTCCCCTCTAGTGTGCTCGCGCCCCCCAGGTTGAGAATCGCTGTTATAACATGTTATCACTTTAATTTTTAACAGGTAAATTTAAGTCTGAATAATATAGATTTTGAGCTTTGCACGCATATTTTTTTGTTGGGATTTAACATCTTCTCACTTTGTAATATGTCATTACTTTGCTTTGTACCATTTTGATACAGTAACTTTTCCTATAGAAAATACAAAAGTTTAAAGACATATGTTTTTTTTTATTGTTTAATGCTCATTAAGAGTATGTTCTGCTTAAAATGTTAAATTGTTCTAGAATAAGTCCTTTTTAATTATTTAACAAATATTCATATTGTTACGAATTTTTGTATATTTGTAAATATTTCGTAATTTTGTAAATAGGAAAATTTATGTACATCTCGCATAAGGCAGTGAAATAGTTCGTCTTTGGTTTGCTTCCCCGCAATGTGTGTCTTAATGCTTGATAACGAGTTTGACAAAGATAACGCTGGGAACCGAGTTTTACAAGGAGCAGAGCATTTAACATTATGGTAATGGCAATCTCGCCAAATTGGCGAGAAATCGCCAAATGTCGCCTAACTTGGCGACCATTTGGCGACATTTTCGGTCCCCATGTACATGTATAGGACTTTTCGACTACAATCTGGAAAGTTCTCCAAATGTAAGAAGGAAGATTCACGAAAGTTCGCCTCCCCTATATAAGACCTGCCGTGAGTGGAGTTGAGTCAGTTAGTTGACTGGAATTGCTGAGTTGAGATACTGAGTCTCAGTGAGCATTCAGAGTAGTTCGAAAGTGAACTGTATTGCATTGTCTTTTGGGATGATTTAGCAGTCGTGTGTCAAGTTTAACTGCTGTTAGTGCTCTATTGTTGTGTATAGAGCTGTATTGAGTCTACTAAAACGAGAAGTTCTGGAGTTGTAAAGGAATCTGTGAAGAGTTATAGTGGAATAAACTTTTGATTTGGTCTTTTTGAAACTTGGATCTTTTTTTTTTTTTTTATCTGCTTTGGCTTCAAATCTTTCGAACCCATCCACGCAACAACTGGTGTCAGAAGTGTTGTTTGAATGCCGATTACCAGAGCAATGGCGGAACAAGATGAAAATTTTCAACAGCTTTTTGCTTTCATGCAAGAAATGAAGAAAGGCCAAGACGAGATGAAGAAGGAATTATCCGAAGGGCAAGAAGTGATGAAGAAAGAGATTTTCTCTAGGCAGGAAGAAATGAAAGCCAGCCAAGAACAAATGAAAGCGGGCCAAGAGGAAATGCAAAAGAATATTTCTGCGATCTCTGCCAGACAGGAGGAATTAAAGAATCATCTTTTAGCAACTATGGAAGAAAGCGTGAAACAAATCGAAGACAAATTTAAAGAATGCCGAAAAAAATTTATTAGTTTAGAAGGGAAAATCGAGAAGGTAGAATTCAAGTTCAACGATTTGGAGAGAAAGATAGAAATTCTGGAAAAGAAGAATTTAGAAGAAAATTTGGGTGAGATAGAAAAAAAAGATAGACCAAATGTTAAAGAAGAGACTGTCGAGCAGAATTGTTTCGAAAGATTTGAAATGTGTACTAATTACCACCCGACCTTCAATCAAGCTTTCGACTTACGATGGAAAATCTTCCTGGCAAGTGTATAAAACTCAATTCACAATTGTCGCCAACGCCAACGGATGGGACTCCGTGACAAAAGCCTGCCAGTTAGCGGCATCTCTGCGAGCTGAAGCTGCAGATATACTACAAACGCTTTCCGAAGAGCAACGCTTGGACTTCAACGCACTCTCAAGTGCATTAGAACTGCGGTTTGGCAAAAAATGTGTGAAAGACTACAGCAGGCTGCAGTTGAAATCTCGCCAACTGAAGGCTACTGAAACACTCCAGGAGCTCGCCACGGATGTTGAAAGGCTCTTCCATCTCGCATTTTCAGACTGCCCCGCTGAAACGAGAGAAATCCTGTCTCTACAGTACTTCGTCGATGGCATAAGGGATGTAGAGATACAGCAGGCCCTACGAATGGCAGATGTCAAGGATTTAAAAAGTGCTTTAGTGTATGCCATGAAGTACAAGGCAGCCCAGCAAGCAACTCGTAGAGAACGCCATCCTATCAGGACTGCTACTATACAGGAGCCAGAACACCGAATTGCTTCTCGTATGGATGAATTGATAAGACAGATCAATAACTTGAGACGAAATATCACAGAAAAGAAGCAGAGCCTGAAGTGCTGGAACTGTGGAAGCGAGGGCCACATACGGAGATACTGCCGAACCCGCCAGGACACTGGAGCTAAGACAGCTCCCAGAAGGGAGGATGGAAGCCATCTATCCAGGCGGAGGTTGCCAGTTGTTGAGAAGCCCCATTTTAGAGCTCTGCCAATTTCTGCAATGAGTGGCGGCAGTAATGGACTCTTCATCATGGGACATGTAAATGGAGTTCCCTGCAATATGATCATCGATACTGGAGATAATGTGACCATCATAAGGAAAGATTTGGCTAAACAACTGGATGGAAGACTCATTTGGACACTGCCCTGCGTTACCCTCCAAACTGTATCCGGTGATAAAATCAACATCCAAGGAAAACTGAACATCAATATCACGTTCGGGAGTGCTGCTTATGAGCACACGACATATGTGGTGGACATTATGGACACTTGTATACTCGGACTGGACTTTTTAAGGAAATATAATTTTTCCTTGGACTTTAAAAACAATGAGCTGCATTCAGTTTCTGAAGACATAGCGTTATTTGGAATCAAAAATAGTGAAGTTAAATCCGTTCATCAAATAATAGCTCAAAATGATATCACATTACCAGCAAAAAAGAACAGAACTATTACTTCCTGGATACGTAGCTGAAGATAAAAGTTTCCGATATGGCATAATGGAGTACCCTGAAAATCACAACAGCCCCAAAGGAGGGTGGGGAATCATCAATTCCCCTCAAATAACGTCACAAGCTGCAGTCTATAAGAACTGCCGAAAAACTTTCCTTTGAGAGTATGGCAACACTGTACTAGATAGAGATCGACTAGAAGCTGTTCTATGAAACGTTGTAACTTTTATATAAATCTTAATGTTTAATCCTTAAACTTAAAACTTATCTTCAATAAATATGTTATGTTTCTCGAATGTGTTCGGTACTTCAATATTTTTAACCTTCTGATCCTGAATCCACTGTTTATTTAATTTCTTAATATTTAATTGATTTTTATAATACGTGTGGATACTGCCTTTTACTAACAACCAAAGATGGTGACTGACGTTCGCACGCTCAATCCGAACACATCATTATAAATGAGGATATTCTTTTCAAGGTAAACATTTTGCTATCGTATTTTATAGTGTCTTTGCTCTGTTTAAAGGGTAGTGCGTATTTTCCCCTGTCCCCAATTGTGAATTTTCAATTTGTGATTTTGCTTTCACAATGCCTAACGAAAATAACACTAATGCCAACATATCACGAGTGTCGGTTAAATTTCTGCCTTTTTGGAAACCAAACCCAACCTTGTGGTTTGCCCAATTAGAGGCGCAATTTGATTTGGCCAACATAACAGTCGATTCGATCAAGTTCAATCACTACTTCAATATTTTTAACCTTCTGATCCTGAATCCACTGTTTATTTAATTTCTTAATATTCAATTGGTTTTGGTAATACGTGTGGATACTGCCTTTTACTAACAACCAAAGGAGTACTGGTAGCCTCAACACTCGTCGACCATTCAAGGACTGCCATACCTGTGAGGATTGCAAATGTGAGTGATAAAGTGAAAGTCATAAAGAAAGGTGAAGTGTTAGCCACCTGTACTCCAGTAACTTGCATAAATCGAATTACCAATCGACCAGTCACTGTGTCTTCAGAGAACTTAACATCAGAGCTTCTGCAGAATGAAGCGTTAAACAACAAAGAAAGAAATGCTGCACAACTGGTCATCCAAGAATTCCAAGATGTCTTTTCCCGCACATCCTCGGATGTCGGACGAACAAGTATGACGCAGCTTAGAATTGATACAGGAGACCACCCACCTATCAAGTAACATCCAAGACGGCTACCATTTGCTAAACAGGAAGAGGTAGGAAGTCTTCTAAAGGAAATGCAAGATAGAGACGTGATTGAACCGTCAGCCAGCTCTTGGGCCTCTCCCATCGTCCTGGTTCGGAAGAAGGTTGGTTCAACTAGATTTTGCTTCGATTATCGGAGGTTGAACGATGTCACGAAGAAGGACAGCTACCCTCTTCCTAGAATTGGTGACACTCTAGACATTCTTTCTGGAAACAAGTGGTTTTCGACACTAGACTTAAAGAATGGATATCGTCAAGTTGAGATACATCCTGATGATAAAGAGAAGACAGCATTCACAACCCGGCAAGGACTTTGGCAGTTCAAGGTGATGCCATTTGGATTATGCAATGCTACAGCAACATTCGAACGCCTCATGGAAACAGTGCTAAGAGATCTTTCCTACGAAGCCTGTCTCGTTTACCTCGATGACATCATTATCGAGGGGCGTAGTTTTGAGGAACATCTAGAAAATTTTAAGAAGGTACTGCGGAAATTAAAAGATGCCACCCTGAAGTTAAGTCCGCCCAAATGTAAGTTATTCCGACATGAAGTGACCTACCTCGGAGATGTCATCTCTGCCGAGGGTGTACGCACAGATCCAGAAAAAGTGTCGGCAGTTAAAGAGTGGAGACGCCCCAAAGATGTACATCAATTAAGGAGTTTCTGGGGCTTTGCACCTACTATAGACGATTCGTGAAGGACTTTTCTTACATCGCAAGACCCCTTCACAGACTGACAGAGAGCAGACAGAAATTCTTGTGGACGAAAGACCGTGAGGATGCATTTGACCAACACTGAAGGAGGCTTTAACATCTGCACCTATCCTGACGTATCCGCCGCCCAATAAACAATTCATTCTTGACACGGACGCGAGCAACGAGAGTGTCAGTGCTGTTTTGTCCTAAGAAATAGAGGGCAAAGAACGAGTCTTAGCATATTGGAGTAAGTGCCTATCTAAACCGGAGAGGAATTACTGTGTCAACAGGAAAGAGTTGCTCGCCATAATTAAAGCCGTAGAGCATTTCCATCATTACGTCTACTGAAGGAAATTCCTGCTCCGTACGGATCATGCATCGTCGTGCTGTCCACGAGACTACCGGCTATTCCTCATCCCAGATGATCTTCGGTCGTAACCTTCGTCTGCCTTGCAATCTGTTGTTTGGCCGCCCTCCGGATGCACCTTCATCGCCAAAGGAGTACGTCGAGGATCTTTAGGCACGGTTTGAAGCTGTGCACAATTTTGCCCAAGAGCAGATCCACGTGGCGACGAAGAAGATGAAGACCAGATACGACACGAAGGCTACAAGATATCAATTCCACGAAGGCGACAAGGTTTGGTTCTGGAACCCGAAACGACAAAAAGGACTCTCTCCCAAACTTCAGTCTCACTGGGATGGTCCTTACTCAGTCCTCAACCGGCTGAATGATGTCGTGGTAAGTCACCAAATTCTAAACCTAGAGTAGTTCATTACGACAGGTTAGCCCCTTACTATGGCCATAGTTCGTAATCCCCCTTATGTATAAAGTGCATATAGTTATTAAGACCAGGGTCACATGTGTATATAAATTTATAAGTTTGTTTATTTAGTCAGTAATGTTTCTGTCTTTCTGTGTACAAATTAGTAAGTTTAGTGAGTTTTATAGTTTATTAATGAACACAGAGTGCTTGCTATTGCTTTGAAAGTAAGCCTTCATTTCCGGGAACTGTACTGCCTGGGACGTGCAGTCCTTGGGAGGGGGGCAATGTTACGAATTTTTGTATATTTGTAAATATATCGTTGTGTTAATTTTGTAAATAGGAAAATTTATGTACATCACGCATAAGGCAGTGCAATAGTTCGTCTTTAGTTTGCTTCCCCGCAATGTGTGTCTTGATGCTTGATAACGAGTTTTACAGAGATAACGCTGGGAAGCTAGTTTTACAAGGAGCAGGGCATTTAACATTATGGTAATGGAAATCTCGCCAAATTTGGCGAGATAGAGCCAAGTTGGCGATGGTTTTGGCTAACATTTGGTGACATTTTCGGTCCCCATGTACATGTATAGGACTTTTCAACTACGATCTGGAAAGTTCTCCAAATGTCTTTCTCTGGAAGATTCACGAAAGTTCGCCTCCCCTATATAAGACCTGCCGTGAGTGGAGTTGAGTCAGTTAGTTGACTGGAATTGCTGAATTGAGACACTGAGTCTCAGTGAGCATTCAGAGTAGTTCGAAAGTGAACTGTATTGCATTGTCTTTTGCGGCGATTTAGCAGTCGTGTGTCAAGTTTAACTGCTGTTTGTGCTCTATTGTTGTGTATAGAGCTATATTGAGTCTACTAGAAAGATAAGTTCTGGAGTTGTAAAGGAATCTGTGAAGAGTTATAGTGAAATAAACTTCTGCAAGTTTTGATCTGCTTTGGCTTCAAATCTTTCGAACCCATCCACGCAACAATATATAACAAGAGTGAATTTTTAACATTTATATACACTTTTTGCATTTATAATTGCGAATATGTTAGCTTTATATTTTATACTCTAATTTTATTTATTCTGATATAGAAAAAACTTAGGCACAATTTACTTACAGTTGTGTTATAAAAAAACACCGTTAGTAATAGTTTCTATTTTCTTGTTTAAAACGTTTTATTACATACTAAACAGTTAAATGGAATAAATATATTATATTAACCATACATAGAATACATTTACTACTCTTACGATAATATATGATAAATTTTAGACTACTGTTTGTTGATTCTTTACGACTATACAAAAAATATTTTATACGAACAATTTTAACCCTTTAAATCCCATGGAGTCAGCGTTGTGGTTTCACAAAACCCCGATGACTTTCCATTCATAAAAACTGGAAATGAACTCGCCCAACTCGTTCTCCTGTCTGCCACTCCTGGGATTGCTGTGGGGGGTCACTGTCGACCATTAAAAGATCATTACTATATGTATACAGCCTGCAATAGGGGTGTGCGTTGGGTCATCTGCTTGATATGTCAGAGAATTTAGTTGGTGTCTTATCAATGAAACAAACGCCACCGCTAAGTACATGACAAGATTCGCATAAAAGAAAAGTCCCTGACTATCTTACTCCATGTCCAAAGGGTGGGGCAGTTTGACATTGAGTACTTTAAATCCATGTCTCCCCTCTACATGCCCCACAATAGCCTATTGTTGAGGACCGTCACGCTTTAAACAACTAAGGCAGGGCAGTTCCCCTCACTTGAAAATATACGTTTACCCCTGGTTTACCCCTGCAACCGCCCGAAAGGCGGTTAGCTGGGAAATTCTCTACAAGGCGGTATAGGGCGGGTTGGGATTTAAAGTGTTAAAGAATAAATAGATTATAATAAACAGAGAAGGCCAATATTGCAGATAATGGATTGTTTAAAAGTCACCACAATCAATAAATAAATAAATAAATAAATAAATAAATAAATAAATAAATAAATAAATAAATAAATAAATAAATAAATAAATAAATAAATAAATAAATAAATAAATAAATAAATAAATAAATAAATAAATAAATAAATAAATAAATAAATAAATAAAACTTTTATTTATTTATTTATTTATTTATTTATTTATTTATTTATTTATTTATTTATTTATTTATTTATTTATTTATTTATTTATTACAAAGTTACAAAATAAAATGTTCTTATTTAGGGCACGATAATCACAAGCATTAAAATGCCAGGAACAAACGCTCATACTTTCCGATTTAGCTTTTCCAATAAGGAATAACCTAATACATTCGTCTCTCTTGTTAACACTAAAAGTTTTGGGAGAGCTGGGGCAAGTTTTATACAACTTGCTGTTTAATGATGGAAACCTGTGGAAACTTAGCTCCGGATTTCTTTATCCTTTACTCTTACACTGTGGAACACAACAAAAAGCATTGTCTTTTTGCGACATTTTCAATTTTTTTGGAGCAGGGGCGGTCAAAGCAAATTTTTAGCAATGAGCGAGAACAATTCTGCCCCCCCCCCCCTCCCCTTCCCAAATTTTATTAAACTGTTATTTCTTTCCAATTTTTAGAGTTCTCAATCCAATAATTTTTAAAGATTTATGTTCTATGCAAATTTCAAATTAATTTTGAAGTATTAAATTTATTTAATGATTTGTTTAAAAATCGCAAAAATAACAATTAGTCGGCTAAAGCAGAGGGAAGAGCGTGAAAAAAAAAAAAAAAAATAACATTTGTTTTATTGAAATATGTTATCCATTTTTCCTCTTCTACTAATATACATCACAACTTTTATTTAAAAAAATTAAGAGTTTGAAGAAGTTAATTCCTGTTCTTTAATATATAAGTACTATAATTACATAAGAAATATTATGAATGTGTAAATTTATCAAAAAAATATGTTTCAGCCCCTTAAAAGGAGATAAATAAGCATTACTTGTCAAAAATGGAACGTTATTTAAGTTTTAAAATGCAACTAAAAACGAAATAGAAAATTTAAATTAAATCATTAAAATTCTTTGACATGTGTGATTCTGAATTAACCATTTATGAAAAATTATTGCTTTCTTATTTATTAACATGGTAATTATTCCTGGTTTTGTGGGTAAAACTCCTTTTACAATCACGTTTCGAAAACGATTACTGCATTAGAGAACTAATTTAGCAGTTGTATAACACCACTTATTTTCTTACTTACAAGCTAAAATAAAAAGTAAAGACAAAGAGGTTATAATTTAGGTAGATTATCCTTATAGGCCCAACAGAGAACAGTTGCCCCATTTAGTAGACAGCAGTATGTTTTCAATACTATTTCCAAATATGAATGTTTAATTTAATAAATCTTTAATCAAATGTAAAAAAAAAAAATGAAGATTTTACTTAATGAAGAGAAACTACTAAATAATTTACAACTGTTATCATTTGCTTCATTTAATGTTTTTAAATAGTAAAATTAAAAATAAAGAACAGATTAAAACATGATATACATCTAACTTACAAAGTTTGGCAAAATAAAATTATAAATTTACTTTTAAAACTTACCACAAAAGACCACACACAGAGAGTAAATGCCATCTCTACTTTTATAGAAACGTATACCAGCTTCTAAATTGTTGAAAGATAGGGGACACCAAGTCATTCTAAGAAATTTCCTCCCTTCAGTAATAAATGATCCCCCACCGTTCTTCTCGTTGGCCGCCGTACATGATTTTCGTTATACGAGTGGGGACAAATGGGCATCTCTTTTGCTATCTACTATGGTCACATTGTCAATATGACGTACTAGTTGAATACCCGTGCTGCGCTACGAAATTTTACCATTAGCATTTTAGCGATCAAAAGACATTCATGTATTCTACACTTCAGACGTTTGCTCCCATTTCAATCCCGACAAGTTGATTTATCAAAATAGGAACTTTCCTTTGTTGACATTTTAAACGAAATTTATAATTGTGAATAGTAAACTGGAATAGTTTATTGTGTTTATGTTTGCTCTTAGTTCTAAATTTCAAAGAAGTAGCTGTATTGGAATTAAGTTAATTAAACATTAAGTTAATCCTCGTATAGTTTCAATGTTGTGTCATCTTTTCATCCCTTAAAAATTTGTTAATCGATATTGGAATGACTTATTTTTTTAACATTTGCAAAAAAATATCAGAAAAATGACTACATTGGAAGAGGAACATTCGGATATCCCTCGTTTGGAACATTTAACCCTTTTCGACCCCTTAAAGTTGGTTATTCGAGATCAGAATAGCTTACTTTTTCTATGTTTAATCTTTTTTGACATTTGCACCAAATTTCCGAGTTGTGACCATATGGGAAGTGATACATTCGAATATTCCTCGTTTGGAACGTTTAACCCCTTTTCCACCCCTTGATCCACCCGAGATCGGAATAGTTTACTTTTTCTGCGTTTGTCTTTATTGATATTCACACCAGTTTTCAGAATTGTGAAAATATGAGAAGTAGGAAATTCGAATATATCGCTCGTTTGGAACGTTTAACCCCTTTTTGACCACTTAAAGTGGGTTAATCGAGATCGGAATAGCTTACTTTTTCTATGTTTACCATTGTTGACATTTGTACCAATTTTTAGAGTTGTGACCATATAGGAAGTGGTACATTCGAATATCCCTCGTTTGGAACGTTTAACCCCTTTTTAACCTCTTAGAATGGGTAAATAGAGATCGGAATAGCTTACTTTTTATACGTTTGTTTTTGTTGATACTTGCACCAGATTTCAGAGTTGTGACGAAAGGGGAAGTAGGACATTCGAATATCCCTCGTTTGGAACGTTTAACCCCTGTTCCACCCCTTAAAGTGGGTTAATCGAGATCGGAATAACTTACTTTTTCTTCGTTTGTCTTTATTGATATTTTCACCCATTTTTAGAGTTGTGACGAAAGGAGAAGTAGGACATTCGAATATTCCTCGTTTGGAACGTTTAACCCCTTTTCGAGCCCTTAAAGTGGGTTAATCGAGATCGGAATAGCTTACTTTTTCTATGTTTACTAATGTTAATATTTGCACCAATTTTTAGAGTTGTGACCAAATGGGAAGTAGGATATTCGAATGTCCCTCGTTTGGAACGTTTAACCCCTTTTCGACCCCTTAAAGTGGGTTAATCGAGATCGGAATAGTTTACTTTTTCTATTTTTACCATTGTTGATATTTGTGCCAATTTTCAGAGTTGTGACTATGTGGGAAGTAGGATTTTCGTATGTCCCCCGTTGGGAACGTTAACCCCTTTTCGACCTCTTAAAGTGGGTTAATCGAGATCGGAATAGTTTATTTTTTCTATTTTTACCATTGTTGATATTTGTGCCGATTTTTAGAGTTGTGACTATGTGGGAAGTAGGATTTTCGAATGTCCCCCGTTTGGAACGTTTAACCACTTTTCGACCCCTTAAAGTGGGTTAATCGAGATCGGAATAGTTTACTTTTTCTATTTTTACCATTGTTGATATTTGTGCCGATTTTCAGAGTTGTGACTATGTGGGAAGTGGGAGAATTAGTGATGAGTGAGTCAGTGAGTCAGGGCTTTGCCTTATATATATAGAGAAGATTGGTACTAATTGAGTTCACTGCATGATAAACAATCCTTCCAAGAAAAAGGGAACTTTATAGTGCTGATGAGTCTAGCACAATGGTTTGAGGGTTGTATAGCCAAAACCGCACATGCACATTTTATTGCCCTCTCTGTCTGGTGCTTTAATAAGAAGCAGGTCAGTAAGCGATTCTCACGACCTATTGGCGACAGTTACATTTACCACTTAGGAAATGGGGCAAGACAAAATCCCCATTCTTTCTGTGTTGTTCTCCCCTCTGCCTTTTAAATGAAACGTGTTATATCTTCATGCATTATTGCAACTGAAAACAACTTTTTTTTAAAGAAAAGGGGAGGTTCTTATCTTCCTGGTAAGTTCCTTGAAGCTTAGGTAGAATATTTGAAACTGGAATTTTACCTCATTCTCCAAAGGGAATCATCAGAATAAGACTTTTTAGGAAATTTACACATTTTTAAGAAAATAATTGTTGAAAAATTGAGTCAAAAAGACAAAGACATTTTTTTCAACTATAATTTATAACGATTCCTTTCGTTTTCGAAGGATTAACGTTTCCTTCTAGAATAGTTAAGGATGTAAGTGAAGTTTTGGGAAAGTTGGGGAAAGGTAAAGCCTCGTTTTGTTTCGCAAAGGGCGTCGTAGATGCTAAGGATGGCCCTGCTAATAAATATTTACAATGTAATGTTAGAAACTATACTTTTTTTTGCTACATGTCCATCACCTAAGAAAGTTTTCATGTTAAAAAATATAGGCTTTCTTTTATATTGATGTCGATGTTCGAATCTATTTTTAACAATTGACATATAACTAAATGGAAAAATTATTTTAATTTTTGGAAAAGATGTATTAAAAAAATAGCTTGACTAACTGGAAAGAACTATGTAATCTAGCAGTTCTATAATGGCTCAAACCTTAATAGGGATTTCATTCTAGTTTGACAGCTTGAGGGACTATCATTAAACTTTAAAACAATTAAACTTTAACAGACATGTTGTAATATCGCAGAAAGCGGTTTTCCGCTTTTTTCACATGGATTTCGGTCATAACTAAGATCGTTTCAAAATCTAAAAAATACCTCATCGTGTGAAATTCAGCTATTTTATGATCAACTTTAAATTGTGAAAAACTTACCGTACTTTTTTTTTCCTTCATATTAAACATCTTTATTAAAGATAACAGCATTATATTACTAAAGGTGCGTATATAAATATATTTGTCATGCATCCTATTTACTAATATATACTGTATCTGCAGTATATCGTTAATCTATACACGAAATATATTAATAATAATAGTGCTTTAAGAATGTAGAACATTTCTTATATTAATTTATAAGTTTTCTGTAAAGAGAATTAAAATGATATCTATGCTAGTAATTGTTTTTGTCATAATATAAATTAATTATATTTATTAACTCAAAATTGTCAATATTATTATTTCAACACATGCATATATTACTCGTTATATGATGCATCTAGCAAATTAAACTACTCAAGTTATTTTTATGATCAAATAAAAATAAAATGTAGAATTAACGTGAATTGAAGACTATTAGAAATGGAAATTGACCTAAATACCAAAAACATCAAAAATCTTTTTTTTACAGAAAAATATCGTTAAGACTAACCTAAACAAAGTGAAGAAAGCCCAAAGTGCGATCTTCAGTAGCAATAGTTAAAATTCAATCTGATACTTAGTCATAGCCTTAAGTACCAATGTGAATGTTTATCAGTTTTCGGCTCTCCTGAAAATTTTTCTCTTTTTGGACTTAGGTCGTTTTCCATTTCTAGTCCTCCATTGTCTGCACACTTGCTGTATTGACCTGCTTTTTCGCAAATTGATTGCTTCAATTTGGCAAAAGTGTAAAATTTTCCTTTTCAAATAATCAAGTATTATTACTCGACAATTAACGTTTTCCCTTTGTTCTATTCGATTTATTGCGAATTTGCCAGCTATTATTGTAAATTAAAGAGAATTGAAAGTATGTACGGCGTTACAGTAGATTATCATATCGGCTAGCAATTTGCACAACATTTCGGACCGTATGCAAAATATTTTTAAAATTCGTGCATAAGCGTTTCAAAGCAGGCAGTGATAGAACGAAGGTAGATAGATTTCAAAGTTGTAGCCTTCTGGTATCACCAGATTACCAGCTCTTTTCGAGGGTCGTTTCATAACGGTAGGAAATGGGACAAAAATCACATTTCTAACCAATAAGGCACAGGGGTGCTTTTTTCGTTTTGGAGAGGGGGGTGTATTTTTCTTTTTGGGAAGGGAGGAAGCACGTTTGGGAGCTACATTTAAAAAAAAATTTAATCCTGAAAATGTTAATGTTCAATTTGAAAAATAACTGATTCAAGAATAAAATCACACAGAACTGATCTTTTGACGCCCCTCCCAAATTTACGGAATATTCCTAGAATAAATGCATTTCTTTTTTCTTTTCAAGATATACAACACGTTGGTAAACACAGAAACAGAATTGAGGCAGATAGATTTTAGAGATGTATCCTTTTGGTATCACCGGATCGCTAGCAATTTGCGAGGTGATAAACAAAAATCACAATTCTTACCGATAAGGAACAGGGGCGCTTCTTTCGTTTTGGTAGGGGGGGGGGGCGCATTTTTCATTTTGGGAAGGGAGGGAGGCACTTTCAGTAGACAAATTTATTGATTTAATCATGAAAATTTTAATTTTTAAATTGAAAAATGACTGAATGAAAATAAAAATCTTATAAACTGATTTTTGGCGAAGGCTTGCTAGGATTGCACTAAAGACTGCCCCTGTTTTGGAGTTTATTTACGAACTTTGTTTGCAATGCAAGTCTACGGATGAAATATCACCCAAGGAGGGTAGAAGAGAGAGGAGGTCCGAGCAAGCTTGGCGCGAAGAAGCAGACTTTGGCAACCCTACTCTCACTTGAACTAAGCCTATACAAACCGACTTTTTAGTACGCTCTTCTACGGAAAAAAACGTGGGTAGGGTTTGAAATTCTGCCAAATTTTTAATATAGTTTCTAAAAAAGCAATTTCTGTGGTTGTAGGCTATAGTTCAAGACCTGAACTATCAAATGGTATGCGTATTACTCTTCACAGCTAATAATTAAGCAATATTCAGAGGTTTTTAAATCCCTCTCACTAACTTCGATTTTGTATGATACGTGCAAATCGATGGAGGGCTAATTACACATTTGCCGTCATCCAATCGAGAAAAAACTTATCAGATTGATTCGATGTTGATGACAATGCACTCAGTTAAGTTTTGGGGGCTATTACTATCACTAAAAGACTGCTTTTACACACGCTACTATTGGACTAATTAGCCCACTAGTAGTTAGAAATTGGGCATCCTGGGCCATGGCGGAGCAGCGGAGCAGGTATGGTATGGGGGCGTGACCGGATATGATGTCACAGGAAGTGACATCACCGGATATGACGTCACCGGAAATCACGTGACCGGAAGTGGAGTGGAGTTGTTTCCTTCCTGCTGCTGTTTTAGTTTCGGTTTCATTATAAGCTGTTTGTGTATGACGTCACAGTAGGTATGACGTCATAATTTGTTTTATATTAAAGCTTAGAGCGATGGCAACACTTTTTAGTTTCGATTTACCTTTAAGAGGGAGTTGAGTTGTTCTAGGACTGCTTGTAAATGAATAAGTTAGAGTGATAGGTTTTTATTGCGTGACGTCACAGTAGGTATGACGTCATAATGTGTTTTATATCAAAGTTTAGAGCGATGGCAACACTTTTTAGTTTCAATTTACCTTTAAGATGGAGCTGAATTGTTCTAGGGCTGCTTCTTAGCGAATAAGTTAAGAGTGATAGATATTTTTACTAGTGACGTCACAGTAGATATGTCGTCATGAATTACTTTATGTTAGAGATCGGAAAAATACTTGCTTGCGATTGGTCGGTTTTTAGACACATCACCAAATACTCTCTTCTCATTGGTTGAAATGTGTCACGTGATTTCATTGGCTATACAGTTTATGGTGCTTTGAAAGATTATTTGAAATTGTAAATAAAAATTATTCAATGGAAATATGTGTGTGTGATTTTCTTATGTGAAATAATAATAAAAAAAAAATGTTAAAGCAATATCACTTTATTGAATCATAAATTTTCCCACTTTCTAGGTGGTTTTACATTTCGTCTCAACTTTGTTTGGACAATTTTTACAGGTGACTTTAGCAACTTCTTATTTCCGATAAACTGCTTCGGAACATTTAAATCTTTCAAAACAGTATTAAATAAACTTTTCCGTGATACATTACTTTTGGTACTGTACATATAATCGAAAAAGTCGACAATGTTAGAGTTTTGTATTTTTTCTCCGTGAATGGAGATTTGACCCTTGGAATTCCATGATAAGATATCAGGTTGATTCTTGATGAGAGCAAGTGTATTTTCAGTTTTTCTTCGCATGGGTTTAGAAAGTGATGCTAATATAAGTTCTTGATAATTATCATCTTTTTGAAGTTTCTTTATTTCTTCTACTTTCACAGATTCTTCAACTTTCCTCTTATCTTCTATTTTCTCCACTTCTTCTTTCTTCTTCTCTTCAGCTGTCTTACTACTTTGTTCATTCGGACGTGAATTATTAAATTCTTGCAGATTTAAACTTTTCTTCAACAGTTCATGATAGAGGACCAATTTTTCATGATCAGATAAGTCACTATGTAAAATTTGTATCATTGCCTTATCAAGCTCACTAAGCCTTTTATTGGAAACAGTATGTTTTGTCACCAATTCTTCGGGTATAAGAGCAAACTTCTTAATTTGAGCCATGAAATAATGTAGTTAAAACACTCAAGGCTGCAGGAATAAGTATGTTGAGGAAACCTCCTTTCTGTAAAATGACTTGACGTTTTTTCGGTAAAGACACTTTACGATTACTTAAATGACGCAATATCTTCTTATGTTTAGAGAGCGTTTTCTTCTGTCGTGCAGTCAATGGGATATTTCCATTCAATGTGTTAATGCAACATTCGCATATGGCTTTTATACAGTTCTTATTGAGTTTACTTAATAAAGTTTTTCGTAACCTTAAAGGACAAATTTGCAACAGTCGTAATTGATTGAGTTGCTCCTTCTTAAGCGTCATCTTGCTAAATGATACTTATCTTCAAAGTCATTCACTTTTATATCATTTAAATTGATACACGATCTGTCTTTCAGTAGGTAAAATTTTGGTACGTAATCGTAACTCTTCTGGTGTTTCGGCACGTAAATCTATAAATAAATAGGAATAGGGGTTTTTCGTTGCATCTTCAAAGACTTCTTGAAATAACTTGACATGTCGAGGAAATAATTGTCTTCCTAGATGTGAAATTTGACTCACGTCTCGTCTATTTTTACACAGTACTAAATAGTGTGCATTCAATGTAATGTCACGCATTTCTTTCCCTTTGTAGAAAAAATTTTGTGTTATGAAGATAACACTCAGGTTTAAATGATGACTACCTTTTGTAAAAAGATCAGTTAAATTACTGTTAGCATTTGACATTAAATCATCAATTACGAAGAGTGTATTCTCGCCCAAAAATTCTTTAAATGTCGTAGGTAGACCTTCTACAAATGTCACATTATCAATTACATCATATAAGGGTTGATGTATTCCATAAAACCAAACAATCTTATCGGGAACAATTGAAAACATCCCCTGTTTTTCACTTATCAAATCCCGCACAAAATAACTTTTACCGCATCCTGTTGGACCGGCGATTACCATCGTAAAAGGATGTTGCAACTTTGGAAATTCCATGTTGAATGAGAGACGAGACATAGTGCTACTGTTTAAATACTTTCTTTATTGATAAAATGGTGCTACAATTCTAAAGTGCTTGATTACAAAATGATGCACTTTGATATCATTACATATTTGATTGGGTACAAAAGACAAGAGAATATCGTTCATAGAACGTCCATTACATTTAGAATATAAATAAAAAATACAATATTGTCCACACACGGAACTCGCATTCGATTGAAGTATCATATGATTAAACTCTACATGTCGATAACGCTTTACATAACTTGATATTCCTCCGGGAAAATAAGACGGTGGGTTTCCGAACGAATCAAAGAAGCATATTTCTGTAGGTGATTCTATATAAAAAGCCACCCAATGGGTACCTTCTTGATTGGACTTGTCAGTGTTGGCAATAAAACAGGCTGGAAAGTTTCGAACATATGTTGGTAATCGATCACTTGAGAAAACACCCAAAAATATATTCTTGGTTTTTGCATTTCCTGAAAGAATTCTAGTTATTTGTAGAGTATCCATTAATTCGGAAAGTCACACACCACGTGACGTGATTTGGATATTTCAATCACGTTTTGAAACTCTGCATAAATGAGCACTGATAAAGTTTCCGTAATAGCCTCGGAAAATTTAATTTCCACACGTAAATTTCCTTGGTGTTGCAGATTAAAATGTTCTCCGTCGCAAAGATCAGGACTTAGATCAAATGCGTAAAGTACATGACCTCTGGCATATTATTCTTGAGATAAGTAAATTCCCTTATCACGATTAAATCCGGAAAATAAGCTATGATAAGCCCGAACGTAGTTGTTGGAATCAAAATTAAGCTCTAAAGGCTTGCAGGGAACCGGTTGTCCATCTACATAAATAGATACAAAGTTTGCACTATGGTGAGAAAAGAGAAATGGGTTCTTTGAATATTGCCCATTCATTGCAGCATTTCCTAAACAGGTGAGAATGACACGTTTTGGCATGAGTCCAAGAAACACATTATCTTGTAAAAAGGACCAGCTCCCTTTGGCAATGCTATAAGTTTTGCAAATCACACGATCAATTGGATATTTGCACGATGTCTTCTCCAAAGCCTTAGCATGCCCAATAGCAACGGCAGGGCTAACCTTCACTTTTCTTATAAATATAGAAGCATGCTCTAGAACTATCTTATAATCCCCATCCACTTTGGTTGAAATTAAGCAAAATGAGGATTTGCTGCGTATCATTTTAATTTTGATATCTACCAAGTTAATCATTAGACGATTTTGTTGAAAAATGTCACAGTGGAGTTGACCAATCATTTCTACGGTCTGGCTGTCTTTGATAAGATTGTAACGCGTCTTCAATCCAGCATCAGCTTTCTCATCTATGGGGTCTATGATATCAGGTTGCGTATCTTTGTAGAATCCTTCACAGGTCAGCAAACTTTTCTTGGCATCTTCCCCATAATTTAACAATGTCTCTATATAGGCTCTAAAAGGATAAGTGTTGCTTGCAGAAGAAATATTTCTCTCGTTTAAACTAACGTCTACTTGACTGAAAAGCGAATGTAGGAAAAGGTTGACGGGAGCAACTGGTTCCTTTTCTGGTAGTTTAGTTCCATCTGCTTTCATCACTTTCACTTTCACGTGTAGATAGGAAGCAGCTAAGTCCACATATTCTTCACTACTTCCTGATATTGAAAATTCAATCGGTCCACCATCTCGTACACTTGAAAGGGGATGAAATTCGACAAATTGTCCTTTTTCGATAACGGTCTGGGTTGGGGGAATTGAAAATAAATCTAATTCCGACTTGACGCAAGGAGCAGAGTCTTTGTAGATGAAGGAAGCCATTAGGAGAAAATATCATGCGATGTGCACTTCTTCTTGGCTGAACGTGGAATGATGGTTTTTTTCTTCTGCATACGCTTTTTATGTCTTTTTCCACTACCAATCATAGTCTTGACTTTGGTGGCGGCTTTATCTGTTAACACATTTCCAGCTTCTTTGAGTCTTCGTTTGGCGGCCATTTTAAAATCTTGACCTTGAGAAACATCATTCATCAGGTTGACACCGCTGTGAAACATTTGTTTCCCAATAGCTTTAGCACCTGATTTCAGTAGCGGAGCTGCGGCACGAAAAAATGATCTGAATAGACCTCCTAATCCATATCCTCTCTGATAAGAACTTCCTTGATAATAATTCAAGCCTTTTCCCGTCTGCTGCACATAATAATCTTCGAAAGATTTTTGACAACACTGGTAAGGGACATACATTATGAGAGAGACTTCTGACGAAAGTGTAACTTCACGTATGAGCGCCCACGTTCAAATTACGTTAAACATCCCGAGTGCGTCCTTATAACGATTTCCAAAGTCTCAATAATTTTCCGGTTTACAGGTAAGTAGTGCGGTCTATCATACTGTTCGCTAATCATCTCACCATCTTGTCCTCTCACTCTAACCACTCGAAGGAGAGGTGCTAAGACATCTCCCACAATTTGTGGTTCCACTATATCCGTATAAATCATCAATACGCGATAATGTGCAGAGGGGTCGGCTACGAATGGACCCACAACAGTTGCTTCTATACTTGCGTCAAACGAAGTTATTTCCATAGGTTCAAATCCAAGCATTTCAGCAAGTCCTTGATATAATATGAGTTTCGCATTATTTTTCACAGTTATCTGAACACGCTTAGTTACCGCATTATAACTTGTGACAATTTTATCATCATGTTCTTTCACATAAATAGCCTTTAAAATATCAGGAACTGTCTCATAACAACCCGGAGGTAATCTTCTTCCTACCTCTAACTTTCCACCCGTCTCGAATCCAATTAAATTATTTTGATGATTCACATTATACCAAGTATGCGGATATAAAACCTCTACCTTTCCAACTTCCCATTCTCCTTTCAGTTCAATTGGTATGGGTAAGCGAGTAATAAAATGGGAAATTTTATTTTCAGGAAAATAGGACATGGAACTTGTCAGGAGCTCAGTTAAGTTAATTTAAAGTAGTGGACTGTAGATTTTTTACTATTATTTATTAAAGACATACAAGGCACACACATAATACAGATTTACTTACACGTATAAACATTTATAATTCTTTAAGGTTAATTATTTATAGTTGAGCACTCGGCTCCAATTTTGAGACATGTGTCTCCTATCAAATTCAATTCAGTTCTGCCTCTCTTCTCGCGTATTCTCCACTAGGGGGAGACACCACGAGGATAAATTGTTCTCGACCAATCAGGCGCAAACATCCCGCCCGGCGTTGCAGTGTTATAACATTCAACAAAATTAAATGAATAAAATTATCATATAAAAGATAAAATAAAGAACAAAAATAAGTTCAAATCAAAAACACATCGAACCACAATGACATATCAAACATAAAAATGTAAAATTACATTATACACATTAAAGTATTCACTTTACAACAATCTTGTTATCACTTATAGGAAGAATACATATTTTGCTAATGCTACGTTTAAATGAGCCAGTAGCGGTTTTAACAATTACGACTCGAACTTTCTTATCCTTACCAGGTATAACTTCAAGTATTCTACCTAAACGCCATTTACAACTTGGCAAGTTGTCTTCCTTAATAACAACAAGTGTTCCTATCTTAACATTTTCCTTTTCAAACTGCCATTTAGATCTCTGTTGGAGGTTGTTTAGATAATCATGACTCCATCGTTTCCATATATTTTGGACTATTTTTGTTGTTCTCTGCCACCTGGATAAACGATTTTCATTTAAATCAGTGTGGTCAGGTTCAGCCAAAGCATTAAGAGGACGGCCTATTAAGAAATGTCCCGGAGTCAAAGCCTCAAGATCAGATGGATCAGAAGAGAGCGGAGTAATAGGACGAGAATTTAATATTGCTTCAATTTGGTTAGTCACGGTTACGAATTCTTCATAAGTAAATCTAGCATTAGCCACAGTTTTTCTTAAAAGATTTTTAAAGCTTTTCACATTAGCTTCCCATAGACCTCCAAAATTTGGCGATTTTGCCGGAGTAAATTTCCACGAAATTTCTTCAGAAGTTAGATAACCAGCCAAGTTGTCATCAGGCTTACAAACTAAGGCATGGAGTCGTTTGATCTCCGATGCTGCTCCAACAAAATTCGTGCCATTGTCCGAGAAGATGCAACAACTTTTCCCTCTTCTAGCAAAAAACCTTTTTAAAGTTGCTATAAAAGCAATAGAAGTGAGATCCGACACAATTTCTAAGTGTACGGCCTTTGTCACAAAGCAAACGAAAATTGCAACATATATTTTATGCAAAGCTCCAGATCTCTGTCCCTTATATTTAATATAAAAAGGTCCACAAAAATCTACCCCAACAACATTAAAGGGAAAAGTGGGTGTCACCCTCTCAGACGGAAGGTTTCCCAAGATTTGACAACTATTTATAGGTTTACTACGGAAACAAGTTACACACTCATGAACTACCTTTCTGCAGAGTCCCCTTCCACTAACTGGCCAAAACTGTTGTCGGACACTATACAACAGAGTCTGAGGACCGACATGGAAGTTTCTTTTATGAATATTTTCAATAATTAGTTTAGTCAATTTATGCTTAGGGGGCAAAATTATCTGGTGTTTTTTAGTATAATCCAAATCAGAATTTACTAATCTTCCACCAACACGTAGTACATTATTAGAATCTAAAAATGGATTTAATGATCTAAGTTTACTATTTTTACTAATGGGGTGACCCTTACTTAAATCATATATTTCTAGATTATATTCACTTCTTTGAATGTGCCGTATTATATAATTTGCGGCTTTTTTTACTTCCTCTTCAGAAAGCGGACCACTTATACGATTATCCTTTGATTGGACATTAATAATAAATCTCAAAACAAATGCAAGTATACGAACAATTTTCATATAATCATTACTTTTCCCAATTATATCATTTAAAACACTGTTATGTATTACTGTAACAAGATTTATATTCACATTTTTCCTTAACTCATTTAAGTAAGTACTATCCATACAATATTCACTACCTGGATTACTGACAAATGCATTTGCATGTTTTAAAAACTGTGGTCCATGCCACCACATATCATTGTTTACTATATCGCTAGGTTTGAGACCTCTAGAAATCAGATCTGCTGGATTATTATCAGAAGTTACATGGCACCACTGATAACCTGGTGTGAGTTTCTGAATTTGAGAAACTCTATTAGAAACGAAAAGTTTTAATTGATTAGGGGGAGTTTTAATCCATGCCAATACAATAGTGGAATCACACCACAATACAATTTTATCAATTTCAATTTTTAAAGCTGTAATAGTTTTCTTAACTAATTTAGCTAACAACAATGCACCACACAATTCAAGACGTGGTATGGTTAAGGTTTTCAGTGGAGCCACTCGAGACTTACTACACAATAAATTTACTTTAATATCATTAAATTTATTAACACATTTTAAATATAAACAACATCCATAGGATAGCTTAGAAGCATCACAAAATGCATGCAATTCTATCAATTCAATATCATCAATGAAAATAAATCTCTCAACACAAATATTCTCAATAACTGACAGTTGGGAAATAATACTATCCCAAATTATACTGTCTTTTTCAGGTAACATATCATGCCAATCAATTTTTAAAAGCCATAAATTTTGCATAAAAATCTTTAATTTACATATCAAAGGACCTAATAACCCCAATGGGTCAAATATTCTAGCAATGGTTGATAATACTGACCTTTTAGTATGCGGAGACTCACCTATGCTCACCCGAAAGGTGAAACTATCCTTTTTTGGGTTCCATATAACCCCTAAGGTTTTCACTGTTTTGGTCTCAGCACTATCGTCGAACGAATATTCTAAACACTCACTTGGCACTCTTTCTAAAAGGGAAGAAGTGTTAGACACAAATTTATGCAATGTCATTCCACAAGTCTGCAACATATTGACAAGTTGATCTTGTAGTTCTATTGCTGTTTCTAATGTTGATCCACCGGTAAGAATGTCATCAATATAGTAATCAGTCAAAGTTGCTGCAGCCGCAAGAGGAAAATTAAACTGTTCATCTTCTGCCAATTGATTTAGGACTCTTGTACTCAAAAATGGACTACTGGTCATGCCATACGTGATGGTTTGCAGCTGGTAGATCTTGATCGGACTATCAGAATTTGTCTTCCAGAGAACACGTTGGAAGTTACGATGGCACTCATCAACTAACACTTGGCGAAACATTTTCTGTATATCTGCAGTGAAAGCATATTTATGAGT
Source organism: Linyphia triangularis (assembly GCA_963978545.1). Lineage (NCBI taxonomy): Eukaryota > Metazoa > Arthropoda > Arachnida > Araneae > Linyphiidae > Linyphia > Linyphia triangularis. The sequence continues at coordinate 534,487 of OZ021729.1, forward strand.
TCGGAATCTGGACATAATATCAAAAACATCTTCTTGTAAAGCACCTCCGTACATTAGCAAGTCGTTAAGGGAGATCCCATTTGAACTTGGGGAAGAAGCGTTGAAAACAGTTCTCAATTTCGTAGAAGATTTTTCTGGTTTGTAGACTGCATGGTGTGGGATATAATAACAGTCTCTAGGATCAGATTCTTCAATTATTTCCTTCATATGACCAAGTCTTTCATACTCTTCCATGAATTCCACATATAAACTCTTTAATGTGGGATTTCTATTCAGACGTTTCCAAAGAGAGTTCAGTCGGACAGCGGCAATGTCTTTTGAAGACCCCAGCACTCCTTCTTTCATAGGTAGTTGGACCACGTAACGCCCATCTTCATTTCTGTAATGAGTAGAGAGAAAATGTTCTTCACAAGCTTTTTCTTCATCGTTTGCAAAACGCTCAGAATCATCAACATCTTCAATGTTCCAAAACCTTTCGAGGTTAGAGTTCAAATTACTTAATTGTTCTTCACAAGATAAATGACAGTGCACGGTAGATTTCGCATCATCTGGAAAAGACCCACTCACGATGTATCCAAAAACAGTCTCTTGTAGAATGATTGTATTGTTCTTAAGTCGTATTTGATTATTCCTTAAAAGTTCGAAAAAACACTCGGCGCCTAACAGGGCATCAATCCTTTTTGGCTTATTAAAGTCAGGATCAGCGTATAGAATGTTCGGTAATATCAAACCCGCAACGTCTACGGCTCTGGAAGGCGATATGTCCGTAATTTTAGGGACAAGCAAAAACTGCAGACATCTTTCATAAGTACTCTGCTGGTTGGAAATGAGGGTCTGAATTTTCTTCTTTATTGTAGAAACCGTCATTCCATTCAATCCACTGACTGGTACATATGTTTTTTCTTTTTTAATTCTCAAGAGATCTGCGCACTCAAAAGTCAGAAAATTACTCTGTGAACAGGAATCAAGAATAGCTCTAACATTGAAGTAATTTCCTCGTTCATCTTTAACTTTAATTATAGCAGTTGCGAGTAAAACTACGTTTTTTCTCTCGGATAATAAACAGCTGCTTCTCATAGTCGAAGAAGTTTCACTTCGAGTGGATTGGCCTTGAGTAGCATTTGAAGAATCCTCAAGATCTGATGGAATCGCCTGAGAACTCTCATCATTAACGAATGGTTTATCATTTCTTTCCACTGAATGTAATAGTGTGTTGTGGAATTTCGAACCACATTGGCAAGTAAATTTTGATCTGCAGCTGTCTACTTTATGGTTTATTCGCAGACATCGAATACAAAATTTATATCTTTTAACGAGCTCAAATCTATCAACAACATTCATATTTCTAAATGCGTCGCACCCAAAGAGGCCATGTGTTTCCTTCTTTTTGCATGCAACACAGAAATGCGTAGGCGAGTTAATAACTAAATTTTTGCTTCGATTTAAGGAGTGATGTGAAGCATTAGATTTATTTATTTGTTTCATTGATGGCATATTTCGAGATATACTTTCTAATATATTACTTCGCTTTTCTAAAAACGTTATGAATTCATTAAAATTCTGCACTTCATTCGATGAAATGGACATTTCATAAATCTTTCTTGTTTCCAAATCAAGTTTATCAATTAAAATGTTCATTAATAATATGTCCGACAATTTGTCACGATCATATTCCAGTACTTTAAGTGCTCTTAAATTCTTTTTTAAATTATCCAAAAAATCACGCATTTCTTTCGCAGATTCTTGATTTAGCTTAGGATATCTTAAGATATTTTGAATATGGGTATCTAATATTACCCGGCGATTTTCGTATCGTTGTTGCAGAGCATTAAATAAGGATTCGAATGTATCATCCTCCGTTTCAATTGACTTGGCCTTTCCTTCCAAAGCTGCGTTTAAATAATGCAACTTCTGAATATCATCTAACTCAGCATTATTTGTAATGAGATTAGTGAAGGAGGTTTTAAATTTACTCCAATCTTCATAATTTCCCGAAAATACTGGAAGGGGAATAACAGGCAATTTTGTTCTAACTAAAGTACCACTAGTTTCTGGCTTTACTGCAACACTTGGAGTATCTATTTTTAGTAAACTAATAAGTTTCAAAAGACTTACTTCACTATTTTCGATACGAATATCCAATTCTTGTAGTGCTGCATCAATTTCTTCTATTTCTTCATCTTTTGCAGCATCATAATATTTATCACGAAGAGAATTCACTTCGTTTTGGGTAGTCTTGAGCCCTTCAAGTTTTTGTTTCAGTTCGATTACTGAATTTGTGCTGCTAAGTGTTTCAGCCGATAATAATGTCAAGGGTGCACAAAACTCCTCTAGACGTGTAAGTTTTGACTTCAGTGTGCCTTGCTGCCTATTTAATTTAACTAATCGAGCCATTGTTTGCTCTTCTCTCCGGCTCGACGGACCAAAATGTCAGGAGCTCAGTTAAGTTAATTTAAAGTAGTGGACTGTAGATTTTTTACTATTATTTATTAAAGACATACAAGGCACACACATAATACAGATTTACTTACACGTATAAACATTTATAATTCTTTAAGGTTAATTATTTATAGTTGAGCACTCGGCTCCAATTTTGAGACATGTGTCTCCTATCAAATTCAATTCAGTTCTGCCTCTCTTCTCGCGTATTCTCCACTAGGGGGAGACACCACGAGGATAAATTGTTCTCGACCAATCAGGCGCAAACAGAACTATCCGAGATGAGTGTTATGTAGAAACTCATGATAGCAAATGAGTCTTGCAACATGTGCTAGTAGTATTTATAGGGCTAGTAAGTTTGAAGTGGGGATCCATTGATTAAACTTGTCGGGGTATCCTCGATATTTCACAAAATATTCCATTTTCTTTTTACGCATGCGTTTTCTTAAAACTTCTTCAACAGGAAATTCGTCTTTCATTGTTACTTTTTGTAACTCTTGTGCGTAAAACGTTCCTTGTATAGGCTCTCCTAATAAATCATTCACTCTATACACTGCAGGTTGTCTCTTGACACACTCTGTTATGACAAACAATTCTTCCGTCCAATTCGTTTCATACCCCTTTTCAAAGGTTAATTTCTTCTTTGAAATGCGAACTACATCATCTACATTAAATACGCATTTGGGTTTAGGTAAATTCTCCATATCTCCATAGAGAGTGAACCAAACATCTTGTTCATTTTCGGCATTCACCTCCACGGGAGCTCTTTTTATACTTGAATGGTAAGTATGATTATAACTTTTCACTAAATCTTGTAATACGTCAATGTATCTATGCGTATTTTTAGCAGTAAAGTACTTCCACATTTTAGTTTTAATACTTCTATTCCAACGCTCGACTATGTTTGCTTTCGACAAATTATATGTCGTGAAAAATCTAATCCCCTTCTTTTTTAACAAGGTCTGAAATAGATTATTCTTAAATTCCGTTCCCTGATCAGTCTGAAGTGATTTCGGAGTTCGTTGATCGAATATTATTTGAAAAGCCTCAACAATATCTATACCTCTCTTTCGTTTCAGAGGAATTAGCCATCCAAACTTTGATAGCACATTAATACAACTCAAAATAAAGCGATAACCATCATTAAACTTTTGAAGACTTGACATATCCACCAAATCCGCTTGCCATTGCTGATCAATGTTATAAACAATCACCCGATTCGTAGGAAATTTATGACGAATGGACTTGTGTAGAGTGTACGCATCCACCCCCGTTAGCCATTTCTGTATCGTTTTCTTGGGAATCTTTCTTCCTGAGGCACGGTATAATGCATCGATACCACCGAAACTTGCTACATGACCCGGGTCTTGATACGTCGCATTCATTACAGCAAGAAATTTTATTAACTCTTATCTGTATCCTAAGTCTTAACATTTTCATATTGAAATAGATAAGTTTCCAGTTTCATTGAGACGAAGCGTAAAATCGATAGCGAATCGATCACTACTACTTAAAAAATAAATAAATAATAATGCAACACATAAACAAATGCACAAGTATGCAGTATTCACAACCTCACTCGATAGAACCATACTTGCAACTAACACATTCAACTATAAACTTTACCTTATAAAGAACAAAACTTGATAAAATTAATATCCTTAAGATCATACCAATACCTTAAAATTCCTTGAAACTCCGTTTAAATGCAAAATTCCCACTATATCCCCTCTGTGACGTAACATAAATATTTTTCAAGCAAGAACGCTATCTTCAATTCCCACCACGTGGTAATTTTTCTGCAAGTTTTAAAATTAGTTTAAATTATATTTTATAATTATTCATCAACTATTACTTAAATCTTTCCATTTCAACAAGTATCAACGTTAAAAACCCACGTGATAATTTTTCTATAAATAAATATTCATTTAATAAATAAGCGCCAATACCTTATCTGTTTAAATGCTAGATTCCAGCCATATCATCATTATGACGCCATGTGTTAAAAGCCAATGAGTTTATATTTTGCAATCATTATCAACAACTCAACTCGCAAACGCGTTGAAGCGTGTTGAAACATGCCTAGTCTCGCTCCCCACCCGCTCTGATCGGTTAGAACCAAGCAGCGCCCTCTACCGTGAAATCTGATTGGTCGGTGAAGTCACGTGATCACCCCCCCCCATATATATATATACGCTACCGGTTGCCGTCTCTCCATTTCTACTTAGATTACTGAGTGCGAAAGACGTTTATCGTGTTTGCTTAGTATTTGCTTATCGTGCTTGCTTATTGTATTTGCTGCTATTATAGCTTTTTGCTGATTTCATCTGAATTATTCGGTAAGTGAATTTTTATTATTTGTGAAATGTTATTATCTTTTAAGTATTATGTGTATTCAAATGTTTTAAGTAACATGTATATTTAAATGTTAAATTATTTTACTATATGTATTAGGGTAAAGAATCGCGTTCATTCAAATATTTTTCTGTATTACATGTTAAAGGTTTAAGTTATCCGTTCAGTAAATTTAAGATGTATGTATATTATTTAATATTAGCAGACAAATTATTTTAACTGAAGTTATTTATCGTGTGTTAAATTTATATATTGAAATGGACTATCAAATGCATTTTCTAGATTAAGTATCGCGTGCATTGTTAGGCTTAAGTACCGCGTGCATTTGTTAGGCTTAACAATCGCATCATGTTAAAGTAGTCGATTCAACTATTACATAAAAATTATTTCCAACTTGTATTGAAAATGTATGTTTTTTCTTTCGATATTTATATATATTTTTTCAATTTCAGTTATTTATAATGTCATCATCACGTTCTCCTTCTCCCATGGTTGTCGTTGTCTCTAGTCTTAATGACCAAGTAAGTGCTCTTTTAGTAATATATTTTTAAATTATGTTTGAATGCTTATAGATTGTATTTATCTTAAACTTTTAAAATTACTTACTATGTATCTTAAAGAATATTCTTTAAATAAGATTAAACTTGTTGCTTTTAAGTAGATGAATGTTTAATGTCTAAGATAAATTTTAAACTGTGTTATTTAACGTTGCATAATTGATTTGTTCACTTAAAACTTTCTCAATTATATTTGAAATTCGTCAATAATGGGTTCTTTAAAACTTTTTCTAAATGTTATTCATTAGTATAAGATTCACGCCATAATTTGTATTACTTTTGTACTTGGTATTTTTTCTAAATGTCATTCACTTGAATATTAGTATAAGATTCACGCCAAAATTTTTATTGTTTTTGTACTTAGTAATTTTCAATGTTGTAACTATTCAAAGTCGCCCCAAATTCACGCTGAAATTTTCATTACTTTTTGTACTTAGTAATTGTCAGTGCAGTAACTATTCAAAGTCGCCCCAAATTCACGCCAAAATTTTCATTACTTTTTGTACTTAGCAATTTTCAATATTGTAACTATTCAAAGTCGCTCCAAATTCATGCCAAAATTTTTCTCTGACGTAAAACACTTAAGAATAATTTTTCAATATCTTACTTTAGGAGGTTGTTATTGAACCTACTGCTGCTGCTGGGCCTTCTAATGCTGCATCCACCTCACGCGGTTTACATGTAAGTATTATTTCAATCATTTAGGTGAAAGAATATTAACTTTTAAAACATGTTACTCAAAATTTCTATTTTCAACAGGTCTGTACCATCTGTAAGAAGGGTTACACAGAAATTTACTCTTACCCGGCACATGAAAATCCATCAGAAAACTGTAAGTATTACATTCTAAGGATAAACTATTGTTTAGAATATGTTAAAATAGCTTATTTAAATGTTAAATAATTTTCTTAGGTACTTGCTGCTGGATCCTCACAACATGCTGCATCCTCGATTGCTGGACCTTCTTGCTAGGAATTCCAATGTTGAACCTCATGTAAGTATTAATTTTTAAATTATATTTTGCAGAGAGAGTTTTTTAGATACTTTGATTTAAAATAAAGTATGTTTCACAGATGTAGATAGTTTATAGAAATAAAGTATTTTTAATAAAAATTTTTTTCAGATATTTTACAAATTTAAGTAATTTTTAGAGAAGACATATTTTGTAAAATGTTTTAGGTTAATATATTTGAAGATTTTCAAGCCATTTTTTTTAATAAAGTTTTTAGATATTTCTGCAAATAATGTGTTTTCATGAGAAGATATTTTTAAATAAAGTTTTGGGGAAAAAAATTGAAATAAAGTTTTGTCGATAAAGAAAAATAAAATGTAAATCTGCTTTTTCTTTTCCCCCCTGAAACTCATCATAGTTTTATTTTTTCAACAGGTGTGTCACATCTGCAACAAGTCCTTTACGGAGAAGCGAAATTTAACTCGCCATCTCACGATTCATACTGACACGAAGAATTTCACCTGTGAGATATGCCAGAAGTCCTTCACACGTAATGCAGACTTAATCCGTCACATGGAGAGTCATCAATCCGCCACCCCTCATGCCTGTCCTGATTGTGGAAAGAGTTTCGGTCGTAAGGATGTTATGATGCAACATCTTCTCACCCACCTTCGAGTTGCCCAAGTAGGAGGAATTCAAACTGCACCCTCTGTGCCCAGAAGGAGGAGAGTTGAGGTGAAGACGTCAGATGTCTTTGCCACTCGCCATTTATTCCCGAGTGAAGAGGCAGTTGGAGACCTGCTTCTCTTCATTAGGGAAAGCACTCCCCAAGTTCAGGATGTGCTACAGGAGGAGTTGGGAGAGAAGAGGGCCATCAAGTGGTATGTTGTGTCCCAGATCCGGTTCGTTCGTAAGAGTGATGAGGGAGACGAGGAATATGCCACACCCTATTTCCGGAGCAAGGTGCAGATGGAGCTGGATGACAGCGTCCTCCCTGAACACATCGACCAAGCCTTCGCCAAAATCAAGTCCTCCTTCGATGAATTCATCGAGCGGGGATCTGGATGGGTCCTCGATGAAATCATCCATTTGGAGGTGAAGACTGCTACGTACCAACCTCTAGCCCCTGCCAGCCACTTCAAGTTGCCCAACAAGTTGGCAGCAAAGAAGGCCGTCCTCAACATCCAGAACGAAGACAGTAAATGTTTCATCTGGTCTGTCCTGGCTGCCCTCCATCCTGTTGCCTATGGTAACCATCCGTATAGGGTCGACCACTATGCAGAATACGAGCAGGAGCTCAAGATGGGAAATGTAAGCTGTCCCGTCCAACCCTGCAAAGTTCGTTTTGTGGAGGCACTGAACAACCTCCGCATTAACGTCTACGGCTATGAAGATGATGAGATATTACCTCTATACATCTCTAAGAGGGAGGATCCTGAGGTTATCAACCTCCTCTACATCATAGAAGGAGAGAGGCAGCATTATTGCCTAATTAAGAGTATGTCCAGGCTTCTCACCAACCTCACTAAACATCACGGCACGAGCTTCTACTGTTATTCTTGTCTGCATCGTTTTGCCAAGGAGGAGACTCTCAAAGCACATGTCTCGTACTGTAACGAGCACTCACCCCAACACATTAAGATGCCGTCTCCAAAGGACTGTGTGCTGAAATTCAGTCAGTACAAGTTCACCCAGAAAGTCCCGTATATCATATACGCGGACTTTGAGGCCCTTGTAGAGAAGTTAGACATCACCACCTCCACTTCCACTGTGAAGACGGCTACCCACATTCCCTGCGGATACGCCTATGTCATTATAGGTCCAGATAGTAAGCCGACCAAACCCATCTCTGTCTACAGGGGAGAAGATGCAGTGGACCACTTCATCAGTAGTATCATTGCAGAGAAGGACGAGCTGGCGGTGAAGCTGACCACCATCATCCCCATGAAGATCACTGCACAGGATCAAATTACTATCAACGCAACGACTCATTGCGGCCTCTGCAAAGGCCGACTAGGAACTGATCGGGTGAACGACTACGATCACTTGACCGGTCAGTTCCGTCAAGTGCTCCACAATGAATGCAACCTTGCCTTCAGGTTGCGGAAAATGATTCCCTGCGTCTTCCACAACCTGAAGAATTATGATGCGCATTTGATCATGCAGGGGCTAGGGAAAGTGGCTGACCATGACATTGGAGTCATCCCTACAACGATGGAGAAATACATCTCCTTCTCCATCACTAAGAAACTTGACAAGATCCCGGTGACTCTCCAGTTTATTGACAGTCTCCAGTTTCTGAACGCATCGCTTCAGAAACTTGTCGATAATCTGGAGAGAGACAAGTTTCACATTTTGAAGAGATCTATCGCATCTAACCATGGTACGTAATATAGTCAATGTTAATATTATATAAATGTTCTCTTAACAATATCATTTAATTTTTATTTTTTCCTTAGATCTCTTGCTGAAGAAGGGAGTGTACCCTTATGAGTATATGGACTCGTTCACTAAATTTCAAGAAACATCTCTGCCACCTCAGCAAGCCTTCTATAGCACCCTTACAAACTCCTCCATCACCGATGCAGATTATGACCACGCTCAATTTGTTTGGGAAGCTTTCGGCATCAAAGACCTTGGTGAATATCACGACCTGTACGTGAAGACGGATGTGCTCCTCCTCGCAGACGTATTCGAGAATTTCCGCCGCCTAACTCTGGACTTTTACCAGCTAGACGCCGCTCACATGATGACGTCTCCGGGGTTAGCGTGGCAAGCCGCTCTCAAGATGTCAGATGTCGCTTTGGATTTATTCACCGACATTGACATGCACCTCTTCATAGAGAAGGGTATTCGGGGAGGAGTCTCCGTCATCACCCATCGTCATAGCCAGGCAAACCATCCAGGCTGTCCTGAATATAATGCTGCTGAGGAGAAGAAACATATATTGTACCTGGATGCCAATAACCTCTATGGTAAGCATGAATTTACTTTAAAACTGTCATTTTTTTATTTAGCTTCTATGTTAATATTGAATGATTTAATTGGATTTTTCTTTCAGGTTGGGCCATGTCTCAATATTTACCTGTTGGTGATTTTCAGTGGGTGGACCCTGAAAACATCTCTACTCAAACCATCTTGGACCAAGCAGATGATGCAGATGAGGGTTTCATCCTAGAAGTGGATCTCGACTATCCTGCTGAACTCCACGATCTCCATAATGATTATCCTCTGGCTCCCGAACGCTTCACCATAAAGCCAAATATGCTGTCTCCTACCGCCCTCGAGATTTTGGAAGAAATGCAGATGAAGCCAGCTTCTTCCAGCGAGAAACTCGTTCCGAATCTTCAGTCAAAGAAGAATTATGTTATACACTATCGTAATCTGAAGCTATACCTTTCCTTAGGACTGAAACTAACTAAAGTCCATAGAATTCTAAAATTCTACCAACAACCTTGGCTGAAGGACTACATAGCATTTAATACGGAGCAGAGAAAACTGGCCAAAACATCGTTTGAAAAAGATTTCTTCAAACTTCTCAACAATGCGGTGTTCGGGAAAACTATGGAAAATCTGAGGAATAGAGTGGATGTTCAGTTGGTGAACAACCCGCATAAAGCCAAGAAACTGGTCGCGTCTCCTGCCTTCCATGCCTTCACTGAGTTTGATAACAGCTTGGCAGCAGTACAAAGAAAAGTGAAGAGTCTCACACTTAATAGACCCATTTATGCTGGTTTCGCCATCTTAGAACTGAGCAAGGTTTTAATGTATGATTTCCACTATAATGTCATCATGAAGAGGTATGGAAGTAATGCCCGCCTACTATTCACCGACACAGATTCACTCATTTATGGACTCACCACCCCAGATCTGACTGCTGACTTACAGCAGTTAAAGGGATTTTTTGACTTTTCTGACTATCCATCAGATCATCCCCTACACGATGTGTCTAACAAGAAGAAGATCGGCTACTTTAAGGATGAACTTAACGGAAAATCTGCTTTGGAGTTTATAGGGCTTCGTTCCAAAATGTATTCCATTTTAAGCGAGTGTGGTGAGAAACAAACGGCCAAGGGAATCGCAAGAGCAGCTCAAAGACAGCTAAAACATCAGACCTATAGAGACTGTCTTCTCAATCGACAACCTTCATCTGTGGTTCAGCATCGGATCGGTAGTGAAAAACATCACATTTTTTCCATCCAGCAAAGAAAGCGAGCGCTCTCGGCATTTGATGACAAGCGATACCTGTTGGAGGATGGTATAACTAGTTATGCCTATGGTCACTTCAAAATTCCTTAAATCATTCATTTAATCCTTAATTTTTTTTATCTCTTTACACCTTAATTTAACTAAAATATTACTTTACCTAAATTTTTAAAAAGCTCATTTAACGTTAATTTTTTTTTTCAGGATTTTGTATGTGACCATTAAATTTAATTCATGAGAGAAATATACGTTCTCACAAATCTTCTTTTCAGATTTCCTAAATTTCAAAATTGATTAGGATTTGAGGTGATGGTGTCTTCTTAAAAGATATTATTGGATGGTTGGTTAGTGACCTCATATTTCAAGGAAATATACGTTCTTTGGAATAAGTTTTTTTTTTGTTGATAGGGTGGAGTGAGGCGGTACCAATTCTTCCTAAAAGAGGTATCGGGCTGGAGGTGGGTCCTCACTTTTAAAATTTAACTTCAAAATAATTAACATTTTCTAAAGTCTTTCATATTAGCTTATTCAAAATTGGTTAGGGAAGGGGGGTGGGTAGATGAGTTACCATGAAGGCAACGTCCGATAGTCGATATTTTAACAATTGTTTGGTAAAATATTGAAATGTCAAGTGTAGCTCGGGGTTAGGGTTCTTTTAGACCCTTAGCAAATGGCCTTCACTTTTATTAAATTTAAAAGTCGTGTTAAGATTTTTTTTTATTTGCATGTATCTCTGATCTTAGAAATTTAATGTAAATGACTCTTAAATTTATCCCTAGATGGTGCCACTACCTTAAATTTTGTAGAAAACTATCTTACTAAACTGTATAGCCAATGAAATCACGTGACACATTTCAAGCAATGAGAAGAGAGTATTTGGTGATGTGTCTAAAAACCGACCAATCGCAAGCAAGTATTTTTCCGATCTCTAACATAAAGTAATTCATGACGACATATCTACTGTGACGTCACTAGTAAAAATATCTATCACTCTTAACTTATTCGCTAAGAAGCAGCCCTAGAACAATTCAGCTCCATCTTAAAGGTAAATTGAAACTAAAAAGTGTTGCCATCGCTCTAAACTTTGATATAAAACACATTATGACGTCATACCTACTGTGACGTCACGCAATAAAAACCTATCACTCTAACTTATTCATTTACAAGCAGTCCTAGAACAACTCAACTCCCTCTTAAAGGTAAATCGAAACTAAAAAGTGTTGCCATCGCTCTAAACTTTAATATAAAACAAATTATGACGTCATACCTACTGTGACGTCATACACAAACAGCTTATAACGAAACCGAAACTAAAACAACAGCAGGAGGGGAACAACTCCACTCCACTTCCGGTCACGTGATTTCCGGTGACGTCATATCCGGTGATATCACTTCCTGTGACATCATATCCGGTCACGCCCCCATACCATACCTGCTCCGCTGCTCCGCCATGGCCCAGGATGCCCAATTTCTAACTACTCCCACTTGCCATCCACCTATCAAGCTGAAACTTGGCAGATGGATTCGATTTGGATGACAATGCATTCCATCAAATTTTTAGGCGAGTCACTACCACTAAAAGGCCACTTTTACGTATGCTTTTTATTGACGCTTTGGTTTACTTATAAACCCTTTTTCTATCATAAGATTAAACATTTAAACTTAGCGGACGCACTCGTTGTCTATGAGAATGCTTTCTATTAAGTTTTGGGACTGTCACACAACGGCAGTTTTTACATGCGTTTCTATTGCCTTACGTTAGAATTATCAGTAGCCTTTACTCACGTACTATTATCCAGATACAAACCTTAATTCAAACATGTTAAATTTTAGCAATATTTAATGACTGAAATCTTCTACTATTAAAGTTACCGAGGAAAAATATTCAAAGGGCTAATTAACCCACTTGCCGTCATCTAATTGAACTGAGACTTGGCAGATGGACTCGTTGTGGATGAAAATTTAAAAAATGGATTCAATATTTTAAAGCCGACCAAACGGTATAGTGGTTAGCGTGCTAGCTTCTAGACCACGAGGTTGCGGGTTCGAGTCCCGCGTTGGCATGGGTGTTTGTAAATGTATGTTGGCTTGTCTAATGACGAATGTTTCGGCGCATTTTATAGCCCTCGTGTTGCTGACGGCGCCAGATAATCTGAATACAACCAACCAACCAATATTTTAAAAAAATGGATACCAATATTTTCTTTACCTTTGCACACTATGTAATGTAATCGTTTCGTAATCTATTGGAAATATTTTACACTAGCTGCATGGTTCCTCGTTGCGGATATCCATAATTGGTGTATAGGTCTCGTCTCAGCTTTTGGGGCTTTACTCGAAAAAAGGTTCATTGCCACGCAAATCCAAGCTCGCTTCGCCTGCTGGAAGTTTAATTGTAACATAAAAGCAGCTCGCTTCACTGGCTAAAAAGTTTATTGACACATAAGCACTGGCTCGCTTCACTCGTTCAAAGGTTAGTTGCTACGCAAACACAACTCTCTTCGCTCGCTGAAAAATTCTTTGCTACGCCCTCACAGGCTTGCTTTGCTCGCTGGAAGGTTAATTTTATTGCGCAAGCATATGTTCACTTCGCTCACTGAAACTCGTACCCTACGCTTATTTGAAGTCACTTTATAAAGAAAAACTTTAAAAAATTTAAATAAAAAAAATTTATATGTTAACATTTTGTTTAAGAAAATCAAAATTAGAAGGCAAGATCTACTAATGTCGAAAATTTCAGAGCTCTACGCTTATTTAAAATCACTTTATAAAAAAAGCTTAAAAAATTAATTAAAAAATATTAATTAAAGTTTTTGGTTGTTTACTTCGATTGATTATTTCGTTTTCCGTGCGTCAAATTCCTAATGTCAGCTGAAATCTAAATCGTAGCTTTTACAATGGCTTACTTTTGAAGACTTCTCGGTGCTAATTTGTAAAGGGCAATTGAGGGTCCACTGTGGGTGGGCCTGAAACGAGATGCGAGAGCCGGTCCCCCCCCCCCTGGTGGCGGGTGACAACCGCCCCTCTTTGTTAATTTGTAACGGACGATGGGTACAAGGGTCCTAAAACAAGTCCATTATCATTTCGTGGCCTGAGGGAAGAATAGGAACAGAGAAAAGCCCCCTGCTATTGGGATTTCTAAGCAGAAGTTTTACGACTTGTCGATGAACAAGGAGGCTTCTTTTCTTAGTTCTTAAGGTATTTGGATTTCGAACTTTATGTTTGAAAAGAAAAGGAATAATGGAAAAAACTTGGCTTTCTATTGAAAACTTTGGATGCTCTTTTTCGATTCGAATTTTGTTATAATAGTTTTACAAAACATTATTATTGTAATATCATGGGTCATCAGATATCTACGTTGCTTTGGTTTAGTTTATATTATTACTTATGAAGCTCTGATGTGTTTTTGGAATATTTTGCGTGATTGAAATACTTTTGTGAGAATTTTGTTTGAATTCAGTAATTAATTAAGAATAATTTCAATACTGTAATTCGCCAGAAATCAATATTAAAGTCGTATATTGTAAGAAAAAATTGATAAAAGAAGAGTAATGAAAAAAAAAATCCTGCCAATTTCTTTACTGCAAGATCTGTCACATTTGTTGCGGCATTGTCGGATGCCACTTTAAACTTTTTCCAATGTTCATGTATCTTTTGTTATAAAATTTCTTCTATTCATAAATTAGACTCATAATAAACTTCTCAGTTCAGTAATGAATAACTTTTTTCATGCATAACACTATCCTTTAAAATATAATGCACTGTACTAAATAATAACTAAAAAATATTATAATTTTTATTTATTTACCAATTAGAAGAGAAAATTCTTCAACGCAAATAAAAAAAAAAAAGCTTTTAAAAAGCACTGAAACGGTTAACAATAATTATTATCATCAGTTTATATTGACATTATTATATAAACCTACATAATAAAACTCAGAATTAAAAATTAACAGATTTATCTAAACTTTTACAAACTACAGAGAAATTACGGCGCCAGATTAGAGGAACCACCTTGAGTTATTTAATAATGTAAACTTATTAAAGGGTAAATATCTGAAGTACCGAAAGAAAACTGTTCGATGATTTAATTATTTATCTCATTAACATCTTAAATTCAAGAAGTCTTTTTACTATTATAACTCATAAAAACAAAGTTTCTAATATAAATCTTTTATATATATGTTTTATGTGTTAAGTCACTGAACACAGATCAAGTTTTGATAATGTTTGATCACTAAGGGGAAAAAACAACATCTATTCCGAAATATTTACTAGTTTCAAAACTTGCTTGAATACATTTTCATCCACAGCGAGTCTATCTGGCAAGTTTCAGTCCAATTGGATGAAGTGTGATGTCATCAGAGGGCGACGATAGTAGCTTGTGTAAAAGCATTCTTTTATAATAGTGTCAGTCCCCAAAACTTGATATAATACATTCTTAGTGACAATGAATCTGTCTATCAAATTTCAGCGCGATTGGATGACGGTAAGTGGATTTATTAGCATTCAAAAACGATAATAGAAGCCTGTGTTAAAGCGATCTTTTTGAGTGTCTGTGGCAGCCCCCAAAACTTGATACAATGTATTGGAATCTATATCAAATCAATCTGCAAAGTTTCATTTCGACTGGATGACAGAACGGGTGTTAATAAAAAAAATCATTAGAAGTGACAATGTAGTGTCTGCAATAGCGGTCTTTAAGTGACAGCCCCCAAAACTTAATAAAATGCATTGTCATCGATATCGAATCTATGTGACCAATTTCACCCGATTGGTTGGTTGGTTCGCTCAAAGACTTATTTTTATGCACAATAACGGCTAATCAGGCCAGGATTTACAGCTTAACGTGGATTCTGAACCACAACGAACATCCATGGCAAAACCCGGATTCAAACCCGGCCTTTGGCATGCGTGGCCAGAGCGCTAACCACACCGCCATCAGTCAGGTTGGTCAGCCTGATTGGAAGACGGTAAGAGGGTTAATTAGCCATTCGCAGATTTGTAGGTCACACACACACAAAATCGAAATTTATATAAACAATTTTTTAAAAAAGGTAATAATTTGTAAGTAACTGTCAGAACGAATGAAATACAATCATTTGATATAAGTTGAAACATATTGTGACTTACCATAATTTCCAAATGTGCACCTGCATATTACATCTTATTGTTTTTCAACCTTCTCGTATATTATACTTGTATGGTCAAATCGCTATTCTCAGAAAAAAAAATGTAATGATTTTTAGAAGAATTTTGTTTATCGATACAAAAGTATCATCCTTTATGGTCCCCTGAGCAGACATCACCCCCCTTTCCGCATTGGGGTCAAGTCAATAACGCCACTGCTTATAAAGCAATGTTAAACAGTAAACAAGTCCATTTTATAATTGTTTTAGAATAATAAAAGCTACAAAAATAATACTAACTCAACACAGATTCTCCCCCCAAACAAATTGGGAGAAGGGAGGGGGGGGGGACAGAAGAAGTTCTCTTTGACAAAGAGAAAAATGATATTGTATAAAACAGCGGTTTCTAACCTTTTTAGTTGTTCGGATCAACTATCTATATTATGAAAAAAATATAATGTACACGAAAAATTAAATTATATTTTTTTATGAAGTGAGGAACTTGATTGCACTTGGCTGTTACAACAATTAGAAAACTGAAAAACAAGTGACCAAAGTTTAAAAAAAAAATCATCGGAATTTTTGACATTGTTTATCCCCCGTCAATGAGAGAGTCAATATCTAGATTAAAACTTAGCCATGCTGTTTAATTCACGCATTATTTACTATCGATGTTATTCACTCGTTACAACATCGAAAAATACAATCGAGTGGCTAGATTGTTTCCATCTTAAACCCTGAAGCTCCGATAATATTTATCTCGGCGATTCTCTACCAGAGTCCACGGCCCAGTACCGCGCTACTCGCGGTCCTTGGGGTAGGAACCGCTGGTAGAGAAAATCAACTAAGCTTGGCGCAGTTGGGAGTTTGGCGTCAAAAAGGGCTTAGTTGCTTGGCGAAAATGGCGATAAACCTGCTTCATAGGTACAACCGGTTTCGAATGGTTTTCCAGCTTGCTCACACCTCCTTCTCTTCTAACCTCCTTGAATATCACCCAACAGAAATAATAATATTTCAAAATAAATCCGCTAGATGGCAAGTATTTCGTTATAAACATGAATTACGTTGCTCATCAATTTCTTTATTTTGTGTTATATATATTTATTTATTTATAAGTATATATATATTTTTCATTTGACCAATCCTGTTGGACCTTGAATCTGTTGGTCTTAAAATTTGTATATCTATTTTAAGCAGTCGTTTGTGATGTCAAATGCGTAAAGTTTTTTCAATCTCCTACAAAAGTTTTGAGGGTTGGCAACAAAATAATTAGCAATATAAACAAAAACAATTTGCCGCCGCATGTCTCTTTGGTAATCGAAATTTAAAATAAATTTGAACGTTGGATGTGTGCATAATACAATCTGGTAGTAGAATATTTCAATATGTTTGATATCAGGTTAAGCAAAGAAATTGTAGACGAAGAACCGCCTGTGACAGAGTGTAATCTTGTTACTCCTGGATGTGTTGTTTCATCAGATCCTGGTTTTATGAGGTATAATTTTTGGGCTTCAATGGAAGGAGACATTTATTTAATTATATATTCCTTGTTAGAACAGCTATATTATAGGACCCCATTGTGACTTTTACGGTTTGAACTGGTCGGTTTGGCGATTTTTTACATTTCTGGCTATCAAGTCAAGTCTTGTCTACTTTACATTGACAAGACTTAAGAAAGGCCAAAGAGAGAAGAAAGGACAGGACTTCAGAAAGGATGCATGAGTTTAAAAAAGATTTTTATTGTTCACAGCGTGTCTGAAAGTTTTGCTATTGTGTTGAATAGCAAGACTTTCAGATAGATTATCTCGGACATAAAAGTTCCCTAGTAACCAATAACACTTAAGTATTAAAAATTTAATAATAGAGGATCGAAGTTTAAGATTTAGGTACTATTCCTCACTCTGGATGTTTATTTATTTAGTGTACACTTTTTGAAAGGAGAGTTGTACTTTACATTTTTTAACAGTTCAGTTTACTATATTTAGTGATTTTTGTGTTAAGTATATAAGTTGTATTTAAGTTTGCTTTATGAATGATCCTTATGTCAATGAAAAACTTGAAACAAATGTCCCTGCATTGTTCTGTGCATATGCTTTGGAGACCATGTAAATGGGATGTTATTTTGTATGAAGAGGTGTACCGTTATTTTTTTAGAGAGCAGGTGGAGTGAATGACTAGTAGCCAGGGATTAAGCTGTGGGTGCATTTTTTGGCAAAATGCTTAAGAACTTTCTTAATTGCTAAAATTAAAAAGTGTGGTTTAGCTCTGTTAAGACATTTTGACATAAAATTTGCTAAATCCCCATTTTTGTTATTCTAAGGTTAGTCACCGACCTTAACAAACAAATAAACTGAAGGATGAAAAGTTTTTTTCCAGTTGATACCTGGTATAAAATAGCAGTAAATTCCTAGTTTATGTGGATGGGTTGGCAAGTATTTGAAAAACTGGTGACAAGGCCAAAACATCGCCAATTCAAAATGGCGGCTGATTTAAAACCCACAAGATTAGCATAACATATTCCAATTAAGGTTACCAAAAAATCGTTGTTGTGCATGTTCAGCAAGAAGTAATGTTGCTAAATGTGAAACTTTATCGCCTACCAATTGGCTTCAAATTTGCTTGGCGATATTTACTACACGTCATCTAGGAATAGACCAAATTAGCTTTAAAGTTAATAAATATTTTTTACTAAAAAGTGTTTTACTTGTGTTAAATTAAATATTAAGAGCGATGGTATGCGTAATCGTTTTAGCATTTTGCTAAACTGAAAATTGTAATTTTGCCCTTTTTGTTAAGAAATTTTGTACCAGCTTAAACACTGCTAGTAGTAGACAACAGTCAAAATTTTGAAGTTGTTTTGCTCGATTTTTGCTTTTTGATAAAACTGTGGCTGTTTTAAGGGGGGTGGGGATAATATTGTAATGTATTTTTCATAATTCCTTTTTTTATATTGTATAAGCCTTTATCTGTGTTACCGGGCTGAATCCAACTTTTAGTGAAATGTTCCGTAAATTTCGTTGGACTCTGCAGTCTAAGCCAGTTCAAACTAGTTCTGAGGTCACTTCATATCTTTTATGCATGCATCACTCTGATGCAGTGGCGGATCTAGGATTTTCCTGAGGGAGGGGTGCAACACTGTGCATTAGCCAAGACGAAATTGAAAATTTGAAAAAAGTAAAAAAAAAAAAAAAAATCTCTGCAGTGTTCAAGAAATATACTTCAAGATAATTCATTGATTGACCTCCGCCCCCTGACTTGCTATCTTAGCGTAAGGTGGTTCACACTGTCCTTTTGTTTCTTCATTACCTATTTTATTTTAAAAATAAATTGTATTCAAAATGTACCTTACATTTAAACATTTTAGTAAGCTACATCCCCGGAGGTATCGATTATACTGAAGAAATTCCAATGAAAGTGGGAACTTGCTACTTTAATTTGTGACTAACTGACTAAGTATAAGTCTTATACTATATACTTACATCAAACTGGGAAATCAGTAGTTGTACATCAAAATTTAACATATTCATAACATATTTATGTAGTGAGCTTAGTAAGTAAAAATACGTTGTTTTACTGGATAATCCATTGCTACTCGAGTTAAGTATGCAGGAAAAATTGTTTTTAAAGAGAATGTTTTACTAATAATTATAAGTAATATTTTTAATAAGGCAATAGAAACAAATACAATTTAAATATTGAACAGTTATTATAAAACAAATTCTCGAATATCTCTATTGACGCTATATGACTATGCATACATATACCTTGGCAGGCACAAAGTAGAAGCGTATCACAGTGTATGTTTTTTTTTTTGATTTCTTCTATTTGTAATCTCCTTGCTGAATTTAATCTGCAATCGAGGCGACACTACTTATATTCAAAGAGGATTTAAAAGATGAAAGTTCGATTTCATCATTTTTGTGGCTGACAGAAGAACCGTGAGTTTTGAATTTCTCTACAGCTTTTTTCCTATTCACAAAACTTGTCTTTAAAAATATGTTATTGGTGATTGCCTTTGATTAATCAATTTTGTAGTCTTACTGTAAAAACACCACATTTGAAAAATTGTTACAGGTAATAACCGAAATAACAAATTTATCATACAAAATACGGTACATTGTAAATTTCGACCCATTATTATTTATTATGCAGTTATATCTTTTTTATATATTCTCATTTTATATTTCTAATAAATTAGCATATAATTTGCCAAAGATATTGGCAAACATTTTAGAGTTCAATATTTGCCCATAACCTAAGCACATTATATATAATCACACTTATTTTGTAAATGTTTTTAAACAATTTGAAGAAAATTTAAAACAATGAAAATTTAACTTAAAACAATGAAAATTTAACTTAAAACAATGAAAATTTAACTTAAAACAATGAAAATTTAACTTAAAACAATTAAAGTATGATATACAAAACAATAATAAACTTAGAATGAGTTAATTAAAATACTTAAACCAATCATCACATATTGAAATATTTTGTTCCAATTTTTCTTTTATAACTGGAAGAGAGAGATTATTGGGGAGGAGGATCATTGTATTTTAAACTTTTTGAGAATTTCATTTTGAGTTGCAATATCCTTTTACTTCTTTCATGAAACTTTTGAACAAGAATAAGAAGTTTCATAAGAAATAAGTTTTGGAAAAATAGAATAAAATTAGAGTAATCTTAGCCTTCTCTAAAGGTAAAGGTATGTATATATATGCCGTAGACGTTATAATTACTTATAAAGTGCGATATTTCTTGTATTACTGTTGCAACAACAAAATAATGGAATTTAAAAGCATGTCCAGGTAAATATTTGTACAAAACTTTTCCACTTATCGTAAAACATAAAAATTTATTTTGTTCATTCGTTTAATTTCGCTAATAATTCGTTTAATTTGAAAACGATAATTTTTTTAAATAACTAATTCTGCAACTGTGCTACTACTTTACACAGATAATACTTTTTTACAAAATTATTTACAAGTTTATTCATGGAAAAAATTGTATACATTTTCCACTGTGATGTTGCAAAGGAGGATTATTAATCTGAATTTAAATATGACGCTTATTTACAAGTTGAAACACAAGCACGAGCTAAAGCTGGACGAATTCTTATGCAATTTATAAACAACCTTCATCTTCTTTTTATCAAAACTTTTAAGTTTTGCCAATTACTATGTCCAGCTGAATGTTGATGGAAATTTCCGGGGGTAAGCCAAATAGTCAACCTCTCATTTTCTTTTTATCCCCTGGTTGGCACTGGACATGACTCATGTAAGAGTCAAAATCTCTTCTTCCTACTCGACAGAAAAAGGGATCGGATATCAGGGGTTCTATAGGATGTTAAGATTATTTATTGATGATTCGATCCCAGGATACTTTTAACAAAAAGCGATGTGTTTTACAGCTTCGTGAAGACGTCTTTATGGTTAAGGGGGTGGAGGTTTGAACACTTGTGCAGTCATCCAACGTCCATTTGAATGGGAAGGGAGAAGGCTATAAAAAGAACCTTGATTCAAAAATAAGCTTTTTTATTTATTTTTTTGCTTTTTTCAGAAATTAGATGAAAGTTGAAATATGTTTGTTGCGTAAACTTATTAAAAAAAAAGTTTTTTTTTTTTTTTTTTTGTAAATTGTAAATAAAAAAAAAGTAGGCTCAACTTGAGGGAGGGGCGCGCGCCCCCTTGCTGGATCCGCCATTTCCCTGACAGCCTATAAAAGGCAGAGATTTGTGTTTGGCTTGGCGCTTCACATTTTACTTATCTAGGAGTTACTGTGGTGTTGTTCTCTTCCCGTCTCTTAGAATAATAAATTCTTGAATTGTCATCACTGCAGTTTATTTTATTGACTCGGACACTCTACATAAAATGGTGTAAGTCACTTACAAGTACAGTTTTATGTGTGTCCCTTGATAAGTAAAAATATTACTTCTATCCTCGCTCCCCCCATTGAAATGAAAGGTCCTGTTATGCAGGGGTTGCAGACGTCCTATATGTCCTATAAATCCTATATTTTTTAAAAAATCGGTAAAAACGTCCTATACTGTCCTATATTTTACAATTGTCCTATATAATCCTATATTTCTACATTGATTCGATCTATATTTTCTTCCAATTCGTAATAACGGCTCCGTTTGTTGCCATTTTTTAATATTTCGGATTCTTTGGCGCGATCGTAGGTGAAAAAGACCTGACAAAAACGATGTTTGTAACGGCGGCGCGGCGTTTTATCTCTTGTGACGTCACGTGCTGCATAACCTACAACTCAACTCTACTGGACCGGTGGGAGTTGTAAACATGTGAACATTTCCATAACAGTCGGTCTTGAATTTCTGATCTGATTTCTCCTCCAACGTAATAACTTAATTGGCCATAATGCAGAGAGAGATGCAACAACAAAACTCTGCCTCGGGAAAAACAACTTGGGATTAACTTGCAGGACTACTAAAGAACATTTTGAGTGCTCAGTCAATAATTGATGAAGGAAACAAAAGGGATAAGATTTACTGTATGATGTCGGATGGCGATTTTTGTAACACGCTTTTATTAGCTTCAGACGTATGTATGTTAGTATGTAACGGAATCTTGGAACATGATTTTGACCCCCTTCAAAACGTCGGATTAACTCGAAATTTGGCATACTTATTAAGGACCGATGACAATTCAATATTTTAAACAGTTTGACCCGTTATCTTTACTAGGATAATCAGGATTAGCGATTTTTTGTTTTCCTGAGACCCGGAGTATCTGCGTCAAGACCAATAAGGGAAACTACCAGGCTCGCCGATCACTTATTTAAGTATAACTTTAAAGAAGTCTACAACCTCGATCGGAAGTGGCTTTTTAATTTTAGTTCACCATAAAAGAAATTACCGAAATTCCCTTTTTAACACGCTTTTATTAGTTTCACCTGTATGTTCAAACTTTGCACACTTGTCAAAGACCCGATGACAATACAATAATTCTATAAGTTTGTCGCTTTATCACAAGGATTAGCTCGTGTTGCCTTTGCGCCGTTAAATTCCAACCAACCAACCTTCTCCGGAATCGAACCCTGGTGCAATGGCGGATCCAGCCAGGGGGCGCGCGCCCACCCTCAGGTGGAGTCTTTTTTTTTTTTTACAATTTACAGAAATAAATAATAATAATAATAAAAATATTTTTTTTCAGGTTTTTTTCAATAAGTTCACGCAACAATTATATTTTAACCTTCATCTAATTTCCGAATAAAGCAATAAAAAAAAGCTTATTTTTGTACCAAGGTTCTATTTATAGCCTTCTCTCTTCCCATTCAAACGGATGGTGGAAGACTGCACAAGTATTCAAACCTTCACCCTCTTGACCTTGAAGATATCTTGGACCCCTGATACCCGATCCCTTTTCTGTCGAGTGGGAGGAAGAGAATTTGACTCCCATGCGTAATGTCCAACGCCAACCAGGGAAAAAAAATAATAATAAGAGGTTGACTATTTGGGTTACCCCTGGAAATGGCCACCCCCTTTCAACTGGACATGGTAATAGGCTAAACTTAAAACTTTTGAAAGAAAGGAAGAGGAAGGTTTTTTATTAACTGCATAAGAACTCGTCCAGCTCTAATTTCTGCTTCGGCTTGTAAATAAGCGTCATATTTGAATTTCGATTAACAATCCTCTTTTGCACCACACTGGAAAGGTATGTCAATTGTTTGTTTTTTTACATAAAATACTTATAAACAATTTTGTAAAAAGTATTATCTGTGTAAAGTAGCACTACAGTAGCAGAATTAATTATTAAAAAAAATATCGCTTTTAAACCCTGTACGAAATTAAACGAACGAATTAACAAAATAAATGTGTATGTTTTTTACGATAATTTGAAAAGTTTTGTACAAATATTCACCTAGACATACTTTCAAATTCTTTTTTTTTTTTTCTTTTTCGTTATTGCAGAAGTAATGCAAGAAATAGTGCACTTTATAAGTAATTATAACGCTTACGGCATAATATATATATATATACTTTTAGAAAAGGCTAGGATTACTCTAATTTTATTCTAAGCCTATTCTTCTAAAACATATTTTTTATGAAACGTCTGATTCTTGTTAAAAAGTTTCGTGAAAGAAGTAAAATGATATTGCAACTCAAAATGAAGTTCTTAAATTTTTTTAAATACAATGATCCTTCTACAATCTCTCTCTTCCAGTTGTAATTGAAGAATTGGAACAAAATATTTCAGTATGGGGATGTTTTTTTTAATTTGTCACGGATTGATATAATTTAGCTATTTTGTTTACATTATTTAAAAAAATGCTCAGTTTGCGATTATCCTAAAAAAACGCCGCTGAAACGGTGAAAATTGTGATATATTTTTCAATAAACACAACATTATCCTTTCTTTTAAGTGCAACAGAGTAGAAACAGTCGTTGATGGGCGCTCGCCATTATCTCATTTCTACGGAGGTGAGAATGATTAGAACACCTTTAAAGGCATTTTTATAGCGATTTTAATCAAAATCGTTAAAATCATTTTTTGGTAATCGCTGAGAAACGTAATTTTTTCAATATCAGCTAATACTTAATGCACAATGCAATTTTGACGAAAACCTTAATGCCAGGTCTCATGGCCATCTATAACCTGTACATAAAAATTGAACATCGCAGGTCAATCCGTTTTGGGAGTTATGCTGATAACTAACAGGCACAAAAAAATTTTTGAACTCATCACGTTCCAAAACGTGTAGAAATGCAATTAATTCGATTTTTTTTTTCTTCTTCTTTTGGACCGAATTCAATACTTTTATAAATTGCGGGTAATTGAAAGTAAAAAAATAAATATGGTTGCATAAAATCGCACTTAATATATATATTAGTGTTGGTAAAATAGTACCTAAAACCATAAGAAAAACAAAAAAATTGTTTCGTTGATCAAACTTGGCAAAAATGTTCTATATTTGTCATGAAAGTGAATATTCAAATGAGTCCATAAAAATATCTAGCAAAGAAGGGTTTTTTTGGGTGGGTGGGGGGGGGGGGGGTCAGGTGGTTTTGTGGCTGAAAAATTAATTTTGGAGCAATCTAGGCATGTGACACATGTTTTTAGAGTACTTTTTTTTTTATGCTGAATCGAATGAATAAAAGCAAAACGATATAACTAATCTAAAAAAAGTTACAGTTCTTTTTATTAACGAAAACACATGTAAAATCCAAGGAAAGGTAAAATACGACATTAAAAAATAAAAAATTGGTCCGTTCATGAAACTTTGCAAAAACGTTTTATTTGTCATGAGTATAAAGAAACAAAGGAGTTCATAAAAATATTTATCATAGAAGGGTGTTTTTTGAGGAGTGGAGTGAGAGGGGGGAGGTTTTTTTTTAAACTGAAAAGTAGTTTTGGTATAACCTGGGCATTTCACCTTACGCTAAGATAGCGAGTCAGAAATGTGACGAAAGAGGGAGGGAGGGGGGGTCAATCAATGAATATGGATTATCTTGAAGTATATTTCTAGAACACTGCATAAATTTTTTTATTTTTTACCTCTTTAAATATTCAATTTCATCCTGGCCAAGACACAGATGTTGCGCCCCCCCCCTCAGGAAAATCCTAGATCCGCCACTGCCCTGGTGTGCCGTTACCCGTTACAATCGCAGTAATTACAGAACCTATCATCGACAATTGCAGAGTTCATCCTAGAAATGAAAAAGGGCAGGGTGCTATTTTCCAAAAAAAGGCCACTTCCTGTTTACGAGGGCACTTTTATGGCAAATCGCAGAAATACGCGCTTTCTGCCACAATTTCAATATTGTTATACTTTTCTACCACAATAAATAATTTTCAATATTCTGAAAAAAACAAAACTATAATACAAAAATCCGTGAATCAAAAACTAGCTCAGAAACTTAAAAGATATCAAAATACTGATAAAATGCTTCCTTCAGTCCTAATTCTGCTGGAATGAGACTGAGAAAATTATTAAAATTAATGTGCAATATACACAGTAAAATTTTCATCAAATAGTAATTTTTATAAAATTATCAATTTATAATACAGTAAAATTAAGATAAGTATGGTTTAGTATAATGAAAATGTGTTAAGATAAGAACTTTTCACTCTTTCGAAATTTTCTAAAGTTTGAATGAATCAACCTTAAACTTCATCTCTTAGTTTTGCTATCACAAGTTAGGATATCACAAGGAGTATTCCGACTAAAGAACTTGGACTATGTCCTGAAATTTTTGCATTTTTTAATTTTCAAAATCGGATCAAATTTAAACGGTATAGTGGTTAGCGTGCTAGCTTCTAGACCGCGAGGTTGCGGGTTCGAGTCCCGTGTTAGGCATGGGTGTTTGTAAATGTATGTTGGCTTGTCTAATGACGAAAGTTTCGGCGCATTATAGCCCTCGTGTTGCTGACGGCGCCAGATAATCTGAAAACAACCAACCAACCGGATCAAATTTAGCGTCAAAACGGTGATTTTTTTTGCCGTGCATGCCGCTATTATGTAAGCTATAATAGAAGTTTTATTTTTTTAAAAATCGAAAATAATCTGGGATTTTGGTTTGATTCCTTTTATGTTTAATTTTAAATATGAAACGGATGTTTATAATTAATTGATAACAGGCAAATTACCCAAAACACCCCCTAAATTTAACAGGAGGACATCGCGATTACGCGTGTCCAAACGGAAATATTCTTTTTAAATTCTTCGTGTAAACATTTGATAGTTATAAACCTTTAACTAAGTTATTCAAGTCTTTCAAATTCCTTTCTTCACTATTTTGAAGGAGGCATGGTAAAAATCCAGCGAAATACACTTAATCAAAACACGTACGAAATGGCCATCGGAGTTTACTAATGTGCACTTGGGAAATTGTAAGACGGCGCGCTACAATCCACCTACTAATGAAGCACTTTATATAGACATCTACTGAATGGTTTCAGTCCCTGATATATACGTTGCGCGTTTGAACATGAATGCGCATGCGCTACAGCCGATTTCAGTAGGGGTGATCCAAATATTGCGTACTGTTGGGAGGGAAAAAACCGAAAGTTTTTCGAATTCTTTCAGGATGAATTTTTTTCTGAAAAAGGGCTGGAAGGGCGCTATTTTTATAAAAAAAGGGCAAGAAGGGCGCTATTTTTATAGAAAAGGGGCAGGCAGGGGGCGCCGCCCCTCGAAAAATGCCTAGGATGAACTCTGGACAATTGATAAGGCAGACATTTGAAAGATTTGTCGTGGGAATGACGGTTATACAAAGTGTGTTTTTTTAGTCGCATTATCCTTACCAGGATCTTCAGGATTAGTGATTTTTCATATTCAGAGACAAGGTAGTGTTTTGTGCCAAGTAATACGGCTTGTACTAAGGCATACACATGACTTAAATTTGAGACAAGCATGTGACTATTGGCAAGAACAACTGGAGAGTTTTGTACACTTAACTAAAAAAATTAACTAAAAAAATGTATAGTTTACAGAAAAAATAATTAATAGTTTAAAAAACTAAAAAACATGCTTTAATAGAAAACCAAATTAAAAAGTAGAAAATAATTAATAGTTTAAAAAACTAAAATATCCGCTTTAATAGAAAAGTGAACTAAAAAGTAGAAAATAATTTTAAATAAGTTTGAAATAAGAATAGAGTGATTAACAAGAAGTATTTATTTTATCGTAAAAAAGCGTGGGGTGCTTGATGTCAATTGTTGTATACATATTGGTAAAAGTAGAGCCATTATGAAAATATCTTAAAAAGCACCCCACGCTTTTTTACGATAAAATAAATATTTCTTGTTAATCACTCTATTCTTATTTCAAACTTATTTAAAATTATTTTATTATTTTATTAGTTCACTTTTCTATTAAAGCGTGTTTTTTAATTTTTTAAATTATTAATTCCGAATCTTGTACGGATTCTGCGCCACGAATTGTTTACATCAAACCACTCCAAATTATGGCAACCATAGGCAGTTATCTTGCTCTTAAAAAATGGCAGGGCTGCCATTTTCTGGCGAAAATCACCTTGGCGTTGAAGTCGTACCGGATTCGGAATGTTCGCCATGATTTTTTCATAAAAGTCGCCAAAATTGAAAATTACGTCAATACGTTGTGTTGTCAAATTCAAACGATCACTAGGGTTGCTTTAAAACCAAGTGCCAGGTTCCGCACATTCGACGATAAATCTCCCACTTTTTGTCGCCAATCCAGCCGACACTGAACACTAAATCTGAATCAACAAAAGACTGCAAACAGGGATAAAAAGAAAATACTTAAAGAAATTGGAACAGTTAAAATTGCTGGAAGCAAAAGACTCATGATTGAAAATAATGTAATTAATAAAACTTGACTTAGGGATGGAATATTGAGGCAATAACGGATCACATATTCAGGATCAGGCGATTTCTTTTTTTTAAAGGTGTGTTTTCTATTCTCTTAAATTCAATATAACGAGTATATAAATGTATAACGAGTTAATTTTGAAGTACAGTAGCAACTGTGTGCAGTTGTTTGATGTTTTATATTGTCCTATATTTTTTTGAAAAAATCCTATATATTCTTATTTTGTCACTTTGACCCCTGTGTTATGGGGCCTTGCTTTGACCATAATAAATTCATGTACCCTAAGTTGTTTGTCAGGGCTTCCAGTTACAAGAAAATATCATACATTTTTGAAAAATTGCAAATAAATCATTGAATTTAATGTGTTTTGTTATTTGCAAGTAGAAAAACTATGAAAAGAAATTCAACAAGAGTAACAATTCACATTTTCACCAATTAGTTTAATATTTGTAGAAAATTATTTAATTTTTTTTTATGTCTATGAATTTCTTTAAATTTAATTTTTAAGGGAATCCTAAAGAAACTTTTTATTATTTTTCTTCTTGATTGTATGTAACTTACTCACACGATTCTTTTATTTATGTGTTTTTTAGAGGTCACGGAACTTGGACTGATCAAAATGATAAAAAAATCTGTGCAACTGTTGCTGGTACTATAGAGAGAATTAATAAATTAATCTCGGTGCGACCCTTAAGATCACGGTAAGCTTGTACAATATTTTTCATCTTTTTTATCAGTTGTTCAGTGGTGTGCATTGACTTTTTTCATATGGGAAGCAACCTTATTAATAATTAAATTTATTATCTTATCAAATCAAGATAAAATAAATTAAAATTAAAGAATATACTTTTCACTTATATTTATTAGTTCAATTTGCCTATCTTTTTTCACAAACAAATTGATTATGTTTTCATAAAAAAATATGTTTATTTCTCATGGTACTCAAGAATTGTTTTTCTATAAATAGAAGGAACAGAACGGACAATCTATCCTGGGACGTTACATTTCTGAGATAAGATTTTACTCTTTTAAGAGCAGATAAAGATCACTCAGCTGAGCTAAAAGTGACAGGAATAGTGCATACAATTTTGTAAATTCTGCCATCACTTGTTGAACAAATAGTTAGCTATTTGCCTTTTACATACTACTCTATACGAAAATGACAAATGCACTTTTTTGTCTTTGTACATAGAGTATTTAATTTTTGTTTTGGTCCAACAGCTTTTATGATGTCAAGTTTGTCTTGAAAACTTCTTTGGAAGAATGGTCTAATCTTTAAATCATCTAATATGCATGTGTTAATATTGTTGCTTGCTATGCTCATAGATGGCAGCATGATGACACCCAACTCGATTGAAAGTAATCTAAAAAGTGTTTGCCTTTCAACTTCTTACATTACAATTAAAAGATTAAAAAAGTGAAAACATTATGTTTAAAGATGCATTTAATGCTTAAAAGAACCTTACTCACGATTTAAATAAAATAAAAAAACAAGATGACACTGCATAAGAAAACTTGAAAGAAAAAATATTTACGATCGCTGTTGATCGATCAAAGGAGGAACCAAAATCCACTTCCGTTTCTGAAATGCTTGATCAGGCAAATCCCAAAGGTTTTTTTAGCCACCTTGCGGATGAATTTTTTTTAGACTAATGATGACATTTATATCTTAGAATTAAATTAATGTAATGTTGACAACGTTGTTTTTAACAGAAAATTGTTGGTTTTGCAAACAAGTTGAAATACATTCACTTTAGTTATTGATACAGAATGTTTTGAATGTTTATTTCCCCGTAATTTTTCATTTATTCACGGCAAGCAATGGTTACTTTTTTCTATGGATGTCACGCCACTGTATTTGTTGCACAAGAAATGTATGTGATCACAAGGATGATTGCAGTGTCCTGTGCCAAAAAATCTTAACACAATATTTTCTACCACATATCTACTACCAAAATATTGGTAAAGCATGTGAAATTTTTATCAGTAAAACATCTTATATATTGTTTCTGGACATTTTCTTTTGTGACAATCCCTTTTTCTCACTCTGTACAAAGCCAAAATTTAGAAATGATTATGTATTGATTGATAAATACCATTTTAACAACTAACAGCTGTACTTTCTGACCAATAATTTGATTACAATTGCACAATGTGTTATTTGTTTGAAAATCAAAGTAAATTTTTTTATTCTATGTAGAGAGTGAACCCGGTGGTGGAGAGAGAATCAATCGCCAGGTCTGGCGATTTTAAAACGTATTTTTATTCATAAACGAAATCAATTAAATAAAATATTTAACTAGAATAAATTAAGAAAAATGTTATTTGTTTTTGAAAAGCATTTTGTTTTAAGGTTTGCTGTTTTAAATTTTGGAATAAACTTTTCTCTTACTTAGTGGATCACCATCATTTTGGATTCTGAAATAAAGTCCCTTTGGTCTAGTTCTTTAATTGCTGAGAGTAAATACTTCTACTAACTGGTCGATGGGAATTTTATCCACAACCACTTCGTCTTCACTTTCAGAACATACCAACTTCTGAACAAAAAATATTTTAAGATAGAAATGGGGAAAACAGTCCTTATTTTAATTTTAGATATTTCCGGTTGTTTTATTGTATTTGTTTTTCAGCAATTGCCAAAAATTGGCTTTAACTGTTTTGATCAAATCCCTTTTTCTCTTTTGAGGTGCCTTAAACAATATCACAATTTAGATGTTTTTTGTCAATGTGATAATTATTACCAAAAATGTCATTAAATTGCCCGTTTTTTTTTAAATTAAGGAACAAATGAAAACAGCAACTTACACCAATCTATGGCAGATGTAAATGCAGTGCCCAATGTCGAATCTAATTGAAAGTAAAGTGAATCCCCACACCCCTAGTTAAACTTATTTAAAATGACTTTCCTGCAGTTAAAGCTTCTACATAACTTTAATAGTGATACGCTTTTACAAAAGCTACTTAGGCATATCTTTTTTATACAGATTCACCATTCTTAGCTAAAACTAAGTTTTACCATTTTTGTTCCTAATTTTTAAAACATTTTTGAAATTTAATATTGTCCACAAATGTAAAATTGGCAATTTTTTTGTTGTTGTTTTGGTTCAATAACATATTCTAGGATGAGAAGTTTTGATCAGTCAGTTTGGTCAGAAAATTCAGCTCACTTTTTAATTATTCTTTATTCCAAAAATAAAACATCTCTAGGATCATTCACTAGTGTTGCAGGTGTTTTTTTTCCTTCTTTTTTTTTCTACTCTCAGTTTTTTACTCTCAGTGTGCTCTCAGTTCATAAATACCAAGATTTTTTTTGAAAAAAAAAAATAAAAAAATCTTGCAATTAATTTTCCAGTTTGAGGAAATTTTAGGCAGAGGATTTAAAAAATGTGTCTCCTGTGTAGTGTTAAAAATTTTGTCACTGTACTCCACTTTCCTAAACTAACAAGTAGAAGAACAAAAAATTGAAAAAAGTAAAGAAGTAGAGGACTATAAATAGTTTCCTGGAAATGGATTTTAATTTTGTGATCTTGTTGTAAAAAGGTTTCAATTAGAATAAGTATTAACTTATGGGCATACTGGCTGGCAGTACGTACTATAATGCTGTGTGAAGTCAGGGAAAAGAAAATATAGTGATGTTCATAATAATATTTATTTAATTACAACATCCGCAACAACTCACAGACTTGATCAACCACATTGTATTAAATCCTTCAACCACGCACTCATGAATTTCAATTTTAATACTAATGACCACAATTTTTATACTGGACTTATACATTTTCAATGCACCATGTTGACCGTTATTTCCTTCTCGGCCGTCACCATACACAACAACTATCCACAGTTCAAATCATTCTTGTTCTAAAAACCAGTCACTAAAAATAAACACTTGCACACCACACACAAAAATCCGTTTTTGGAATTCTTTCACAACGTTAGGGAACGGGTGATGTGCTCTGTTGGCCTAGTTCAAAAACATAAGAGCTATATTTTCGACTTCAATACTTGATATTAGCTCACAATTTATCCTAGATACAATGGTGAAGTGGGTGATGTGGTTGTGGGAAGAATAGTTGAAGTCCAGCATAAAAGGTGGTGCGTGGATGTGAATGCTCGTCTCAATGCCATCTTGCTTTTGTCTTCTGTCAATTTGCCTGGAGGAGAACTGGTGAGTAATATTTTGAAAATTAATATTTAATACATTGTTAACAAATGCATTTTCTGTTCATTTACGTATGAATACAATGTACATAAGCAATATATACCATGTATATAAACAATATACACAAAGTATCAGGAAAATTGCTCCGACCAAATTGTTTTGACTGTGATAGTTTTTTTAGAAATGAGATTCGTTGATATGAAATAGGTATGATGGAAATAGGAAATTGGCATCTAAAAAGGTTACAATACAAAAAATATACTTACATTTCCCTGTGGAAAATAGGGCTAGACTTGTTTCCATGACGAAAGGTCAATGCTAAGCAATCTGTTGGGAGCTATTCTTGTGATAGATAGACAGTTTGCATAGTCTTTTAAAAAGGTTGTTATAGGATTCAAGTCCATAAATTTTATAAGATATGTTATGTGTAAATTGTAGGAGTCGCATTTTTCCTAAAATTCATGTTTTTCCCTAACATTTTTAAAACTATACTTAAATGTTTTGCTGATTCCTAAAAACATTAAACAGACTGGCAGCAGAACCTAGAAATCAGGAAGTGTCAGAGCTTTCTGGTTCTAGAAAAAATCAGGGAATTTTTTAAAATTTCATTGAAATCAGGGATATTTGCTATTATTGTTTTAAATGTATATTTCTCTTTTAATTCGTATTTGGGCACCATTTACCTGAAGAATTGTGACGTTAATTGTTAGGAATTTCATGCTTCAGAATAATCTAAATT
Source organism: Linyphia triangularis (assembly GCA_963978545.1). Lineage (NCBI taxonomy): Eukaryota > Metazoa > Arthropoda > Arachnida > Araneae > Linyphiidae > Linyphia > Linyphia triangularis. Next base: position 567,338 of record OZ021729.1, read on the forward strand.
TTTCATAAACGCAAAAACTATTTAAAAAAAATTGGCATATTATCTCTTTGGCAAACATATGTTCTATTTGATTAGGGTATCTATACATCTGCAAAAGTTTCTGAAATTTCTAAAAAGTTTGCAGTAAAATCAGAGAAATTTTTTAGAAATCTAACAGAGAAATTAGGGAATAATCAGTGAAACTTTTTTCCTGAATTTTGTGGCCACCCAGTTAAAAATCCTAAAGAATTTTCTTCAAAGGGGACAAACAACTTTTCCCCCCAGCTACATTCGCTTGCACCATAGAACCATTGATCTCTATAGGATTGCTGGATTGAGATTTCCATACTCAAATTAACACCAATTTTAGTGAGGCTCAACCCAACTGGTGGGCTTCACATCACTTTGAGTTAAATCTTCTTGCCACATTTTAAAGTTTTGAATCGGAACTCGTTCCTAACTCTCCCGATTAGAGTGAAAATAAATTATAGTTGCTTTCAATATTCAACCTCGCTTCTTTCTCTCAATAATCTTAATAACATCCAAGTAATGTCCTTCACAAAAGCCATTCCAAAAGAAAATCAATTGCTCATGCTTTTGCAAAAAAAAACTGAAGGTAGCAAAATGGTGCCATTTATGATCAGATAGTTGTTAAAGCAAAAACTGTATGGGCGATGCAAATAGCTAAAGGAAATGTATCTTTCAAATCGTGCCCAATAACTTAAAACTCGAAACCAAGATTTGAAGTGAAGCTGTTTAAAACTTGCATTGCTGCTTAAAACTGTTTAGATCTCTATGTTTCATAAAATGTAGTTTTTTTTTTTTTTCCCCCGTTTTTTTTTTTATTATTTTGAAATATGTACTTATTGGTTTATAATACTTTATCATTCCATTTGAGTTCAATAAATTTAACTGAAAATTTAATATACATTTTACCTATCATCTAGTTTATAAGCTTAAAATATGTCATGACATTAATCATCATTTTTAATTGTCATAACATGAGAATTAATTTTTTAGAAATAATTTTTAATAAGAATTTCTTTATGGGATAATTATTATTATTTATATATTAAGTGGCGGCTCTTGAGTAATAAAAGTTAGGGGGCCCAAATTTACAATTTCATGGGTTTTTTAGGGGGTAGGAGAGTTCAAAATACTCGAGTTCCGTGCAATTAAATGTTATTCAAATGCACATAAAACTAAGGTATAAGAACAATTAAACAAATCTAAATAAATTTTTATAAATATATGTTTTAATAAAATGAATGATTTTAACAAATTCAACACTGCAGCATTTCGTTTGAGCTAATGGCTTTTGAAAATTAACCCCATGTCCCATGGCTTTTGAACTGTATGGCTCATGGCTTTTGAAAATTTAAAAATAAAGCAAAGAAAAGTGGTGAGATTTTCAGAAAAAGCATGGATTTTAAATTATTCATTTAAATAAAAAATTAATGCATATTGATTCATTAATATTTCAGTTCAAAATTTCATTACTCAACAAAAAAATATTTTCAATCTTATACTTTAAATTTTTTAAATTTTTTGTTCACTGTTCAGTCAGAGCCCTTTTGTCACTTGAAGAATGTACCAGAAAAAATTCGTTTATTGTTGTCTTTATGAATGGATATTTCATACAATGAGTTAAAGATAGCTAATATTCTGTGTTGGGAATGACAAATACATTTATATGGATTAAAATACTTTAAATAATGTTCAATTGCAAGAAAAAAAAAATGTTTTTTGTTACGCGTAAAATAAAGTTTCATTGCTATACCAAAGTAAAAAGATGCTGAAGGTATAGTGGGTTCTATGTTTGAATACTTAGAAGCAGATTTAGACATCAGTCAAGTCAGTGAGGTTGATACAATGACCATTGTTGTCTATTATAGCAGCAATTAGGTGGTGAAATTGGATAGGAGAGGGAGGACGGAGACAGCCTAATTTTACTTGCTGTATAACTCATATACCTAATCACCTCAAAAATCAAATGAATTAAAAAGAAAAATAATCTTTTTATAATAATGTAGGGGAAAGAGCCCCCCCTCCCACCCACCCTAAAAACCCAGGAAGTGAAGGACCTGGTTACAAGCTTTAATCTATGTTCTTTTCAAGGTCGCCGAGAAAGGGGTCGTTTATCCCCCAAGAATAGCATTCCCGTGGACAGAATTCAAGGTCATTATGATGGAAGAGATGAACAAAGTGTGTTTATATTGAAATGGATGCAGTTGATTGACATTTTCACGAGTTTGTGGCAAGAGAGCTATTGATACACACACAATAGTTAATATTGTGAAATTAATAACTGCTTTTATTTGTTTTACATTTTAAAAATATTTTATAGAAATTTCAAAACAACATTATCAAGTATATAAGTTGAACCAGGGTCCAAAAAAGTGATGCCCCCCCCCCCTTCCCCGGCCCCCTGCACCAGCCGCCACTGGATATATTAATTATTTTAACAACTTCTAATTGACATGTATTTTTTTTTTTTTTTCAAAGAGAAGAAAAACAGAGGAAGATGAGTTAATGATGCGACAACATTTGGAGGTTGGAGATCTCATAAGTGTATCCTTAATATATAATTATTCTATTAACATAATGTACCATATGTAATTATTTTTTCTCACTCCACAAATCTAAAAGAAATTTTTATTTGTGTTGGGGAAATATAACTAAATGAGCATAACTCAGTTGTACTTATGACAATAGAATTTCTAGAAATATGGTTATCATTTGCAATGAACTGATCTCAGTGATCTTGATGACACCTCTACTGCTTTTATTTTTTTTTTAATTTAGAATTTCTGTAAATGTTTTATCAATATATCATAACTTATTTTCCAAATAGTTTCTTATTTATATTTGATATTACAAATTTTGTTTAATACTGAAAGAAATTTGTAATGTGTATACAAAGTATACTTCTCTTTGTATGAAAAACTACTGTACATACGTAGTATAGAACATTTGGTGATTAGAAAAATTACCAAATTCAAAAACATAGTAACTATAGTAAAATTAATGTAAATATAAATATTAAAATTAATTTAATTATGAATAATAATTAATTTAAAAAATAAATAATAATAAAATAAAGTTAAAATATAAATAAATGAATAAAAAAAAATTGAATAAAATAAATAAATTGAATAAAAAAAATGATTGAATAACATAAATAAATTGAAAAAATAAAACCTAAAATCAAATGTGCTGTCAAAAACCGCATTTATTTGAGAAAAAAAAACAACATTAAAGAAATTCCCTATACTACATCTTACCAAAGCTACTTTCCTGGGCTTGCATTTAATTAATCAACTTTACATTCAATAAGAAATATAATTTTTTGTACAAAACTTCATATTGTTACGAATTTTTGTATATTTGTAAATATTTCGTAGTGTTAATTTTGTAAATAGTAAAATTTATGTTCATCTCGCGTAAGGCAGTGCAATGGTTCGTCTTGTTTTGTTTCCCAGCAATGAATCTCTCATTGCTTGATAACGAGTTTTTCAGAGGTAACTCTGGGAAGCGAGTTTCAAGGGGCAGGGCATTTAACATTATGGTAATGGGAATCTCGCCAAATTGGCGAGATAGAGCCAAGTTGGCGATGGTTTTGGCGACTAATTTTTATCGCCAAATTTGGACATTGGCCGACATTTTCGGTACATGTATCCCATGTATGTACATGTATAGGATTTTTCGACTACTGTCTGGAAAGTTCTCCAAATGTCCATCTCTGGAAGGTTCAAGTATGTTCGCAGCCACTCCTATATAAGCGCGACCTGAGTTGGTTAGTAGTTAGTTGTCTCTCAAGGTTCATTGTGAGAGCTGTATTCCTGACTGAGTTGTTGACTGATTTTGAGTCACGGAGCTAGTTGTTAGCCGAGTCCGTTAGTTGACTGAAGTTAGTTGTCTCTCAACGTTCATTGTGAGAGCTGTATTCCTGACTTGAGTTAGTTCTTGGATTTTGAGTCACTGAATTAGTTGACTGGAGATACTGAGCGAACTGTATTGCATTGTCTTTTGCGGCGATTTAGCAGTTGTTATCAAGTTTCTAACTGCTGTTTTGTGCTCTATTGAGGTGAAAAGAGCTGTATTGTGTCTACTAGAACGAGAAGTTCTGGAGCTGTAAGAGAACTGTGAAGATTTATTTTTGAATAAATTTCTGCAAGTTTTGATTTGATTTTGGCTTCAAATCTTTCGAACCCCTACAACGCAACAATATATTTTTATTTCAAGAATTAATAGACAAACTAGTGTACAAATATGAGTATTTTGCTGATTTAAATGTTGTTTTTCATTTTTACAATATGTTCTTCTTACAAAGCTAATGTATGTTTGTAAGTAATACATTCTTTAACTGTAACTCAGGCTGAAGTACAATCGGTTTTCGTTGATGGTTCCTTATCACTTCATACCCGAAGTTTAAAGTATGGAAAAGTAAGATTTATTGACTCTTTTAATTAGCTGTTAAAATTCTTGTTAATGAAGTGTAAGAGAATAAAATCAGTTTCAGTTTATATGTCTCATTAACATTATGGTTTTTATTGCAAAGTATTGTTACTCATCCTGTATATAAGTGTTAATATTCAACTGATATTTTCAAGTTAGTAAACCTAAACACAATTGTTGTAAGGTAGTTTTTTAAAAATTGGGATTATTTATGGCTTATAATTAATTTATTGTTACTTATTATTGGAATTGTTTTCCCTATTAGTCTGCTGATATTTATGTAGGTGTGATAGTAATTTTTGCTTTGTTATGCTGATGTAATTTCTGGAAATTTAAGTCAAGGCAGTTTTTATTTTACAGTTTTATGAATATGGTTTAAAAAAATTAAAATACCTGGTTTGATTCGATTCTCCTGTTTTTTTAACATAATACAATTGTTTAAATATGCAAGTTTTTTGCTAAAAAGTTGTTAATGTGATTTAGTTTAAAATTGGAATTTTTCTTGGTTTCTATTGCATTTGTATGAAGTTCACCTTCTTTTGCTTGGGGGATCTTCCATGTATGACTTTAAAAAAGTGATATAAAGTGAAACTGGGTGTAATAAAATTCTCCTGTTTATTATGTGATTATTTATTAAGTTATTTGATGTGATTTGGTTTAAAATTAGAATATTTTTGATGGTTTATGTTGTCTTGCATAAAGTTCAGCTTCTTTTGTTTGGTCGATCTATCATGTCTAATAGACATGACATAAGGAAATTTTTTATACTTTGTCTTTTTTTACTTGGACATTGTTTATGTAAAAAAAGACAAAGTATGAAAAATGCCCTTTGAGTTCTTAGAAACTCCTAATTTCTAAATTAAAATGTAATAAGAAGCTTGCACAAAGGCTGTGTCTGCCTGAAGTCAATCTTCCCAACAAATCTGCAAATGCTTACAAACATGTGCGTTATGTCAAATTGAAGGTCTGGTCCAGAGGAGTTTACATACCAAAAGAACTAGTTATGACTGTAAATGCTTTAACTTTAAATGAAAGTCAAGTACTTAAGTTGACTTGTTTTTATACGTCAAATTAATCTTGCAATTGTATTATTTTCAGCTCTCTCAGGGTCAACTAGTCAAAGTATCCTCCTCCTTAGTGCAAAGGAAAAAGACTCACTTCCACAACATTGTAAGTGGTGTCCAACTCATTCTCAGTAATAACGGTTACATTTGGATCGCTCCTACTTCAGGAGAAGATGTTGAGACTGGAGGATTTGTTCAGAATTTAGAAGTAAGTTTTTGAACTTTTCTTGTTTTGTGTTAATAGGAAAGCTTGGACAAATTTTACTATAGGTAATGTGATATGCTGATTTTTGATTGATTAATTATTGATATTTGAATGATTAATTATTAAATTTTTTTAAAATTGGCAGCTTTTTACCAGTATTGAAACATGCTTTAAAAAGAATACATGTTAGGAGCCTATGCAAGCTATTAAAGAGTTATTCCTAGATTTTTTAGAGTTAACTTTTTTTTAAAATCATCCTTACATTTTTGGAATTGTCCCTAAAATTTTTGGAACTATCCCTAAAATTCCTAAAGAATTTTTTTTTTAGAAAACTCACTACTCCCCCTGTGATAAAAATTTATAAAGTGCATAAGTTACTGGTTATCACCATATTTATTTTATTTTAAATGCTTAGGAAAATAAATAAAAACCAAATTAAAAACATGCAAAGACAATAAAGGAGTTTAATCATAGATAACTAAACATCCATCTATTATCGAATATACTTCCAGTTGATTACAGATGTTCCTATAGCACTAACTTCTTCTCACTAATTCAAATGTTAATTTTTGCATTTTTCGATTGATTAATTAAAATAATACAATGCTTCTTTTGAGAAATACTAACTTGTTTGAAATAAATAAAATATAAAAATATACTTGTTTTTAATTCGTAGCCTATGATTTGAATGATTTGTTATAGTAACACTGATTTAAATTTAGTAATATAGCATTAACAACTAAAAGAAATACAAATTCAGCTAACTTTAAAATTAAGGTTTAGGGTTTGTGAAGAGCCAAGCTTCACTCTTTTTTTTAAAAAACACTTGCATTTTGTAGCATTTTAAAATCAAGTCATCACTGGGGCTGTTGTTTGAAATGTTTTGGAAAGAAGGGTATCTTGCATTTTAGAAGTTATTTTTTATTGAGATTGTTTATGCTGAAACGACTCCTCACCCTAAAGCAAATGCATTTTGCTTGGATGAGTTTTAAATACATACTGTGTAGTACCAGGATCACTTTTGACCATCTCAAGGACTGCTTATTGTCTGCAAACCACAAATTGAAAACCACCTGTTAATAGGAATTAGCATATATTACTATATTCCAAGTATTTTCTGCAGTGCATCAATGATTAAATAAACCAAGTAAATTTTTTATAAACTTTACTATTTTTTTTATCAACTTACAGGTTCTTATTTTTCTTTAGGCTTAATTTTTGTAATCTTTAAAATAATTATAATCACAATAATTTTATCTCTAAATATATTTTTGTTCCATAATGTTTTGGAAAGTTTGCTTGCATTATAAAACAATTGAAACTTTTGGGTTTCAGTGCAAAATTTGATTTCCTACTCAAGAACTACCACTAAATTAAAGTTTTGTTTTCAGTTTTGCTAATTGTATCTTACCAAATTTTCTGAAAGTAATATATGTATATAATATGTATTACATATTTGTAAATCATTCATATATATGTTCCTTGTTATTAGCATCAGGAAATATATTAGTATAGTATTATTTTTAAATGGAATTTTTTTTACGTTGTTGTAAAATTGTAAAAAAAACAAACAAAAACATGTATCAGTTAAAAATTCATGTAAAATATGGCTCCAAAATGTATAAACGTACACTTAAATATGCTTTTAGTTGTTAATAGTTTTCTTCTGAACAGTTCTTACTAAATTTTAAGATTATTTAAAAAAAAAAAAAAAAAAATATTTAAGTGAAAGAAAATAGATTCAATTTTTCTGTATGAAATATTCATAATTTTGTAACTTTTCTTTTCTGCTGTAACCCTTAGATTTGTGTTGAAGAAATATTTATTTTATTAATATCTCTTTATTTCAGTACATATCTAAGTCCGATCGAGAGAACATAGCTCGACTACGAAACTGCATCTTGGCTCTGACTGCACATAACAAGCAGCTATCGGATACAGTGATTTTGTATGCATATCAAGCTTCGATATCTTACGATGTAAGTATTCCTTTTACTTTATCACATCACATGTGACACATCTTATTTTATACCTATTTTAATCTCTGCCAAATACAAAGTTATGGATGGAAAGATACAAAGATTTGCCGCATATTGTATTTCGCCTTGGGTTTAAATTCCCAACAGATTTAAATATCTGATTTCACTGAATATCTAGTCTTTTTTTTTTTTTATTGTATCATCCCAAGGCAGAAAATTACATACTTATTATAAGTATTCTTTTTAGTTTGTCACATCACATATGACACATTTTTTTTTACCTGTTTTAATGTCTGCCAAATGCAAAATTAAGGATACAAGAGTTGTCCGTTCTTGTATTTTGTATGTTCTTAGATTCAAATTCCCTACTGATTTGAATATCTGAAATAGATTTCACTGGATAACTGATGTTTTTTTTTTTTTTTTTTTTTATTGTATCATCTTACAGTGGCAAATTACATACTTATTTTGTTACCATTATTTCAAACAAATAGAAATGTTGTAAAATACTATTTATAAAAACTGTCAAGTTGAACTTAAATATATATTGTGTTTTATTAATTAAGAATATTGATAAAATATTTGAAATTTTTTTCCTACTTGCATTACTTTATTTTCAAATCTTAGTGACCCAATTGCATTGTTGCACATGAATGGCTGAACTTACAACCATACATGAAAGCTACATACATAAACTTTATAAACTAGTTATATTTCCAGAATAAATTAAAGAAATAAAACATCCTGCAAAAATTTGTTAATTTTGGGTATTTTTATATTCACTTGGCCTTAAAAAGAATACGATTTTTTTTTATTATTATTTGATAATAGTTACTTTTTTTATTCATAAATTCAATTTAGCTATTTAAATCTACCAAAGTACAATTTAAAGCATTAAACATAAGCCTCTTAACTTAGTTTTCTGCTTTTGCATACTATAATTTTCATAGTAAACAAAACTTAATGATTTATTACTAATTTTTAACGATTGTTAATGATTTCTATCCAAAGGGGAAATATTTCCTTTTTAAAAATTATATTTTTAATGATCATTATTGTTGGTAAAATAATGGAAATAAACTATTTTTTCTAGTTTAAAAATCTTACATTTAAATTTAAGAATTTTATTAAAGTTAGACATGAAATAAAATTATAATTACTTTAGACTTCTAATAACATTTTTCAAACCTGCATATTGTGAAGCTAAACAAAGTATAATTATAACTGATAATGATTATTTAATTATCAAGATAAATAATGATTAAACTGCATTGTAGGTCTTTGGAATCTATAACGATATTTGTATAAATCAGCATAGTGTATGAAGTAATAGGACTTTAACAATTAATCACAAATCTATCTACTCTTGTTAATTTAATATAAAATCACTAAAAATATTAAGGTGGTTTTAACAAAGAAAAAACTTAATTTTTAATTTATAGTTTGGTTGGAAAATAAAAATTTCAACTTACCCCTGGATTTGTTGTCTAATTCTTGCTCAAGCACAGGATGATTTACAATAATTCTCCAAACTACAAACACAGGATTCGGGCGGTCATTAAAAGTACTTAATATTTTTAAACTGCTTTTTCAGCCTTAAAAGTACTTGAAAATGCTTATAGGTCCATTAAAGTCCTTAATTTTTGTCAGTGCACCACACCACACCAACATTTTTTAGAGTATTTGTATTAAGCATCCATCAACTTTTACAATGTTTGGTTCGTATTTGCTGATTGGTGAAGTAGAGATTGAATGGTTTGAGTTACACACTGTAATCTGTGAGACGAACATGTGAGGTTTGGGTTTACGTTTTGCAAGCCAAAAAATAAAGACCATCATCAAAGTCTGTTTATAAGGCAAAATGTAAGTTTTGCATGAAAGATTTTGATATTAACGCTCTGGATAAAGCAGCTATAAATTCATCCATTAAAGACATGATGCATGAAAACAAATTTTCAAAAGTCCTTAGAGGTCCTTGAAAAGTCATCGATTTTCAATCTATGATTTCAGTGGAAACCCTGAAACAGCTTTTAAGTATTTAATAAACAATTTTACAATGACAAGATTTGCAGTGAGTCGTAGAAAGACATTCATAGTTTGTTTTACACACATTACAGCTGTTCTATATGACTACTTTTCGATATAATATGTTATCAGTAGTCGATTTTGCATCATATATTCTGAAGCATAGCAGTATTCACTGGCACCAGCATATCATTTTTAAATGTGCTGATGTTGATTAATCTAGATGAGATGACCATAAAATAGATGGGTTTGAATTCCATGACATCCATATAATTTTTGTGTGCTCATTGCTATCATCTCTTTGCTTCCAAATTTTTTTAAATTTTTTTATAGCTAACATTTTTAAAACTTCACTTATGTTTTAGAATCAACATTGAGAAACAAATAGTGTTGATTCCAATAACCATTGGATACATTATTTAATCATTTCTGTATGAAAAGAAAATTGCCTAATGATTCTACATTTATAAAATAATGCCCAGGAGGCTGAAAATAGTTTGTTCATGGACTGCTTGCAGTGTTACCTTCCAAACAGGTGCACAACTAGGGGAAGGTTGTTCTTTAATGGAAGAATCTCTAAGCAACATCCAAGTGTTTTTTAATGAATGAATAAGAAACATTAGTACTTGTAAAATTGGAAAAAAAAAAAGAAATGTTTTTAATTTACCATCATTTAGAGTAAGCCTACTAAAGTAGCTGATAGATCCAATAAATTTGAAATACATAATGGATTTGTAAATATTATAGCATGAAAAAATCTCTGTGTATATATATATATATATATATATATATATATATTGATAGAATAAGTTCTAACTTATTTTAAAATAAATCTTATAATTAAAGACTATTGAAGTATTTATAAGTATCAACAATAAGTTTTTATATTAATCTAATGGATATATTAGTGTTTTAAAATGATTAATTATAATTTTAAATTTGTTCTGAAAATAGAGGTTTTGTACTTAAACAACTTATTTCTAAATCTTAAAAATATAATTTTGTACAACTTTTCATCATTACTGATGAATCTAAGAGCAATATTCCATGTATTATGCAGTAAACAATTACTATTGTATTATATTGTATACATTGAATTTAAAAAATTGTATCTCTAAATAAGATATTAAAATTTAGTGATTTGAATGTCCACATAAGTAACAATTGTTTATTTACTTAGCTTCAATTATTTTCAGAGGGAATATTAATTTTTATTTGAACATTAATTATTCTAGTTATTGTCAAATTTTATTTATAAATATGTATACATGTGTATACATAAATATGTATACATGTAAAAAAAAAGTTTTTTTTTTGGTTCTTTACAAAAAAACACCTGGTTTTTTTTTCCAACCCTGCTCTTCTTAGGTGTAATATAAACTATCATTTAGATATTTTGACATTTGTTGATCATAGACCAAGGAATTATAAAAATATTGATGTCATATCACTTATGGAATAATAAAGTGTTCCTGGGACATTATACAGAGAAGAGACATCCAGGGGCTAACAGTGCTTGATTGAAAACCCCTCTCAAAATTGTCTGGTTGTGCTTCCAAAAGAAGTGTGGGGGGGGGGGGGGCTAACACTTTCAGCAGTCTTGTATGGAGCTACTATGTGCTAACAATAGTGTGAGAAGTAGTGATGAGTGAGTGTCATTCAGGGCTTGAAAATTATAATGCCCAACATGCCCGGTGCATGTAAAAATTCAGATCAGGCATGTATTTTTTCCTCATACACGCCTTTCCGGACATATAAATATTTCATCAAAAATACCTTTTGAAAGATAAATATTTTGTATTTTCTCTTGCGCCCATGTATAAGGGCAACTTTCAGTATTGTGACTTCATGACTTTCAGTCGAAAGTCGCGATTCTGTGTTTCTCCCCGAATGTCTGTCTGTGAGAGAGGATTCAGTGCCAAGAATCATGTAAAGAACCCATTGCGATGCAACTTTTACACTGAAACTATAAATGCAAATAGGCATTAATGAAGTTTAGCCAGCAAACTTCAATCCATAACCAGCAATTGAAAACTGGTTATTTATAGCTGCAGGAACCAGGCAAGTGAAAGGGCATGCAGTTCAGATGACTACTGGTTCAAAACTTTCAGATTGATTTAGATCCGAACAAAAATTGCAAAAAATCAATGATTTTGTAATGTAATATGAAAATATTTTTAATATATAGAGTGTCTTTGCTTATTTCATTTTAGTGTAAATATATATCAATGTCAACGCATATATGTTGTTAACAACAATTCCTTTTCGATAGGTCAGTATTAGATACATAAATATGAATGAAATATTCGGACATGTAAAAGTTTTATTCAGGCATGCATTTTCTAGTCTACCATGTCCGACAGGGCTTGTAAAATTTGTGCAGGTTTTTCGGGCCCTGGTCTCAGTGATTTCACTTTTATAATAGACATAATTTTAATTAATCAAGCTCTTAGGTCGTTTTCAGTGGCAGCAACGTATGTTCAGAAAAGCAAAGTTATTTAATAATAATATAACTTAAAACAAAGTTTTTATTATAAATCCTTTATATGCATTGTCAATTTTTATATTCATTAACATAGCATTGATTTTGTTGTTAGGGTATGATTGGTGTTTGCATCCAATTTTAACATCTATTAAGAACATCTCTAGCAGCAAACTATGTTTCAAAACTTATTTATTAAAAATTAATAGGAATTTATTCATTCATGTTCTAATATTTGTATTTATTCTGATTAAAACAATTTTTGCAACAGAAAAAAGTTTCAACAATGATGGGTTAAGTGGAATTTATTAGTATTTCAAAACTGTTATAGAAATGTGTGTAAAAACGACCTGTTTGTAGAAGTGACAGTTCCCGAAACTTGATAGGTACAATGTCGATGATAATGTATTCTATCTGTCAAGTTTTAACCTGATCAAATGACGGGTAGTTCGATCTTTTTGTTGCCAAGAAAAAAAATTCGCCTATGATCGACAGGATAATACGTATGTACTGTATTTAAGAAATCTGGATCAATCAAAAAATTTCTATAAACGTTTTGTTGTCTTCTATTTCACAGATTTTTAATTTTCCCTGTATGTTTTATAATTAAGGTGGGAGAGGATTGAGCAGATATTTCCCTTCAGTTGATTGGTAATATTAAAGAAAAAAAAATGTGTATTTTTCTATGTTGGAGTAGGTCTGGACTAACTGTGTGACAAATTTCATTGAAATTTTCTAATTAGTATCCCGTGTTATTCAACTTTTAATGTTTATGACAAAAAGACATAGTAGTTAATTTGTGTTTCGTTTTTGATGAAATCGCCCATGAAATCTCTCATTAAAAATAATAAACGTGTAAAGGGAAAGGACCCTCCCCCCCCCCCAGTACACTACTGCCTGTTCTAAACCTTCTCATCCAAGTGGGGTTCCTTTATAAATTTTCCCAGTCCAAAAAAAGAGATGCAAGTCAAATGTTAATTTTTTTTAGTATTGTCTTTACTCATATATAAAATCCAACGTCTGTTGAATCGTCTTTACTGAACCAATTTAGATTACATTTATATCTATTGATAATTTAATTATTGCAGATGGTTTTAAATTCACGTTTAACACATTTTAAACAGACAAAAATATCTAAATTACAATCGAAAAACAATTTGTGTCTAGTTTCAATCATTGCTTTGTTTATGTCTAGACAGTTTCTTCAAAAATTAAACATTGTTGGCAGCAATTTGAATGTAAACAGACGAGCATTTGAAATGTATTCTAAAAATGAAATTTATATTGTGTTTTTTTAAGAAGAAAACTGAACTAATTTTATACAAATAACTTTGTTACATAAGTCATACTTATTGAGAAAAATGTATTGCATGGTACGGAGATAAGTTTAACATAATCAATAGGTAGATCATGAAAAAAAGTGAAATTTTGGAAATCTTGGGCCAATCCCCTCCCTTCCCATTCCCCCTCATCCCAATCGATTTTATCCACCGAATCGTGTTTAAAGGGAAAAGTTGGCTCCTATGTCCATGTAAAGTCCGAATAGGACGTCCCCAGAGTTCGCTTCCTGCCTTTTGTAAGGCCTATGCAGACGCCTCCACAGTTCATCCAAAATTGTTATATTTTATACTGGGATCAAATTTGGACGTTTGCGACACAAAAAGAAGGTCTTGGGGATGGTATTAATGCTCTTGATTTCAAGTTTGACATCCACGGAGCTATCATTTATTTACGTTGATACGTGATGACCGTTTTCGTTCAACATTATGCCGACGTAATTGCCGAGATTTATGGGGCTATGACGGGCGTTAACACTGGAATTTCGGTTGACGTGGTGGTAATTTTGCCAGGGGTGTTACGCCGATATAATAGCACTATTGTTGGAAGTTGATCCAATTCGGTGCTAACGTTAATATTTATGTTTGGTTGATGGTCATTTTCGCCGAGTGCTACTTTGCTGTGAAATTTGAGATTTGCTCCGATATTACCGAAAAACTGTCGATGTTACCGCGATGAATTCCACCGCTATGCTTGCGATATCGCTGAAATTTAGGTTGTGATGTTACGCCGATACAATAGCGCTATTGTTGAGAATTGATGCTTGGGTATATTCTGTTCTAACTTTGATATTTTCGTTGGTGGGAGAGTCATTTTCGCCGAATGCCACACTGTAGAAAATCGGATGTTACCTAAACTTGCACCAATATTACCATGAAAATATCGATATTATTTAGATTTGTGCTGATACAGTGGACATAGTCACCGATAAGTACGTTGTTGTGATGTCATTTTGTGCCGATACTTAGATTTTCGTCGGTATTGTAAGGGCTATTGCTTATACTTTCTTTAGAGTGATGGTTATTTTCGCCAAGGTTACTCTGACGTAATACCAGCTATTACCGAGATTTGCAACACCATTTTGTAGCCATTCGCCTTGGCATTAATGTGATAGCCGCTATATCCGTGATTAGTGCCTGTTTAAGAATGGATTTCGCATTTGATTTGAATCGATGCAGAATTTCTAAAATATTTATGTAATTTTATACCTGAAAATTAATTCCAACTGCCATTTTTCTAAATAATCTGCGTTTAATATTGTAATTTTAACTGCAATTGTATCTAAAATTATTTTTTGCTCTTTATTTATTGAACAAGTTTAAAGATATAAATAATAGTTTAACTTTAAAATTTAAAATAATTTTTTCAGTATCTAGAATGTAGTTTGAAAATTTAGAAACATGAGTTTAATTATATTTGCCTGTTTGTCAATAGGGTATAATAGTTTTAAGTAGTTTGACTTGTTAAAAATTTGAAGTTTTTTTGCCGGTTTTCATTACTTTCGCATGAATTTCAACTTTTTTTTATGTGGGGGGGGGGGGGGGGAGGGTATGCACGTTATACCAAGTCTGATGACAAAACAAAGTGTATCCCTACGTCTAGGTGCTAGTATTTTGATCCATTATTTTTGTTCACGGATAGATAGAAACGTTGAACAGTTATAAATGCACATGGAAACCCACAATTTTTTAAGTATAACTTAAAATGTGTTTTACGTATAGAATTTAGAATTTTTGGATTTTTGTTTTATTGGTTTTTTTTTTCATTATTTATCAAACTCATTCCTGAATTTTATTGCTTTTAGTGGAATTTATAGGGCTTTATAAGATAAGACTACCCCCCCCCCCCTCGAAAAAATTTCTGGCTGCACCACTGTTTTGTACGTACGTTCACAATTATATTCTTATTGAGCTATTTTTGTTGATCAAAATACTGTTTTAACTGTTTTCATCCCTGTGTCCTTTTAAATTTGTTTTTGGACGCCTATGGATTAGGAATGCTGATTGTTGAATTGTAACTTTGTCGCAGGATCATCAATTGGTTGCATTGTGTATTTACTTGCGCAAGAGCTTCACAGAAACACACTCTAGAGTATCTTTAGAGAAAGGTCTCTTTAATGGGAAATGTCTTCTGGGAGGTAGTTGTTAATTTTTAAAGTGCTATTTATGTCGCAATAATATTTGTGGACTTTTATTTTTTGGATAGTAGTAACAAAACAATTGTTTTCTTTAAATATTGTTACGTATTTCTGTATATTTGTAAATATTTCGTAGCATTAATTATGTAAAAAGATAAATTTCTGTACATTTCGCAAAAGACAATGCAATACAGTTCGCTTTCGGAACCAAATCAGTAACTCCACTCAGTCAGTATCTCAATTAACTCAGTAATTTCTGTCAACTAACAGACTCAACTAACTCAGTGACTCAACTCAGTCATCTAACTGACTCGACTCAGTCAACTAACTCCCCGCTCACTTGGCCGGTCTTATATAGGAGTCAAACCTTCTTGAAATTTCTAGAGGTAGATATTTGGAGAACTTTCCAGATCGTAGTCGAAAAGTCCTATACATGTACATGGGGACCGAAAATGTCGCAAAATGGTCGCCAAGTTTGGCGACAAAAATTAGTCGTCAAAACCGTCGCCAACTTTGCTATATCTCAACAATTTGGCGAGATTGCCATTACCATAATGTTAAATGCCCTGCTCCTTGCAAAACTCGCTTCCCAGCGTTATCTCTGTAAAACTCGTTATCAAGCATTAATACACACTGCAGGGAAGCCAAGTTAAGACGAACTATTGCACTGCCATATGCGAAATGCATAGAAATTTATCTTTTTACATAATTAATGCTGCGAAATATTTACAAATATACAGAAATACGTAACATTATCTATCCAAGGAAATGTGAAAAAAATTATATTTTTTATTGGTTTCCACTGTCTCGAACACTTTTGTCGAATGCACTCACTATTCCCTTCAATTGCAGCCAATTTAAGGTATCTTGAGTGTGAAGAGACGATGCGAAGGACGAATTCAACAAAAGATGGTTACGCATTTCAAAAGTGTTCCATGCTTATGTTTGGTATCATTTTCTGAGTATTTTGAGAGGGGGCGAACTCAACATGAAAAATGTACCTGTACAATCTGTGAAAGGGTTTAGATTCGGATGGCGAAAAAACATTTTTTTTTACCCGATGTTGAGTTCGCCCTTCGTGTCCTCATATTTTCTTATGAACATAGAGTGGAAGCATGTTATAGCTTATCTGTTTAATAATAATTTTATCTCTAGTGTTACCATAATAATTGAATATTTTCACAAATATTTTATATTTGCTGTTGTAATAAATATTTAATTATAATGTTTTCTTTGTTTCTTATTTTTATTTAGTAGTTTATTATATTTTGATTTAAGGACTTTATTTTATAAGTGATTTTTTTTTATCAAATTGTTATATTAAAACTTGTAAAATAAAATTGTTGTAATGTCAATTCGCGATAACTCGAAATCTCATAAGTTGAATGTTTGTTTATCTCGAAGTTTTCATCAAGTCCTCGGACAATTCAATGTTTTTCAACACAAAGTTACCGTCATATCTCGAAATGTACATCTTTTAAGTGGGAAGTTTTTAGAAATTTTTTATTATCATTACCTACTTACCCCTTCCCCCCCCCCCCCCCCCCCTCCCAACAAAATACTAAAAAAAAGAAAACGATTTTTAGTTTTTGGTTCCTCTTTACAATTTTATTTGTTACCCGGGAAAAATCCGTTTGCATTGATGCGTACAAAAAGCAAGCGGCCATTTGCCTTGACATTCCATTCCAGATCTAAAGTGTGAATCAATGGTGTTGGTTTACAATGGATTTGAATAATGTTAAAACGCAAATTGAATCCGCTTAGTTTAAATCGAAAGGTTAAATTGATTAATGAAACTAAACAAAATGTGTTCGAAACTCGATCCATCGTGTAAATGAGTGAGGGTGTCGAAGCTGCTCTTTGAAAATGGTTTGAGACATGTCAAAACCATTATTCTAAAATTCCTCTTAGTGGGGTGATGTTAAAAGAAAAAGTGAAGGAATTTGCCCGTTTACTAAAAGTTGCAGGATGGCTAGAAAAGTTTAAAGCGAGACACAATATTGTCTTTCGGATTCCACATGAACGAGCAAAAGATTTCTACCTTGAATAGAAAATAAATTCAGAGCGACTTCCGATAACTCGAAGAATTTCTCCAGTGCCTTGAACTTCGAATCATCGCGAGTTGACTGTATTAAAAAATTATTTTTGTTAATTGAGTTTCTTTTCTTCTAGGCTAAACAATTGTTGAAACCAGAAATTATGAAAACCATTGTAACTTCTGTATTGGAAAGAATAGAACTTGAAGGATCGTGATTATTATTATTTTCTTGAAGAAATGCCATCTTTCTGTAACATACTTTCATAATAAAAGTTTTTTTTTTTTTTTGGTATGATTATATGTATTGTAATGTTTTCAGTAGACGAAATACTTTTAGTTGTATTATCATATTATAACGGTTACTCGGCAAATATCAGGAAATGGCATTCATATAACTTTTGTAAAGTTATAAATTCATTTAAATAATGTTTTTTTTCCTTTTTTTTTTTTTCTTTTTCTTTTCCATACACTAAATTGATATCGACATTTTACAATTTTTTTTAAGAAGTGTAACCTTGCTTACAAATGGTGATTGCATAGTGATAAAGATCTGATTAGTTCGGATTTGTATAGCATTTTTATGGATGAAATTTATATAAAAAAAAATTGGCACTTGAATATACTCTGAATTTGTTGCTTCTAAGATTTATCATATATCGATAGGAAAGACATTTGCTGTTAATCTAACGTTTTTAGCGTCAGTCTCATAACATGTCGTTTGAAAAGAAATTCCTCCAAATTTGCGACAATCACTTACTTCCCATATTTTTCCTCTTTCTATAGTAAAGCTAATTTTTGCCCTTTTTTTCGTAAAACATATTGATTCGATCCAGCACTTCCATTGGGAACACTTCCATTGGTTGCGTAGCTGAAGTTAGCAATGAAGTCGGTTTCATCTCGGTTGAAACCCACTTTTATTTATTTATATTCAACAAACATTTTTGCACTAAATTCTTTAAAATTTGGATATCCTTTTTTTTTTTATTCTAAAGAAGGAAGTTGAGTGTCACGCATTACATTATTTTTCTGAACAAGAAGGACTCAAAAGCATAGTGTCAACTAAGCAACCAATAGATGTGTTCTACCCTTTGTGTATTCTAAGCGGGTAGGCTTTGGTATTATGCGCTCTGGACGACATTCTCAGCAATTTTTCTAATCGCACGTATGACGCGTGCATTGATATTTTCATTGGATGATTTAATTTCTGTATTATTGTTCTCCGACATTGTCTTGAGTTCGCATCTTTGGTTTATTGCAATTCGCTATGTACGGTAGAGATGCCATCAGCCTACTACTGACGAAACTTATAGTTGTCAGCAAGTATAGAATACTGTCTTATGATCCTAGCGTACCTCGAAAGTACCCTAGAATATAGAAGTGAGGAAAATGTATTAAACCTTCAGTATTTCAAAACTATACAATATTGTTACTTCAAATTCTCGAGATTAGAGCCTACTTTAGGGAAATAGTATAGAAAGACAAAATTTACCATTTTATGACTCAATTCTGCGCCCCTACACCAGGCGAGCACCCATACAGGGAGGATTTTTAGTGTTTGACCCCCCCCCCCCCCAGAATCCCAAATCCGGTTATTTTTTTAGAATGAATAATAATCACTAATAAATCTTAAATAATTTCAAAAGAATACGTTTTTTATTAACCATCACTCATGCAAAGAAAGCCTACCATATAGCACTAAAGTAGTTATTAGGTCCAAGAACTTTTTTAAATGAATAACTGATTTGTAAATTTCTTTACATTAAAAAAACGTTATGTATTATTTCTGGTCTACTTAGGTCTAATAAAAACTTTAATTTAAAATTATTTTTGTCTCCTAAATATTGTAATAGTATTACTTGTGTTTCAAACACCATTAAAACTTAATATTTCTCTAATTGAATTCAAACAAACTAAGAAAAAAAATCAATCAAATTTATAATATAGATAATATGTATAATACAGGACATATGTAAAATATAGTCTGCATTATTTTGGTGGTGTTAATAAGAGAACGGCTCCTTGCACATTACACGGTGGCGGGTGTCACTGCGTCAGACTAGGATGTCCCATAAATGGCCTGCTCTTCAACCTCGTCATCGACCCAGTCCTCCATATTTTGCAGGGTCCTGAAACCAAGCACAGAGTCCTTGTATTTGCCGATGATATCATCTTCCTCGCTGACAGCAAAGAAGAGCTCCAACTACAACTCAACGCCTTGTTCGCTGCCACCTCCCTGCTGAGCCTGCAATTCAATCCGGCCAAGTGCAGCTCCATGCTCCTTTCTGGCTCCCCGCATCCGTCCAACTCAATTTCTGGTCAATGGGGACCTTATTTAGATGATGGGCGGCAGTGAGGAGTCTCTCTTCTTTGGAACGCCAGTTGGCTTCCAGATTACATCAAACATCTCTCAGCTGGCTGACCTCATAGAGCTGGGACGCAAGATCGCCACCTCCTTCATTGGTCCATGGCAGCGAATTGACGCCCTCAAGTTCTTTTTCTTCCACTCCCTCAACTTTTCGCATGAGGACGGGACAATTTTGTAAAACAGACTACATGGAGGTCAACCGTTTTTTCCGACCCCTCATCAAGAAGACGCTCTATCTCTCTGGACAAGCTTCTAACGGATATGTGTATGGCTCATCTTCCAAAGGACAGTTTGGAATTCACCTCCTCGCTGAAGAGTCGGACACCTGATTGATAGTGGTTCAAGCTCCTCACTTCCATGCGGTGACCGACAACTCAGTCATAATCAAGTGCACGTTTTCATATTAGATGATATTAAATACTGCGACTAGTTGTCCTGGAGCCACTTAAGTTGCAGTTTGGTTTTGTATTAATTTATCAATTTTTCATAAATAATGAGTACTAATAATATATTTATTATTTTTTTTTGAAATCGTGGTTGATAATTTTTAAATAATAAATGAATCTTCAAATAAAGTGCAAAATAAGCCCACTTATTCTCTCCTTTCGTTGATAAAATGCACCCAAGCATACGTTGTTGTCTCTTTCGCTGACGATTATATAACGGGAATGCAATAATTTATTTACGATTCATTGTTATAAGGTCATTTTTCCCCCTTTATGAGCAATTCCAGGGATTTGGAGCAAATAGGTCGCAGGTGGTTTATAAGATAGTTTGCTGCACTTCTGAAGTGCTGAATTTTACGATAATTCGCCATTTCGAGTTTTTCTTTTCTCTGACTTTTTAATTTAGAGGTATATTGAGAAACGCGGCAGTGTTCCTCCGTCTCAATGTCGAAGCTACGGAGCCTCCAAGTGATATTATGTTGATCTAGTCTAGGCCGAGTTATGTTATCTCACAGCTGAGATCTATTATAATAGCTAAAATTCTGTCAGTTTGAAAAAATACAACTAACCCATAAAAACACACATCTTTTATTTACATTACCAACTTTTGTGGGAAATTGCACTGAAAATATATAGACCCACTTAAACTTCTTTATTAACTAGAACATAGCGATTTTGAGCTCAGATCGAGTTTTCAGAGCGTTTCATCACTACGAAGAAAACATCCTTTCCTTGCCATTAACTAACTTTTTTGCTTTTGTCCCCAAAATTTGTGATAGAATAAAGCGCGATTGACAGTGATTTGTCAAGTTTTTGCTCGATTGGATGACGGCGAGTGGGTTAATTAGCCATCAGAAGATTTTACCCACAAACTAACAAAATTGAATTTAATATAAAGGATTTAAAAAAACTAAGGCCCTTTATTACACAGAGCCACTACAGTGGTGCACGCTACAGTTTCAGACGCTCAAGACAAGCCACTCGAAGCGAAACATGCAATCATATGGAGCTTATACTGGGCCACAGCTGTGGCTAGAGGTTGAGTCTGTTGCGTAAGGTGATCTAACTGAGCGATACATGTAATCATACAGAGCTTAAACTGAGCCACAGCTGTGACCAGGAGGGCGATGACGTTGGAGGGAACCACCAAATAATCTTCATTGTGCAGAGAAATTTCACTTTGGTTTTTAGAATCCCCCATGTCTCTCTTATTGGACTTCTTCACAGACGCATTGCTGTATTTCGGGTCATTTAGAAGCATAGCGATCGGAATAGCATTGAGCATTATTCCAGAAACTATAAGGAACGTTCCGGAGAGACCGTATGCTTCCATGAGGATTCTTATTCCTGGAGGGTGAATCAGAGCACCGATGGATGCTCCAGCCAAGAAGAATTTGTGGGCGTTTGCGAGGTTTTCATCGAAATACATTTTCTGGACTTGCGGCATTAAGGAGTCTCCCCAAAACACACCAATACCTGAAAGAGAAACATTTACGTGGTTATTAATGTTGCTAAGCATTCATGACCATGTTGAGTGTTTAAAAGAGGAAGTCTTAGTAAGGACCATTCCCTATATTCGCTATTTTATAATCTTCTAGGCCAGTTCATTTAGAAACTACTTTGTAGAAAATCTTGATAGTAGGTATGAAAGTACTTGTGAGTAGGTGCGAAAATGATCACTTAATGAAATGACATCAATTTGTTTTTCATTCAATGTCTATCTATTATAAATGAAAATTATAAAAGCAAAAGAATATTGCAGGTGGCACAACTGCATATTGTTGTGAATTTTTCACAAAGGAAATGATGGCACAGTTTTTATTTGACAAAAATTAATTCGCTCTTCAAAGGCACACACAATTTAATCGAAGAACAGTGCAATCACTATCAGGCTTCAACACAAGCTTCAATAACAGCAACTTCGAAATCAGCGATAATTCAGGTCAGACACACTCAAAGCCGTTAAGCTTTCATCGAGTTCCAAAGTCAAACTGAAAACTCTCCCCATCTGCGGTCTTGTATTTATTAACGCGCGTGAGAACTTACTCGAAATATTCAGTCAACTTGTTAAAAAAAAAAAAATCCATCTCGAAATTTCCCGATTACTTTAGGTGTTTCCACTTTTATTCTAACCTGTATTATAGCAGTTAATAAATAAGATAAGATACAATAGAATTTTAAATTAATGCGTCACTATTTACAAATATGCGTTACAAATTAATGCGTCACTATTTACAAATATGCGTTACAAATTAATGCGTCACTATTTACAAATATGCGTTACAAATTAATGCGTCACTATTTAATAAAACCGCGACAAATTATGGCAACTATAGGCAATTCACTGTTATTAAAAAAAGGGTGTCAGATGACATTTGTTGGCGTAATTATTGGCACAGAATCCGTACCCCACATGGGATTTTAATCGAAAATACTTCGGGAAAACCTGGTTTATATAGAATCTTAATCCAAAAGAAATATACACATTTTTGCATCTTTTTATTCCGGCATCAACGTAAATATTAAATCAATACGGTTTAAACAGGCAATAATTTGTATCAGTAATAAGAAAACAAATATAGCGAGTTCAAGTTGTTTGGCTACTGCCAGAAGTCCAATTTCAAAAGATATCTTGTGATTGGCTGGATTGCTGAATTTGGAAACTCGTGCATAAAGCACATTTAGAAGATTTGTGATTGGTTGTTTGAAGCCATTGTCATTCTGCTCACAGAAATAGAGCCGAATTTGGGCGGCACGCAAGTGAATTATATATATAGATTTAGAAATGAAAATGTTTAGGTTTTTATTTTTTTATTTTTATTTCTTTAGAAAATGACTTTAAGTTTAATCCATGATTTATGCAATCGATAGATTAATATTGACACAAAACGTTAGATTAGGTAAAAGTTTGCTTACTTATAAGACTACTTTTTAGAAAAAAAAATCGTGATATTATTCAATAATAAACTTATTTTAACATATTATTTTGAATTTTCCACAGAGGCAATGATGGCATAGTTTTTATTAGATACAATCTATTATTTGTTCGCTCTTAACCCCTTGGGTACATTTGACGGCTGAGATTCGTCATGCACTTGTTTTGCTTGTTAATAATGACGAACCTAATTCGTCATTCAAACTAGTTTGATTAGATAGATTTTAATGTCACAAGAGCCATGATTGGTTAAATCAAACATCGGTTGGTTTACCTATACTTTAAAAAAAAATAATTTCTTTGACTGTATTCCTTTAAAGTTCCTTTATTGTTTTGAACCAACCGTTCAAAAAGCAAGAATTTTCCCAAATAAATACATACCCAAGGGGTTAAGGGCACACAAAATTTAAGCGAAGAACAGTGTAATCACTATCAAGCTTCAACCCAAGCTTCAATAATAACAACTTCGAATTCAGCGATAATTCAGATCGGGCACACTTAAAGCGTTCAACTTTCATCGAGTTCCAAAGTCAAACTGGGCCGACCAAACGGTATAGTGGTTAGCATGCTGGCTTCTAGACCGCGAGGTTGCGGGTTCCGAGTCCCGTGTTTGGCATGGGTGTTTGTAAATGTATGTTGGTTTGTTAAATGACGAAATGTTTCGGCGCATTATAGCCCTCGTGATGCTGACGGCGCCAGATAATCTGAATACAACCAACCAAAGTCAAACTGAAAACTTTCCCTAACTGCAGTCTTGTATTTATAGACGCGCGTGGTGAGAACTCTCTTAAAATATTCAGCCAACTGGTTAAAAAAAAAAACCTCGAAATTTCCCAATTGCTTTAGGTGATATCACCTTTTTTTGAACCTGTATTATCGCTGTTAATAAATAAGATAAAATAAAATACAATAGAATTTTAAATTAATACTTCACTATTTACAACTATATATTTTTTGAAAATTTGTGTAACATTTCCCCCTTCTTAAAGACTGCACGTTCCGGGCAGGGAAGTCCTTGAGAGGAAAGGCCACTCAATCATTATTATCATAATATGGGGCTAGCCTATTGTAATGTACAACTCTAGGTTTACAGGAAGGTGTCCGTTGGATCCTTACCACGAAGTCATTGACCTTCTTAGGGATTACATACGGCTCTTCCCAGTTCGTCTGGAGCTTTAAAGATAGTCCTTTCCGATGTCTAGGGTTCCATAACCACACCTTGTCAACTTCCTGGAATGATTGATCCGTGGCCGTGGCATCGTATTAAATCTTCATGCGCTCCGTCATGATGTTGATTCTCTCTCTGGCGAATCGATGTACGGCTTTCAAACGTGCCTGGAGATCATCTAAATACTGGACAATCGAGGAAGGAGTCTCCGGTGGTTATCCAAAGAGAAGGTCGCCGGGTAGTCCAAGGTCCCTTTCAAACATCATTTGAGATGGTGTAAATCCGGTGGTCTCGTGAGTAGCACTTCTGTACGCCAACAGGAACAGTGGAAGTTTCTGATCCCGATCTTGCTGATTCTTAGAAACAAATAAAGAGAGATGATTCAGAATTGTTCTATTAAACCGTTAGACCATTGCATCGGATTGTGGGTGCAGGGGAGTTGTATGAGTCTTTTCCATGTTGAGCAAGTCATACAGCCCAGGGAAGACAATAGAGTTGAAGTTCGTCCCCTGGTTGGAATGTATTTGCAGAGGTACGCTAAATCGGGAGACCAAAATCTGTACGAAGACTTTTGCTACGGTTGTGGCTTCCTGGTCCGGAATTGCGTATGCTTCTGGCCACTTTCTAAAGTAGTCCATGACAACCAAGATGTATTTGCTGCCATTAGTTGTGTGTGGTAGGGGGCTTAAGACGTCCAACGCAATTCTTTCGAATGGTGCTCCTACGTTTTAACGTTGCTACTTTCCATTAGTTCGGATCTTCGGTCCTTTCCGTGAATTGCATGAATCACAGGACTTGCACCACTTCTCCACTTCGGACTTTCCTTTGTCCCAGAAGAATCTTTCCCTGACTTTCTGAAGAGTTTTCATGACACCGAAATGTCCTCCAGTAGGGCAGCTGTGAAGTTCTTCTAGAACTTGGTAAGATTAATTTCCACAGGAAGCTCATGCCAACATCAGACTCCCATCGACCGTAGAGTACTCCATTCTTTAAGTGCAAAGAGTCCCATATTACCCAATATCTCTTCATTGTTGGGCTATAGCGTGCAATCTCCTGACAACTGGGTTTTCCGTTAGCTGCTTCTATGAATTCAATAAGAGGATTCAGGTTCAAATATTCAACCTAACTTTTTCAGACATTCTGACCACTCCAAGGGTCCAAGTCTGAAATAATTGACTTGGAAGTTATTTTTCATACGGTAGATGCGGTTGTCCCAAACTTAAACTCGGGGTTGGAAAAACAGCGGCAATTCTCCGAACATGGTCGTCTGAAAAGAGCATCTGCATTCCCATGGGACGTTCCTTTTCTGTGACGGATATCCATGTCGTGTTCCTGTAAGCACTGGATCCACCTTGCTATTTGTCCCTCTGTATTCTTGAAATTCAGCAACCAAGTCAAAGACGCATGATCAGTTCTTAAAACAGCGATTCTCAACCTGTGGGGCGCGCCCCCCTAGGGGGGGCGCGAGCTCACTAGAGGGGAGGCGCGAGAATATCCGAGAGAAAATATTATTTAAAAATAATAGATTAACTGACTGAAAGGAAAGCACACATTCACATAAAAAACAAAATACATTTTGACATATTTAACAAATAAAGTAAAACAAGTTACTAAATCAAAACTTACTAAATCAAAACTTACTTAATCAAAGCATACTAAATTTAAAACAAATTTAATAATTATAAGTGACTTCCTTGGGCCTGTCTTGCAGAGCAAAGCTTTTCGAAGGAAGGCTTAATATTAGAAATAGCCACTCAGTTCTGCTTCTATATTTAGCTGAGATTTATATTTTGTCTTCAAAGAAGCCACAGCAGAAAATCCATTTTCACAAAGGTAGGATGTTGAAAATGGTAATAGAATGCGAAATGCCCTTGTTTTTAGTGCAGAAAAATCATCCTCTACTCCTGTGCTACTAAAGGGCGGAAAAGATTATCGATTTCAGGGGTCTCATTTTCTACATTTTACTGTATTCATATAATTTTATTTATTCATATGATTTACTACGGTTACAACCGTAGTTAACACAATATTCAGACCAGAACTCATTTCTTTCGAAGCCAAAGCTTCTCTGTGGATCATGCAATGTGTCCAGACGCACTGAGGTGATTTTTGTTTTACGTTTGCTTGTATACCTTGGACTCTTCAGGACATTGAACGAGCACCATCGGTGCAAATTCCGTCGCAATTTTTCCATTCTATGTTTGCCTCGTTCATAAAATCATTTAAAATAGCAAATAATGCGAGGGCTGTTTGGAGTTTTATTGTTTTGCAGAAAAGTAGTTCTACTACTGACATATTATCACAAAATCGAACATAGGCAAATAAATGAGCATCTTTATTACTATATGTTGCTTCATCAAGCTGTATTGAAAACAATTTGTCACGCAACTTCGAGAAAATCTGACGCTGTACATCTTCAGCCCTATCACCAATTCGTATCCAACAGTGTCATTTGAAAGAGGTATGGACTGCAATTGTTTTGAAAAATTATCTCCAAACATAGTTTCTACAATCTTATTTGCTGTGTTAAAAATAAGCTCTTCACTAATGGTGTGAGTTTTTTTTACATCTGGCTATTTTATAAGAAACTTTGTAAGATGCAATTAAGCTTTTTTATTCACAGACAAAGTTTTTTTAAAGAATGATTTTTGCTTTTTGTATAATTTTAATTTTAATTCGTAGAATTCTCTAGGTTTGTTGACGTACTCACTATGAAGCGTTTCCAAATGTCATTTAAGTTCATTAGGTTTTATGCTGTCTGCGGCCAATAATTTTGAGCAAATGATACACAGGGGCTTTTCTTCATTCACTTCAGTACTGTTAAACCCAAAATGTAAGTATTGTTGCACAAATTGTCTGTATATAGTGTAAATAGTGACGTATTATTTTAAAATTCTATTGTAATTTATTTTTATCTTATTTTATTTTTTTAACAGCGATTATACAGGTTAGAAAAAGGTGGCAACACCTTATCGAGCCCTCCTCAAGTCCATGGGCCTCTCCAATCGTACTCGTTCGAAAGAAGGATGTTTCCACTAGATTTTGTGTGGATTACCGGAAGCTGAACGAAATTGCGAAAAAGGACAGCTACCCTCTGCCAAGAATTGATGACACTTTGGACACTTTATCGGGGAACCAGTGGTTTTCAACTTTGGATTTAAAGAGTGGATACTGGCAAGTGGAGATACACCCCGACTATTGTGAGAAGACTGCCTTCACTATCGGACAAGGATTATGGCAGTTTCAAGTCATGCCGTTTGGCTTGTGTAATGCACCGGTTACGTTCGAGCAACTAATGGAGACTGTGCTTAGAGGACTCCTCTACGAAACCTGTCTGGTATATTTGGACGATATCATTATCACCGGGCGGAGTTTTTATCAACATTTGCAAAACGTAAAGAACGTGTTCTTGAAGCTTAGGGAAGCCCACTTAAAACTTAGCCCATCAAAATGTAAGCTCTTTAGGAGGAAAGTCAGTTATCTCGGACACATCATCTCATCCAATGGAGTGAGCACAGATCCAGCCGAGATCCATGCTGTGCAAATTTGGTCTCGACCGCAAGACGTTCATCAATTGCGAAGCTTCCTAGGCCTGTGCACGTATTACCGTAGATTTGTAAAGGGTTTCTCTAAGATCGCCAGACCCCTGCATCGACTAACAGAGAGCAAGCAGAAGTTCTTGTGGACTGCCGACTGTGACCACTCTTTCAATCAACTGAAGACAGCTTTAACATCCGCGTCTGTTTTGGCTTTTCCCGATGTTAACAAGGACTTTATTCTGGATACAGATGCCAGCAATGAGGGAGTGGGCGCCGTTCTTTCCCAAGAAATCGAAGGCCAGGAGAGAGTAATCGCTTATTTTAGTAAGAGCCTGTCAAGATCCGAGCGGAACTACTGCGTCACAAGAAAGGAGTTACTGGCAATAGTGAAGGCCGTTGAACACTTTCATCATTACTTGTACGGCCGAAAATTCCTTTTAAGAACTGATCATGCGTCTCTGACTTGGTTGCTGAATTTCAAGAATACAGAGGGACAAATAGCAAGGTGGATTCAGCGCCTGCAGGAATACGACATGGATATCTATCACAGAAAAGGAACGTTCCATGGGAATGCAGACGCTCTTTCTAGAAGACCATGTCCGGAGAACTGTCGATTTTGTTCCAATGCCGAGTCTAAGTTTGGGGTTAACACATCGGCCGTTCGGAAAATAACTACCAACTCAACTACTTCAGACTTGGACCCTTGGAGTGATCAGAATGTTCGAAAGAGTCAGGTTGAAGATCAGGACTTCAAACCTCTAATTGAATTCATGGAAGCAGCTACCGGAAAACCCAGTTGGCAGGAAATTGCACGCTATAGCCCAACAATGAAGAAATATTGGGCTATGTGGGACTCTTTACACTTGAAAAATAGAGTACTCTACCGTCGATGGGAGTCCGATGATGGCAAAAGCTTCCGGTGGCAATTAATACTTCCAAGTTCTAGAGTTACTAACGTTCTAGAAGAACTTCACAGCAGTTTTACTGGAGGACATTTTGGTATCACGAAAAGTCTTCAGAAAGTCAGGGAAAGATTCTTCTGGGACAAAGCAAAGTCCGAAGTGGAGAAGTGGTGCAAGTCCTGTGATGCATGCAATTCGCGGAAGGGACCGAAGACCCGAACTCGTGGAAAGTTGCTACGTTACAACGTGAGAGCACCATTCGAAAGAATTGCTTTGGACGTTTTAGGCCTCCTACCTCACACAACTAATGGCAACAAATACATCCTAGTTGTCATGGACTACTTTAGCAAGTGGCCAGAAGCATTCGCGGTCCCGGACCAGGAAGCCACAACCGCAGCAGAAGTTCTCGTACAGAACTGGATCTCCCGATTTGGCGTACCCCTGCTGATACATTCCGACCAGGGGACGAACTTTAACTCTGCTGTCTTCACTGGGCTGTGTGACTTGCTCGACATGGAAAAGACTCGTACAACTCCTCTGCACCCACAATCCGATGGAATGGTCGAACGCTTTAATAGAACAATTCTGAATCATCTCTCCTTGTTTGTTTCCAAGAACCAGCAAGATTGGGATCAGAAACTTCCACTATTCCTTTTGGCCTACAGAAGTGCTACTCACGAGACCACCGGCTATACACCATCTCAAATGATTTTTGGAAGAGACCTTCGACTACCCTGCGAACTCCTCTTTGGACGACCACCGGACACCTCTTCCTCGCCTGTCCAGTATCTAGATGATCTCCAGGCACGTTTGGAAGCCGTACTTCGGTTCGCCAGAGAAAGAATCAACATCATGACGGAGCGCATGTAGTTCCGCTACGATGCCAAGGCCACGGAACGTTCATTCCAGGAAGGTGACAAGGTGTGGTTATGGAATCCTAAACGTCGGAAAGGACTCTCCCCTAACCTCCAGACGAACTGGGAAGGGCCGTATGTGGTCCTTAAGAAGATCAACGACGTCGTGGTAAGGATTCAACGGACACCCTCCTGTAAACCTAGAGTTGTACACTACAATAGACTAGTCCCATATTATGGTAGAAGTGATTGAATGGCCTTTTTTCTTAAGGACTTCACTGCCCGGGACGTGCAGTCTTTAAGAAGGGGGAAATGTTGCACAAATTGTCTTTATATAGTGTAAATAGTGACGTATTATTTTAAAATTCTATTGTAATTTATTTTTATCTTATTTTATTTTTTTAACAGCGATTATACAGATTAGAAAAAGGTGGCAACACCTAAAGCAATCGAGAAATTTCGAGACGTTTCTTTTTCGATGAATTGGCTGGAAATTTCGCGAATATTCTCTCGCGCTAAGTATTTAAAGACCGGGAGATCGGGAAAGTTTTCAGATTAACTTCGGACTTCGTTGAAAGCTGATCGTGATCACTTTGTTGACCTATTGGAGTGAGCTTGTATAATCGCTATATTCGAAGCTGTTCTTGTTGAAGCTTGTATTGAAGATTAATAGTGATTGCACTGTTATCTGTGAATAAATTTTGTGAGTTTTCTGAAGAGAATAAATATTAGTTTTTATTTAAAAAAACTGTGCCATCATTGCCTCAGCGGAAAAATTCATAACAGTATTGTTGAGAATATTTTTTTTGATTTTCTTTTCGGAACCACGCTTGTCTGTGTACTTGTTGATGCTTGACTATCATCTAATGCTCGCTTACTTTCGCTTAAAAATTTATCCTGCATAAATCTGTCATGAGTCTGATCTTATCATGAGTCTGCATAAATCTATCATGAGTCTGCATGTCTCTTATCATGAGTCTGCATAAATCTGTTGCCATGAATATTTAATATGGTGAATTTTTTATCGAACATTTTCTTTCTTCCTATGAAAAAACATTTGCTCTGAGCATGCTCGAGGCGGCATCGGTAGTGTTCACCGTCCGCTTGGCAAAATGCCAGATGTGGTTTCTCGTCAACGTTGGCTCGCTTTTGCTCTTGTTTTGGCAGTTAGTTAAAAATAATTTAAAAACAGAATACATTATTTTTGTATACATTTTATGGTAAGCGGGGGGGGGGGGGCGATTAAAATTACGATTGAAAACTAGGTCGCGAATACTGAAAGGTTGAGAAACGCTGTCTTAAAAGGAACTTTTGATCATACAAGTAATAATGAAAGTGCTCAAAGGCCTTTACTATTGCCAGTAATTCCTTTCTCGCGACACAGTAGTTCCGTTTGGATCTTGGCAGACTCTTACTAAAATAAGCGATGAATTTCTTATGTCCTTTAATTTCCTGTGTAAGAACGGCACCCAGTCTCTCATTACTGACATTCATATCCAGAATAAAATTCCTTGTTAACATCGGGAAAAGCCAAAACAGGCGCGGATGTTAAAACTGTCTTCAGTGGATTGAAGGAGTCGTCACAGTCGGCAGTCCACAGGAACTTCTGTTTGCTCTCTGCTAGTCAATGCAGGGGTCTAGCGATATTGGAGAAACCCTTCACAAATCTACTATAATATGTGCACAGGCCTAGGAAGCTTCGCAATTGATGAACGTCTTGCGGCCGAGACCAACTTTGCACGGCATGGATCTTGGCCTGATCCGTGCTCACTCAATCGGATGAGATGATGTGTCCGAGATAGCTAACTTTCCAACTAAAGAGCTTACATTTTGATGAGCTAAGTTTCAAGTGGGCTTCCCTGAGCTTCAAAAACACGTTCTTTAAGTTTTGCAAGTGTTGATCAAAACTCCGTCCGGGGATAATGATAGTGTCCAAATATACCAGATAGGCTTCGTAGGGAAGTCCTCTAAGTGCAATCTCCATTAGTCGCTCGAACGTAGCCGGTGGATTACATAAATCAAACGGCATAACCTGAAACTGCCAGAATCCTTGTCCGGTAGTGGAGACGGTCTTTTCACGATCGTCGTGGTGTATCTCCACTTGCCAGTATCCGCATCTTCAGGTCCAAAGTTGAAAACCATTTGTTCTCTGATAGAGTGTCTAATGTGTCGTCAATTCTTGGCAGACGATAGCTGTCATTTTTCGTAATTTCATTTAGTTTCCGGTAATCCGCACAAAATCTTGTGGAACCATCCTTCTTTCGAACGAGTACGATATAAGAGTGGCCCATTGACTTCAAGAGGGTTCGATAACCCTATTCTCTTCCATCTCTTGTAACAATTTTCCGACCTCCTCCCGTATCGCAAATGAAAGTCTTCGAGGATGTTGTTTAATAGGCAGGTCGGCTCCTGTATCAAATCGATGTTGTACGAGTTCGACATTTTTCGACGACAAGGAAAAAACATCTTTAAATTCTCTTATAAGGTTTTCGACAATTTTCTCTTGACTCTCTTTCAACCGAGCATTCCCAAGAAACTGTTTGACTAAGTCCTTGGCGGGTGCAGCTGAAAGTTCAAGAGATCTTCGTTCGATGCTGGTAACAGGTGTACAGGTGGCAATTTCTTCTCCTTTCTTAATAACTCGAGTAGAATTACTAACGTTGTCCATTCTCACATGCACACCTTCCCGGGAGAGGTCTAATAGCGTTGCTCCCACTAACACTTCTTTCGGAACACAACTCGAAGGGGA